>PUFA01000004.1:20155000-20725000 GCA_003508835.1 Eonycteris spelaea
GCCTCTCCTGCCAAGGGCGTGGAGTGAACAGTTTCTGCAGCCACAGAGAGAGAAACAAGATAACGATGGGGACCAGGGAGAACTGGGGCTGGGGTTTAATTCCGCTGTGTTTGGATAAGAAGAGCTGCGAATATGAGGTCCCCCTTGAAACATGCCCTCAAACCCACACCAACTCTCCACACATGTTCCCCAGTCATTCATCAGCTCATCCACAAAGCCTTTGTGAGCTGCTCCCTACTCTCATTCAGGGGTGTTCAAAGCCTGATGCCCAAAGACACTGGAACCCGGCATGTCTGGCCCCAGTAGGCAATGAAAAGGCACAAGAAATTCATCACAGAGACAAAGAAACCATGCTCCAGGAATCGCTGGTACTATGGATGGTAGTAGTCATCGTGCGGGCCAGTATGAAAGTCTTCTTGGAGAAAGTGGCATCAAACCTGGCCTTAATGCTCCTTAAGACCCCACCAGGCAGCAATTTGAAGGGGGGTGAGACGAATGGTGGCATCTGAGGCAGAAAGAAGCGAATGGACAAAGGTGGGAAAGAGTGAAGCACGGAGGAGGTTGGGGGGATATCCAGTTTCCCCACTTGCTTGGATGGGCCTTGGGAGGTGTATTGAGATACCTCTTGCAGTCACCAGCACTGGAAACCAAGGCTAGGAAACCAGGTTGAAAGGAAATGTCTTATTATCAAGGACTTGTTTGCTTGTAACGGAAGGAATATAGACTTTTTCCTTTGGGCGGTGGGGAGCTAGGGAGAGTTTCTGAGCTGTGGAAGCAAAAACTGGAGCCATGCTTTGGACTGATTACATGATAGCAGAATGGATAATGGGAAAGGAGAAGGTGGGGAGGTCACAACCAGGATGACACTTTGCTCCTGTTGCTTGGGTGTCCCACCTCCCCAAGGACATCAGAGAGGCATGAGAAAGAAGCCCTCTCCAAAGAGGGGCCCTGACTCTAAATTGATCAAGCGTCTCTCACCCCTTCCGAATTCCTTTCCTCAGGATATCACCTATGAATGATTCTCTCTGCAAGACCTTCAACAAACAACTAGAGCCTCTTCTAACTGTTCCGTCAGTGTCCTGCAGTGATGTGTTAAGGAGAAAGTGGTGGTCTTAATGTCTGGATCTGAGAGTGATGGTACCATTATAGTTACATGACTTTGTTTTGTCCTATCCAGGCTGACTGGTAAACTGGAGGAAGGTGGGCGCAGAAGATGATTAGACTGGTGGAAATGGTTATATCCACAAAGACTGAAGACACACAACCTCGCACAGGGACATGATATCACTAACTCTTTCATCTCCTGGGCTCTCAAAATTCTAAAACTTCCTTAGTGAGGTTTTAGGGATCACTAAGAGGCCTTGCTGGGTGGACATCATTTCCTGCCTACTTCACCCCATTGCCAACACTCTTCGAGCTAATCCAAATAAGGATAATCTGCAATTATGTTTTAGGTTCCTCACCAAAGTGACCGTCATGCAAGTGCCATTTGGCACTAGAAGGGGGTGGAACTTTGAGGGAGTGGAGCCTTGAGGGGTTCTCCTGTCAGCCCATTCAGGGGAAACCTTTGCTCAAGTGCTGTACATGGAGCTGGGGCCAGAAGGTTAATCATTTTACTGGTCCAAAGAGGGCCAGAGGGTGCTGTCAGTTAGGGAGTGGAAGGAGATGACTTCTGTGATCCTGCTGCCCTGAGATAATCAGCTGCTGGATGGGTGAGGGTTCGCCATACATTTCTCAGAAAGGAACAGGTACTTAGCAAAAGAGCTAAGTACTCCACTCTGGGCAATGGCGAAACTACACAAACATCCACCATGTCTCCCCTCCTCTCTCTCTGTCCATATCATCTTTGTAACCACTCTCTTAAAGACACATACAATATACTCAACATATAAAGCTAGACGCACAAATTCACATACAGCCATAGGCAGGGGTGAACGTGTAAACACACACATACCTATTTGTGTCTATGTTGTTACACTGTGTCTTTGTGTGAATCATTGCGTTTCAATTGTCACTGTGTACAACTGTATGTCACACTTTCACAAGTACACATATGACCATGTCCATTTACCTATACATGAACAAATCCATCATGCCCACTTCCTGTACCCCGGGGATTCACTTAAAGAATGGGGAAGTAAAGGGGAGCAAAAACATGATGGGTCAAGCGAGGGTGGGGAACAAGGTGGGGGGAACGCTTGAAATTGCAAGAACTGCAGGGAAGCAATGAGCTGAAACACCCAGGCGCAGCTCCTGCCTGCCCCCCCCTCCACAGGCCCTCCCAGAAGGGCCCAATGCTGCCCTCCTCGCACCTCCCTTGGAGCCCGACTTTTAATTTGGGCGGTGTAATTTTGGTGCAAACGGTTGGGCGCTTTTCGTTGGGAAATTGGGAGGAATGCAAACAAGATTTCACTTCATTAAACAGGGGCAAACAGTAGAGAAATTGCACTTACTTATGGAAATGACTTTTAAACATGCACAGCATTTACTGGCACTGCCCGCGCTGAAATTCTTCGAGGATTATACATGTGAATAATTCACTGAGGGCCAATTAGAGCTCACTCTGTCCCTAACCCTGACCATAGCACCTTGTCTAGATTATGGCCTGGCCCCCTCCCTCCTCCAGCTCCCCCTCTTTCCCTCTCATTCCTAGTCTTTCACTTTTAAACCCATGCTGAAAAGTGGATTGGCACACATTTGAAGAGACATCTCAAACATGGGGACACATAGGTGTTGTAATACCTCACATAGGTTCAGATACACACAAACACAAATGTGGAAACACTGGGATGCCTCAAGATGGAAATACACATATATTTGGACAACTCAAATGTGTTAATACACTTAACAATTGTAACTAACAGGCTTTGTAACACCTTAAACATGGCAATACACATCGTGACAACTTAAACATGATATTCACAGACACGTATTTTAACACTGTAACATGAATACAGACGTATAACTCATACATGTTGACATACAATCATACACTGTGACAATTGAAACACAGTGATTCACACAGACAAACACTATAACAACATGAACATTTGATAACAGGATGCTCAAACACAATGGCATATACACTGTGCTAATTCAGAGATACACACCATGTTGTTAAAAAGCAAATATGTTGTCATACAAGGATCACCCATGATGACTCAAACTTGGAGTGATACACACAGACATACTATGAACATTCAAATCTAGTGATACCCTCACAATTTGGGGACAATTAAAATAAAAGTGACACAATTACACACATTGTGTCAACTCAAAACTGATTATATACAATGATACTAGGGACATAATGATACCCTCTGATAACTCACATCTGGCACACATATAGCCTTACATTGTGCCAATGCAAATACAGTAATATAGTCATGGTGACTGACAATTTACACATAATGGCTCACACTCTGCCCGCTGAACCATGCTTGCTCACAAGAACACATGATGGCAACTCAGGCATGGAAACACCGGGGCTATTCAAACATGGTGAGATGGATTTAGGCACACGGTATATCAACTCCAACATCATGATAACTCCAGTGTGATGGCACGCACATTCTGGCAACTCAAACATGGTAACACACAGAACATGTTATAATAAATTCTAACATGATGATATTTGCATTGTGACATGTCCAATATTCATTTATTCACATGTTATATAAAATAGAGCATAGGGACACACATTCTGTGACAAACCACGCTGACTCACAGGAGAGGGTGAGACACATTCACAGAATATGACACCCATAAAGACAATGTTGAAACAAAATACTTCTGTGCATGATATAGAAATGAAACACTGACACAGCAAACATGAACATACTCCATGAACATGCAGATGATTCAATGACACATGAATGACAAGGAGTAACATTCTGAGACATAACGACCTTCATAACGATACATAGGAACACACTGCAGTCCACTGCCACACTCTCATGACAGATACACCCTGACCCCTCACCTCTCCACCCTAGTCTCACTAACCTCTGGTCACTCTGTCCTTTAACAGTACGGAGGAATAGGCCTCTAGACTCCAGCCATGAGAATAGGGCTGG
Source organism: Eonycteris spelaea (assembly GCA_003508835.1). Taxonomy (NCBI): domain Eukaryota; kingdom Metazoa; phylum Chordata; class Mammalia; order Chiroptera; family Pteropodidae; genus Eonycteris; species Eonycteris spelaea. The sequence goes on from PUFA01000004.1 coordinate 20,159,077, forward strand.
AAAGGAGTAGAGAGAATGAAGACATCATCCGCAAGCCCAAGACAGAACTTACATGAAAAAGGAAAATAATAATAAGTATGCACGTCCCGTACTCTTCAGGAGAGCGCTTGAGGATTCACGTCGACATCGCAGGGAAAGGAGAGACCTCTTCTCTACCCCCATCGCTGAGAAGAGGGACCCACCATTGCTCTGCCCCGTTTACACTGACTGGGCCCTGGACCGGCCTGTGATGGCCTTAGTGGCAGGTGGGGGCTATGGAGAAGTGAGGGTTTATGGGACACTGGTCCACAGCCGCGACCTTGATGTAACCTCCTGAGATGTCCCTTCAGAGTTTGGGGAATAGGTTCATGGCCTGTGTGGTTTTTCCCTCTCACCTTGGCCCATCTCTTCACACTGCAGAGTCACTTCTGTTTAGGGTATCATGATCTTTGCCCCACTCCAGATGACATTGAGTGTGAGGCCAAATAAACATCGGACAGAGTCTGACCAGTAAGGAGGGTCACTGTTCCAGCCAGAAGCTTCCAAGATCACTGACTTTGCTTCAAGGGTCAGTGAGGGTATGTCTGCATCAAGGAATGTACCTTGTATGATCATATGTCAGTGTTAGTGTGTGTTTAGCCATGAGCATAACATAGCATGACTAGGAATCAATGTCTCTTGGGTCCAGATATGTCTAGGTGACATTTTAAATGTTCCTGTATTGGAGTGCACAACTGAACGTTTGTATCTATGTAGCCTTTATGAGGGTCCCTGGGAGTAAATGAGTCCACATTTGATTGTCACTGGCTGTATTTTTACTATTTTAAAAGTGTGTGTGATGGTGTCATCTCATTTATGAATGTATGTGTCAATAAAAGTGTATCGTTATCATGCTATGTTTGTCACAATGTGTTCCTGAGAGTGGTGAGCAGGTTTTTATTGTTGTCTGTATGGTAGGTGGTGCAACTCCTTCTGCCTGGACTTAAGACCATAAAAAATAGGTAATCATAATCCTCGTGCCACAACAGGTCACCTTGCCATGGGGCTGGAGGCTGAGAAGTTGACCTCGCAGAGGACCAAGCTCTATCAGGACTCTTGGACCCATGCGTGGTCAGCCCTTTCGGTCAATCCCATTTCACAGAAGAGATGTTGAGGGCAAGTACCAGCAATGTCGTGCTGAGTGTGAGCAGGGGAGAGGGTGTAAAAACCTAGAGCTAGAGAGGGAACACGGAGAAGATGGTGGTACCAGACCTGTCCACCCCTTCCCACCGCGATGGAGAGCACCTGGGCTACAGCCGCTCTGCTGCCTCCCACCACCCTGCCTTCTGCCCCCGCCCCCCGCCCCGTCCAAGCCCCAGCCCATCCGCATCCTCCTTTCTCCCTCAGTCCCAGTCCTACCCTTCCTCTCTCAGTCCCTCCCCACTTTCTCCCCTGCTCTCTTTCTCTCTCTCTCTCCAACGGGCACATGTCAGAGAACATTATGTGCACCGCAGATTTGCATAATTCAAGAAGCATCAAATTAAATTTGCATAATTCCTTTGATTACACTTGTTATTAAATGTAAGTGACATTGATTTACAAAATGGCCCAATATAAGGTTAATAGCAAATGTCACCTTCCAACAGGGTGAGTGTGTGTGAGTGTGTGTGTGAGTGTGTGTGTGGCAGGGGCAAAGGGATTGCAGGAGGATGGACCTGAGTCCTAGCATTTCTTTTCTGCCTGCCTCAGCCCCTCCCTGCTTACTCTTTCCTGTCCCTCCCCTCAGCTGCCCCAGACCCCCTCCCCAAGCTTTGAGTCCTGACCCATAAGAGGAATAATTGACTGCACATCCCCTTTTTCTTCCCCTTTCTTCCAAGGCTGGATCCAGTGAAGTTAGGTTGAGGGGCAGATACTATAAGTCAAAGGAGAGAGTGTCAAGAGTTGTAGGGTCAATGGTTAGGAATCAGAAGCTCTAAAGTATGGGGGTGCTTTGGAATTTGCCCCCAAAGACATTTATATCTTAGGGCGAATCACTAAATGGATGTGGGGTGGCTTCTGACCTGAGTGGGATTGGGAGACTCGGTGGAGATTGGGTAGCAGAATTTGAATAGACTTCGTCCCCAAGGCTCCGGGCATAAGGCAGTGAAGTCTCACTGAGTTGTCATGTGGTCTCCTCTTGCTCACCCTCTGAGCAAGAGGAGACCCCAGGTTCAAGACCATGAGGACTCAAGAGCCCATCAAGAAGGGTCCTAGTGAGCAAAGACTGGAGATGGGGTCGGAGATCCATAATTTGGTGCCTGAGTCACCACAACTTGCCTTTGAAGCTCAGTGAGAAGGGGGAGGGATAGAAGCCCCTCCTCAGCAAGAGACAACCAGCTCCTTCCCAGGACATCAGGAAGTGGGTTCAAGACCCAGAGCAGGGTGGGAAGAGAGACAAACTTGACAGCTGTGAAAGGCAATGACACAGAAGTACACACGGCAAGAATCAGACACCCCATACCCATATATGTATCTGTACATGTGCAGCCGTACACGCAGACATAGATGTACCCCACATAGATACATGTGTGGTACACACATCCTCGTGGGCATATGTAGCCACATACGAACATGGAGGGTCAGAAGGACCCAAGTATGTTTATGGACTGTGTTTCACATTCAGATCCAGGAATGACTGGTCGCCAAAGCACATAAAAATGGAAATTCACAAAGACACAGAAACATACAGACATAGGCACTCTCAAGTACATGACAATGAGAACTTGGACAGGCATGCTTTCCCACCACAAGAAGGGCCTCCCCTCACCAGGCAGGCTTCCCATCGCCTCCCAGAACCTGGAGTGGGGGCGGGGCTAGGGGCAGGGTTGGTAGGAGGATGCTCCTTCTAAGCCTGCAGGTCACCACCTTGTGGGAGCAATTGGAGAATCACAAGAAAAGGCCCTTCCAAGAACCCTGCAGAGCTTCTCTGGGCTGCCCTCCCCCAAATCCTCTTGCTGAGGGTCCCTTCCCTCATCTTTAATCTCCCACACAATGTGTGTGTCAGGGGTGGGGGCAGTGCCTTGCCATTCATCCTCTTCCTGGGTGAGAATATCGACAAGGCGGTAACTAATCATTAAACCCACTGGCCCCTTTAAACAAGGAAGGAGAATTATGGGCAGAACTATTGGGGGCAGGCCCCCCCCCGGGGCCATCTGAGAGGGAGGTGGACTCAAGACAGCTCTGAACATACCTTAATTCAATCATCACTGCCTCAAGCAGAAGCAAACTGGGGAGCTCAGACCTGGGGGCAGGATGTGGAACAGCTTCTGTACTCACAGACCCACGAGAACACACAACTGAATAAGGGCACACCCTTCACACAGGAACGCACACACACAAGGACCTGCAAATGCATGTACCTGTGGGCAACCACAAATACATGAGAATAGTACAGAACACAGACACAGGTTATCCCTCCCCACGGACTCACACATTCCTGCAGTATAATAATCATCACGATCAAGAGTGAGAGTTCTTGGGTCATGAGGATCTGGGTTCAAATCCTGATTCTACCATATCCTAGCTGAGCAGCTTTTGGAAACTTACTAAATCCTCCAGAACTCCTGTTTCTTCATCTGTTAAGTGGGGATAATGCTAGTCCTTACCAGTAGAGTTTTTGTATTAACGAAGATGATAAACGTAAAGTGCCTGGCACGTACTAGGTATTTAACCGGTCATATTTGGTGGTGGTGATGTTGTCACTGTCATGTCCAACCGTAAGTATTTCCTGGGCATCTCCTACGTGCCAGACATTAATATGGGCCTTGGGGATACAGTGATAAATAAGACCGACAGTACTGGGGACTCCGTGTGAACTAAAGGATTGAGGACAAGGCCTCGGTCCCTTCTTCCCCTCCGTGGCCTCTGGGATCGGAGAGCCTGGCTGTCCTCTTCCTCAACTGTCTCTTTTCTACCTCCATGAATAGTTATCATCCCCCTTGCAAACCCTGAGTCCTGACATGCACGCCCCCATCATGGGTTTTGCGTTTGTGTTTGTGTTTATGTTGTCTCTCACAGACCACCAGGCCCACACGGACGTGAAGAGTTCAAGAACCTTCTCTTCTTAGGTTCTTGGCCCCGAGTAGGTTCCCCTCACCTCTTCTAGCCCTAACCAGGTGGGGACACTGCTGCTGGTCTCCTAATTAGTAAAGCCGCAGGCTCCTCTCAGTGTTTCTTCTCTGCGCATTTGGCAGCAGCTCCACCCCTCCTCCTTGAAGTGTCTCCTTTCTAGATTTCCATGACATTGCACCTTCCTACTTCCCTTCCCCCATCTCTGAAGTTCCTTTCCTGGCCTCCTACCAGCTCCTCTGCCCTCTCCCATCCCCTAAATGAAACTATGTTCCATGATTCTGCCCTCAAACCTTATCTCTCCCCTCTCTGCGTGTTCATAAGATCTATCGCTCTCAACTTGGCCTGCAGTCTCTCTGGAAACGAACACCCCATTGAGATTTCTAACCCCAAACTCTACCTACCAAATGACAGGCTTGAATTTCCACCCATCTGTCTTAACTGGTATGTCAGATTCACCATGTGTAAAACTGACTACATTTCCTTGGTAAACATTTCTCAAGTACTTCCAGCCGAAGATGCTGCGTCAGGCACTACGGATACCAAATGGAGGACACAGTCTCTGCCCTCCAAGAGCTTGGAGTCTCATGGGCCCCCTGCTCCTGACCCCCTACCCCATTCCCTCACTCTTTCGCTTCTAAAGCCTCCAATCATCCGAACCCTTCTCCATCCCTCCCCATGCCAGCAGTTGTCAGGTCCTATAAAATCTTCATCCTCATTGGCCTTGGCCCAAATCAATCCCCTGTTTCTTGCTTTCCGAACCGTCTCCTAGCCACCTCTCTCTCTAGGGTGTAGTTTGCCCCACTCACACCACTAAATCACTCTATCCGAAGCACAGTTTTGACCATGTCTGTTAGGAGTTACATTGTACACCCCTCCCTGCCCCCAAATTTTTGTCTGAATAAGTCCTAACCCCTGGTCCTGTGCATATGACCTTATTTGGAAATAGGGGCTTTGCAGATGTGATTAGGAGGTAAATTAAGAGGAGCTCATATCTGAGGAAGGTGGGCCCTTAATCCAATATGACTGGTGCCCTTATACGAACCGGGGCAAGTTATGTGAAGACACAGACACAGAGGGAAGACGGCCATGTGCAGATGGAGGCGGAGATGTGAGTCACGCTGCTCCGAGCCAAGAAGTACCGGGGGTCGTGAGACACCAGAAGAGAGAGGCGTGGAAGGACCCGCTCGCTCTTCGCGGCTTCGGTGGGGGCATGGCACTGCAGACACCTTGAGTCTGGACTTTGAGCCACCAGAACTGTGAGAGGCTGAATTTCCGTTGTCTTAAGCCACCTCGTTTGTGCTGCTTAGTTACACGATAGCCCCAGGAAACTAACACAACGTCACAGCCCTACTTGGAAATCTACCATAGCTCCCAATAAGTGTTCAAATCTAACTCCTTATGATGATATAGTTATTGCTTCAAAGCATTATTTTCGAATATCATTTCATTCAATTGTCACCACAATCCTAAGTAGCTATTTTTATTTCATCCTATTCTATAACTGAGAAAACAGAAACAGAGAGCCCAAATAAGTTGCCAGGATTGTACATCTTGGGCTGAAGTCCCAAAGCCAGTACCCTAAACTTCTAGGCAATGTTGTCTCTACTCAAGACTCACCACAAGTCTATCATTCTACTTTTATCCCACTCCCTTTCCTGTTCATATATTGACCTTTGATCAAACTGATCTATTGCTGTTCCTGAAATATATTCCACATTTGGACTATCTGACTCTTTGCTCACACTCATCCCTTTGGCTGGAAATACCTCCCTGATATCTCTACCTGCTGAACTATCACTCATCCTTCAAGGAGCAGGTCACATGCCACTTTCCTTATTGATCATCTAATAAGAAGTGACTCTTCTGCAATTCCTTTCTCGCTGCATGTAACCCCCTGTCTGGCCAAGCTTTGACGGCCGTACACAGCTTAGCATAGTGCTTGGCACACAACTGGCCTGCTAGAAAGATATTTCACATTGACTTCCTGTTCCTTCCCTCGAGGGAATCAGCATTATACATGTCAAGGTCATAGTCGAGTCAAAGAAACCTGACCAACCTTGGATCCAGGCTCTAGGTTAACTTATCTGTGTCCCGAGTCTCAGTTTACTCACCTGTAAAAAGGGGATGACTCTTAATTCACAGACTTGTGAAGATTAGAAGAACTTACCATAGTAGACATCTGGCATTGTTGGCCAAGCCCCACTGTGAGTGGTGTTCTCACCTTTTGGAGACCAACGCGTAGTCTCAGAGAGAGTCTCCTGACCCTCTCCCATCCCTGGCCAGAGTCACCTGGTCCTAGACTAAAACACCTGAGCTATGGGGACCAATCAGAGTCCTTCTCTGTGATCTTTCCCTGGTGGTGGGAGCTGCAGGTGAAACCCTGGAGACAGGGAATCCTGGTGCCATCCAGGTGCTGCTTTGAAAGTTCCTGAAACTATGTACCAATTCTGCTCTTCCTGCTGTTTGATTATGTGACCTTTGCTTTGATTACCTGAAAGTCCACATCTCTTCCAGTAGATTCTTCTCTTCGCCTAAACCAGTTGAAATTGGGTTCTTCTCACTTGCAAATAAGTGAGTCCTGATTGACATAACATATGTAGGGTCTGCCATGGTAGGGGCCCAATAATTGCTAGTTCCCTCCCCCAAGGAAGAGACTAGTAATACTGAGCTGCAGAGATGATGTCCCCTGGGACTCTCCCAGAGGGCAGCAGAACCTCTGCTCGATTTTCAGATTTTTATGACTTCCAAGGGGATAGCCTGGCTGTGGCTTGACGCTCAAAAGCCTCCAACATAAAGGTTTGAGCATAACTTTTTTTTTTTTTTTTTTTTTTTTTTAGAATTCCACAGTGACATCTTCATTTCAGAGTGAGGTTGTCACTGTGACATTCTAAAAATTTAGATGTCACTGAGAAGTTCTAAAAATTTCGTTCATACTTTTTAATTACTAGCAAAATAACTTAGGAGCAAAGCAAACAAGCTGAGCTAAAATTTAAAGAAAGGGAGAAACTTCTAAAACTAAACATGGGACTTAGCATTACAAAAAGACAGAAGGGTTTTTTGAGAGGTGGTGCAGTTGGGTAGAAACTGAACCATTGCAGAGGATTTACAACCCAGAATCACAGGCAGGGGAGGGCTGTGTGATGGTCTTGTCCCAGCCGCCCTCCGCAGGGCTCTGCTCCAAGAAAGCCTGGCCTCGATGAGAATGTGACTGGCAGCAGATCCACCACAGACTTACAATGGAAAGTGGCTTTGCTTAAGGCAAATATTCAAAATAATTGCTTCTGAAAGAGGAAGTTGGTGGAGTCGCCAGCCATGGGGGAATTTTCACATTTTATTCTGCATACTCCTGTGTTGTTTACTTTTACTTTGGAGATGAATTACGCTATATTTTTAAAACTATCTAGACAAACAAGCAAGTAGTCACTGTGTGTGTGTATGTGAGTACATGTGAGGCCGGTGGGTGTGCTCCTGGCTCCATGGCCCCATGGAGTCCTCTGGGGGCACTTGCTGGACTGAGAGCTCCCTCCTTCTGCTCCTTTTCCTGTCATAGCAGCTTGGAGGGCTCATCTTCCTGGGCACAAACTACCCAGGCTCTGACGTTTAGCTGAGACTGCTGCCTGCCGCCCAGGAGGCCCCAGGACCAAGGGGGGCGGGGCAGTTCCGTCTGCTTCCCATATGGGGATATTGTCTGTCCCTGCCTGAGGGCCGCTCCCCTCCTGTTTCACATTGTCCCCTTGCTGTCTCCTGCTGGCCCAAGCCCTGGCCTGCCTCTTTCCTTTTCATTAGCCTCCTAGTGGCAGCCCCAGGCAGGACACAGGGGGCTGGGAAGGGGGCTGGGAGTCCACTTGCTCTTCTCCAGCCTTGGAGCCCCTGGCCAGCTCTCCCTGGACTCTTCCCAGCCTGGAGTCTCAGCCTCATGTGCACACATACAGGATGTACGTGGAGGGAGTAACATGCTGGGCAGGGCTTCTGGATGCACTGGTGCCTCTGCCGGCCCTGTCTCAGATCCCGGAGGAGAAGTGGGGAGGAGAAAGCCATCATTGGCTCCCCTTGCAAAAGACTCCCTCATTTTATGATGCTGGACTTCATGGGAAGGAGACTGGGGTCCTCTGAGATCAATCAGGGCTGGGGGCTACCACTTTGGGGCAAATCTAGGGCGTGCAGTGTGAGGAGGGCATCCCCCACTCTGGCAGTGCTCTGACGCCATAGGAGAGAGTCCACTGGGGTTTGTCTACAGAGGATAATTTCCACAAAGCCTCTTTCCAGGTATTCAAGGACAGATCACGTAACGATGTATGGCGTTCAGGAGAGTTTACTTTGCAAACTCTAGGGGCTAGACAGGTATTGGCTTACCTGGTTGTGAAATTTGTTTAGCAAACACACAGTGTTTTAAGTGCTTTATAAATATTAACTAATTTAACCCTCACCGTCATCTTGTAAAGGAGGAACTATTATTATTATTCCCATCTTATAGATTGGAAAGCTGAGGTTAAATAACTAGCTCCAAATCACACAGCTAGTAAATAGCAGAGCTTGGCTTTGAACTGTCTGGCTCCTGAGTGTTCTCTTAACCACCACTCTAAATGCCACCTCCACACGTTGACTGTACCTCCGGCAGCATATGCGAGTTTGCGTATGTGCGTGCACTACTCAAGTTTAGACGGGGTCCTGATTTGCATAAGTGCTTACAAGTGTGGGCGAAGTGTGTCTAATTTGATGATAATAGTAATAGTAATCATTGACCGAACGCTTACTTTATGCCAGGCATTGCGTTGCTCCCACAGGTTGATCCCATTATTCTTCTCACTTTCCTGAGTGAGGTCAACCAACTTATCCAAGATATGACATATCTAGAATTGAATGGAGCAGGTAGGTTTAAATGGATGCCTGAAGAGCCTCTATTCTTAACTCCTAAGTTGTATTAAATGTGTCTCTATGATCAGTGTGGGGATATTTATGTCAGGGTGTGTGTGCATGTAAGTGTCTATCATCTATCTTTATACTTTCTCTCTCTCTCATCTCTGTCTGTCTGTCTGTCTAGCTATCATCTCTTTCTCTCTCCCTCTATTTTTCTCTCCCTTCCTCCATCCCTCCCTACCTTTAGCAGATGTAGTCATGGCTCTGGGTTAAGTTTTGTGAAAACCGAACTGTGGGGGCCTGGAGAGGAGATAAGAGAGGAAGCCATGGCCCCTTTCAGCTGGCTCAAAAAAAAAAAAACAAACCAAAAACCTGAGTTCTTGTCACATGTTTCCTTGAGTCCAGAGTACCTGTAAGGAACAAAGCCCTATTCAGGTGTGCAGGGGAAGAGGTCTCCCTCAAAAGGGTGGCTGCATCCTCTTCCTCACTCCCATCACCCCAGACCAGTGGGCATAGGGCCCTCATCACACGCCTCAGAAGGCAAATTGGGAGCTGATTACACACCCATCTGTGTCAGTGCTTGTCTGGAAGACCAGAATCTGTACAATAGAACCCAAACTAGTTTGTATCTTCAAGAGTGATTTCTTTCATGTTTCTCCTTAGTACTTGTTAACTTTGGGGTGGGGGGGGGCTGCTAAATATGGTTTTAAACAGATGGAGAGAAAGCTAAAAGGCAGAACTGAGTTAATGCTTCAAGGGAAGTGGGCTTGGGGGCAAAAGAATCAAAAGGTTTGGCAGATAAGAAGGGAACAGAATAGTGTAACTAATAAGTTTCTTTTGAGGGCGGGGGCCAAATTACCTGGATGTGATGGGGTAAGTATTATTTTCTATCTTGAGAAATGTGAGATGTTTATACTGTCTCAGAACAAACAGGCCTGTGACTGATGGATAGTTTACAATTCATGTAGCTGGTTTCATGTACTTTTGACAGCTCAATCAGGATTCCAACAGTTATAAAAAACGATTTTCTTCTAGGAAGTTGCAGGAGGGGAGCATGTGCCCCTTGCTCCCACCCTGTGCCCACTCGGCATCATACCTCTGAGTGAGGAAAAACATGAACGTGCAGGGAAGTGGGAAGAGGCCCGTGGGTGCCCCAGAGTCTTCCTGGGTTGGATGCGGGTGTCTCATTTTTTGAGGGGCTGACGAGGTAGGGAAGCTGGAAGCCTGGAAAGGCCTCATCCAGGTTTGGAGGCTGTGCCCAAACTAGGGCAGGTGACAGGCCTGAGAGCCACCCACAGAGAGCACTGCTCGTTCGCCTGGCACAGACCTGACACCAGAGTCGTCTTCAAGCCTCTGGCTATGAGTGGGACCCTCAAGGTGCCTTTTAAGGAGGCAGGCTTAAGGTGCAACCGGCTCTACCCCATGGACACACGGGTCCCCTTGAAGAGTAAGGCTGTTACTCAATTTTTTTTTTTCAGCATGAATCCACACCCACGCAGGCTCTGGAGTCTGACATCCTGGGTTTAAATCCCTTCTCCTTCACTTACCATCTATGTGATCTTGGGCAAGCCGTTTAACCTGCCTGTTTTTTCATTTGTAAATGGTATGTATTAGAACAATCTTATAAGTTCAATGAAATAACCTACTGTAGCTGTTTAGCACAGTGCTGGGCACATCGCAAACACTCATTAAGTGATTATTATGTCTCCACCTCCCTCTTTTTCATAATTACCACTCCATTAATATCGACCTTGCGCTAGGCATAATTTAACATAAATTCACTTTAAAATGTATATCAAGCACTGTAGTATGTATTGAGGATACAGTAGCAAATGGTGATCATTATATTATTTAGCATTTATTAAGCACTTACTCTATGCCAAAGCTCTACTAAATACTCAATGTATATTATTACTTCATTCACAAATGTCCTTGCCTTCATGAAGCTGACAGTTTAAAAACAGTTTTACATATATTATTTAATGTCATCTTCACAAGAACCCCAGGACAGAGATGCTGTTGGTCCAATTCCAACAGGAAATTGAGATTAAAGAAAGTCGGACAGATGGGAAATAATGGGACAGAGTCAAATCCAGCTCTGTGGCTCAAAAGCCCATGCTATGTCCACGCCATACCACAATGCCTACATTGCCTACTATTCACAAGTTAATTGTCATGCCTCACGTTCGGGGTACATGCTCCTGCGTGTCTGGATGTCTGAGGCGGGATGCCTGCCTGACCAGGTGCCTTATGTTAATAAGTATAGGGGATGCATGTGACTATAGTTCTGCATCTTATGCCTGCAAGGAGACAGTGTGACACTGTAGGATTGTGCAGCTTAGTGCAACTGTGGTCTAAGGATGGGTCAGTGTAACTACGAGTGTGGGTATATGGGTTTGTGTGGCTATGGGTGGCTCAGATTGGTAGTGGGTTGTATTGGTTTGAGGGGCTCTTCTGACCTTGTCTTTAAAGGGAGGGAAAGAGGTGCTGGGAACCTCGAAGGGTGACCTGCTAGACAGACCTTTCTGAGTGGGAACACCCACTGGGCCTGGGCCTGGGTCTCACCTGCCAGCTCCAGTGCCTGGTGCTAGATTTCAGGCCGAGGGATGAAGAAGCTCATTTCCCCTTGTACAACCGCAGATTACGGGCCCGCAGTGGGCATGGGCGGGAGGGCGCCTTGTCGCTCACGTTACAAATCAATTCATTACCGGCACTCGCAGTCGCCTCCGATCTTCAAGGATCGGGGGTTTGATGAAGAGGATTCATTTCAAGAAATAAACCTTTTAAATTAACCACAAGATGAGGGAAATTTCTTTATTTAAAAAATGCTCAGGCCCTGCCAGCTTTGTTTTCTCCTTCTTATTAGCATTGTTATTAATAATCCCACCTTCTCTCTCCAGGGCATGGTCTACCCTACCCTGGGAGACAGAGCGAGCCACTGAAAGTTGGGGCAGACCCCCAGGCTCATACACCTCTGGCCAGGTCTGTCTGCTTCCCCAGGTATCTAAGGTTCAACAGAGGGGTCCCCACCCAGGTTGACTCAGGTAGACTATGTTCCAGGTAGATTCTGAGGCAGGTGGCCATGAACCTGCTATGTGACCTCGGGCAAGTCAACTGACCTCTATTTCAATAGCAAAATGAACACAGAATCACCACTTTCTACAACTGGATCTTAAAGTTAGGAGTTCATCCTTGCATGTTATCAATGAGAAACCAGGCCCAGAGAGGTGAAGTGACTTATCCAAGGTCACACATAATCTTCATAATAGAGATGGTTTTGACATCAGCCTAATTTTTGGTCTAATTTCCATTTGGAAACAAGCATTTTGATTTGTGATCTACAAAGCGCCTTGAAACACATGACCTCGTTGGCTATGTACTAATAACTTGTCAGCTGTGTATTATCATCTCTGTTTTTCAGATGAGTAAATTGAAGTGCTCTGGGAATGTACCAGCCAGAATTTTGACAGAAAACATATGACATACTCTTTTGGGTCATCTGAGGAGAGTTTAATAAAACAACTATTTGCAAAGGTATGGGCAAGGATCAGGAAAAGCACATGTGATGGTGCAGTATCCTGGGGTTAAAAACAGCGGGAAGCCATAACCAACCTACGTCTAAGAAGGACAAAGATGGATGGAGAAACATGAGCAAAACCAGGAGAGACATCTGTGTAGAGGGGTGGAGAGCTGTGGCCTTTGGTGGCAGAATGATGCCAATCCACAGCAACCTGGACTGGAGAGAGCCAAGGATGGAAATATCCAACCCCCTCTCATCTCTTGCTGGTGAACCCTGTTGGTCAAACCTGAAGGAGCCAATTCATGCAGACTGTGCAGGCCAGCCTCTCAGGCAGAGCAGGGGGGAGAAGGGTGGGAATGGAGCTGGAGGGCCAGACACCAAGCACAGTGGGAAGGGACTTGCCAATAAGTGGCAGAGAGGATGTGACCTCAGGACTTCTAAGTCAAAGGGTCTCCTAAGTCCAAAGTCACAGTCTTTTCTGCCATTCTGCTCTGCCCTAGTGATATCTGGCCCCTGCCTCACAGGAGTTTTGCACAACTCAAATAAAATGCTGGGCCTGCAGGTGTAACCTAGCATGAGGAACTGCTCTCTTTCCCTATGGCCATTCCAGGAAGAACCAAACACTGGCATCAAGCAATGACAGGTAATATACCATACTTCCCAGGGAGCATGTTTGCACTAGACCTTCTGGAAACCCCAGGTTTTCACCCAGCAGGGTAGCCCATGGAGAGGCCTTGGGCCCCCTTCCACAGGTCCACACAGGAGATGAGGTTCTGTCCTAAAAGAGTCTGTACACCACAGTCCTACCCAGGGCTCTGGTAGAGCAGATCCCCCCAAATCCCACACCACCCTGCTCACAGGGAGAGAAGATAGTTGGGCCAGCGAAGGACATCACCCACTGTTTCCTTTGGGCTCACTCCCTACTTGATGTAGGATGGGTTGGGGGATTCCAGGGAAACACAGATTAGACCCCCCTTTCCTTGCCACCCCTAAAAGGAAAACTAGGCTGACAGATTAAGTTCATGGAGAAAATTGAGAGACAATGGGACCCAGAAGGAGCATCAGAGACACCAGGACACCAGGGAAAGTGAGTTCTACGACCTGGGAGGCGGAGGGGCGAAAGCTGTCAGCGGTGGGCACAACCAAGCTATTTAAACCCTGCTTTCCAGGTCTCATCTCAGCTGGTATTTACAGAGTCATTTGAAGGGTGGGGGTCTGTCTTCTTCCTTAGATGGGGCCCTCAAGGCCAGGGGCCATGTTTCCATCATCAGACTAGGGATCTCCGGGAGTAGAGCTCAGCTCATCCTCTGTGTGGCCTCCAAAACTCAGCTCAGGGCTCTGATCTCAGGTGGGAGCTTGGCTCAGCAGACCCCGCAATCAAAGAAGATAAAAACCCTGAGTCTCCTTTATTTTTCCCAGGCCCCCTCCTAGCCCGCCCCCTACAGGCTGGGGAAGGAAGGGATGAGAAAAAGGCTTTCTCCGCCTAGGCAGAGACTTGCCCAGGTGTGTGGGGGGGACCAGCTCACCATCTCATTAACGTGAAATTGTTTTTAGGTTAATAATCTTGCGTTAATTTTCCCTTAAAATATTGTCTTTGACCGTTAAATGCTCACACTGTTATAAAAAGAACGTAATAAATGATCTTGAAGCAAATTCTCCTGCCAAATGTCATAATTTATTTGCATAATTAGCTCTTAATTTTAATTCAATATGCAAATCCACACTTCCTTTCCATTGCAGCCGCCTGTTTCCCAGCCGGGCGGCCATGAATTTACTGTGACGCGCACTCTCTCTACTGCTGTCAGAGGTGGGGGTGGGGAGGCGGGCGCCTTCTGGGGCTGGTGCCTGGAGGAGGGTTCAGACACACAGACTCAAATGGACAGGCCCATGGGTCCCTGCTACATAGATGCAGGTTCCCACCAATGGACCTGTGTGGACACCAGAATACATACAGGCTGACAACGTGCAGAGACACATCGACACATACTGCTGCAGAGACCCAGAGGTGAAGGCACATGACCCCAGACTTACACGCTGACACATTAAGAAATCCGTGGGCACCCACTGTGACGCATTACACAGGCAGAAACATTGCCACACATGAACATGTAAACACAGATTCCCCTAAAGTCCCATGGCCTCATGGACTTAGCCATGTGCACTGACATTCAGAACATGGGCATGCCCCGATACACCTATGAATGCAGATAAACTCAGAGACCCAGCCGGCGAGCAGAAGGGCCTGGGCACACAGACAGCACGCACCGTAGAGCGATCCACGGGCAGATACAGGCATGCCGAGGCTGTGGCGGTGGGACAAGAAATCCATATGTGCACACACACATAACCAGACACACTGTCACAGACAGAGAACTGACAACCCTACCAAAGAGCCAGGACGCTTTGCGAACACCCCACGCACGTGGGACTTGGCCTTCCAGTTCCCGTAGCAAGGTCTGTGAGGCATTGTAGAGCTGTGGAAGGAGCACTGAGCTTAGAGTCAAGGGACCAAGCTCTAGTACCTGTGCCACCTCTCACTCGCTGGGAGTCTTGAGCAAGATGGGCCATCTTTTTTTTTTTTTTTTAATAATGGTTTCATCGGGATAGAATTCGCATACCATACAATTCATCTATTTAAAGTGTACAAGTCAATGGTTTTTCGTACGTTCACAGGGTTGTGAAACCGTCACCATAAGTTATTTTAGAACATTTGAATCAGCCCCACTCAAACCCTATACTCATTAGCAATCACTTCTCTTTTTCCAAACACTCCCTCTCCCACCCTAGCCCTAAGCAACCCCTAATCTATATTTTCTTTGTATATTTGCTTATTGTAGACATCTCATATAAAAGGAATCATACAATGCATGTTTTTTGTGACTAGCTTCTTTTACTTAACAATGTTTTCAGTATTCATTCACATTGTAGCATGAATCAGTACTTCATTCCTTTTTATGGCCAAATAATATTCTACTGTATGAATATACAACATTTTATTTACGCATTCATCACTTGATGTATAATTGGGTTGTTTCCACTTTGGGAGCGTTATGAATAGTACTGCTATGAGCATTCTTGTACAAGTTTTTGTGGGGGCCTATGTTTTCATTTCTCGAGTTTATTCCTAGGAGTGGAACTTCATCTTCTTGGAGTTTGGATTTCCCGTCTATAAAATGAGAGGGCTCATTCTTCTAATGAGATCTCAGGTTTATCTAGTTGCATTCGTTATGGTTAACTTGGTGTTCCCCAGTTGTGATTGTGGTTCTTCTCACACAGCCAGACACACACAGACACTCAGATACACACACACACACACACACACACACACACACTCACTCACTCACTCACTAACCAATATAGGCACCCAGACACATACCATAGCCACAAGGCACAGATATACCCAAGGGGACCTAGGCCCCCCACAGGGACTCTTTCCACAGAGAATAAGATGGAAATGAAGTTGGAGAGATGGTGATAGCCTCTCCACCCCCTCACCCCCTGGGAAGAATGTCCTGACTCAAGAGGGTCCTTTCATGATGAAGGGGAGTCAAGTCAGGAATTTGGTGGAAGGAGGTCAGTCAACAAGAAGAGGAATAAAGGCGGGGTGAGAGGGTGAGGTGTTAGAGAGGGGGAGGGTGTTGGCATCTGGTCTGAACACCAGGACACTTGGGTCCCATTTCCCCAGTTGTTTCTGCCTTATCCTCTATGGCTAGGTTACCCTTTGTGTCCCATCTCCCTGGAGGAAACATGACCCCTCCCCACCCTTCAGTTACTCCCCACCCCCCCACTAGCTAAGAAGACAAAAGGGATCCTTTTCCAGGATAATTAAGCCTCAAAGACAGCAGCTCCTCCCAGGAAACTGATCAGGTTTGCCCTGAGAGAGCCCTTTAGTGTGGGAGGGGAGGGGAGGGGAGACAGGGAGAGACAGAGAGATGACCAGGAGAAAAAAAAGTGAACTCCCAGACGGCTGGGTTGACACCGATTCCTGTGGCCATATATTTCCTGTCACAAAAGTTTGATCTTTCATTCTCCTTCTTAGGAGACGGGTTTCTGAAGTCGGGGGCCCGATGAGCTACAGAACCTGACACACTATCTCTCCAAATCACAGAAGTCCTGGGTATGGATGCACGATGTCTGAGTGTGTGTGTGGACACACGTATGCCCACCGTTATTATGAATGTGTGTTTTATGTTGTTGCTGCATGTCAATGTGTGTGTGAGTATGTGTCTGTCCCCAACCCTCTCGGGCCCCCACCCCCACCCATGCCCCCCTGCAGAAGACTCACTGTGCGGCCTCAGCGGAGTTTCTAACCTGGAGTGATCGCTTTCCTTGATTTGCCACTTTAGTACTCTTGTTAATGAATTTTTAATCTTCTTAATGACATTAAACACGGAAAGTAATTAAGGAAAACAAGTTTGAAACTGCTGACTTCAACCCTTTATTCACAACTATTTAATGTAGAATTAATTTGATTTTGCCCATTATTCAAATGAACGCGCTACCTTCTCCTCGGCCCCAGGCCTGTCCCCTTGCCTCCTCCCCACATGCCCAGAGACCCCTTGTCTCTATCCCCAGTTATCACTGCCCTGAGTGGGCAATGCTTTCTGTGTGACATGTCTGTGCCGGGGTCTGGGAGCGATGACCTGACCAAGCCAAACTACTGCAAAGTGAGGAGTGCAGGGTAGCTTCTCTAGGTGGGAGCATTGAAGAGACAGGAGGGAACTAGGAAGATAGGGCCTGAGGAGCTGATGCTGAAATGGTGCAGACTCCCTTGCATCTCAGATTTCCAACTATAGACACTCAATCACCCTAGGTGTTTGGTGACCCATGCACTCAAGTGCTTGGATGCTGGGGGGACATTCAGATTTATGGGTATTTGGTAGTAGAATATTTAAATCTGTAGACCTCAGATAGGTGTTTGGAGGCTCAGATGCTGAAGTCCCATCACTTCCAACTTCAGACCATTTTTTAGAATTTCATTTTCAGAATTTCAGAGAAAGGAGCTCCTCCCCCTAAACCCTAGGCCTCAGGCCACTATTTGGATGATGCTAAAATGGGAGAGTCACAGCTGTTTGAAATTGGGCTTGAAACTGATCCAAATCTTGGGAGCAGAAGCCAGACCCTCAGGGCAGGACTAGCCTGTGTGAGCCTGGGTGGGTTTGGCTTCCCCCTTCTAGAAAGAGTTCTTACCCCTGCCTCTAATCCCTGGGTGAGCAGGAAGACAGAGTCCAAAGGAGCCTGGAGGTGGGGGTGGGGGGCTCAAATCCTGGGTCTCAAAGTACTCACAGCTGGAGGTAGCTGGGAAAAAAGCTGCAGTAGGCACATCCCCACCTTGCCTCCTGACTCCTGCCCCAAAAAGCCTCAGCATTTTGGCCTTGGTCCCAGATCCTGTCTTGTGGGTGAGTGTATATTGTACCTGTGTGATGGTGAGAACAGGAGGGGTGGGGTGCACGTGACTCAGGAGGCAGCAGAGGGAAATGCAGACATCTCAGCAGGTGGCCTCAGGCAGATGTGTCTTAAGTTCAGGCTCTGCTCTTTCTCTGGACTTCCACCTTGGGCCAGCCTGGCCTCTCTTTCCTCCCCTCTGAAGTGGGAGACTGATCCTTGCCTCGAGGAGTCATTGTGAAGTCTAAGTGAAGTGTCATAAATCTGATCCCAGCACAGTGCCTGGTCCACAGCGGGCCTTCCCTCCACTTCCAGGCCCACTCCCACCAAGGCCCACCAACGGGGAGAAAGGAGACTCCATGTATGTGCCAGAGAAGGAAGACTGAGGGCTTCTAGGGCTGGGGACCCAACGGGTCTCGAGAAGGTGTGGATTTGCCCAGATGCACCAAGAGTGGGGAGGGCAGCTAGCACTGGAGAGCTTCCTCCCTCTTTTCCCTTGAACTTCCCTGGAAATTTCTGGGAGTCATTACCCTGAATTATATCCCCAGAGGGTTTTTCTTTCTTCCTCCCTCCTCCTTACTTCTTCCTCTTGCCTCTTCTTGCCAACAAGCCTTCCCCACGTCACTTCACTCATCTCAGCCCCTGGAGGAAAACCAGCCCTAACCCTGTGCTGCCCCCCTCCCACCACTCTGCACTGAGCCATGGCTGGGCCTGAGCTGATGCCAGTCTCTCTCTCACCCCTTCCTCCCATTCCAGAGACTTTATGGACTGAGACGCTGCTGCTTGCTCACTTCTCCCTCTCTCCCGCTCCTCTCTCCATCATTCTCTGTGTCTCTTTCCCTCTTTTTCTCCCCCCTGCCATGGCCTGCCTTGCTCTTCTCTGTCTTTATCTCTGTGTCTCTCTCCACTTCTCTCTCCCTTTCTTGAGAAACCATGGATTCTAGAACATTTCTAGCTACAACTGTCCAGGGCACACTCTCAGGAAAGGAAAACTGTCAGGGGTAATGGAAGGAGTCACCTTAAGGGTGCCCCGGGGGGTGGAGTCCTTGAACTCAGCTGTTTAGCTTGAAAAAACTCAGAGCTGCCGTGACCCAGGTCTCCTGTCTCCCAGTTACTCTGACCACTTCCCCTCCTTGTTGGCATCCTGGGAAGGGCCAGGAGGGTTCTGAAGAAGAGGACCTGATCAATCTAGCACACTCACGCCACCCTCCCACCAACCCCAATTCTCATGCACTCATAAAACCCTCTCACAAAGACCCACACTCACATACCCACTCACATACCAAACTTGCACCTCACACACAGACACAAATATGCACAGACACAGATATACACAGACGCAGATGCCCACTCACAGATACACACGCCCCCTCCCCACAGAGGCATTCGCACACACACATACACACACAGAGATCCCACAGGCGCCCAAAAGCACAGGGCAATGATTAATGTCCCCTCAGAAAAAGAAATTATATCGAATAAATTAAACTACTGTGGCAGCAAATTGAAAAATAAGGATGTAAATGAGGTTTGAATACTTAATATCGTAGACAAGGGGGGAACAAAAAGGGATTGTTGGGTCCCCTGAGAGGGGAGAGCATGGTCCCTCCTGCCCCCCACTTTGGCTCTGGCTCCTGACCAGAGACCTAAGAGCTGGGGTTTGGGGTAGTATGAGGGCTTCAGTCAGCACAGGGGACACTCCCCAGTGGCCATGCAGAGAAGATCTGAGCCTCTAAGAAGATGCTGGGGGCAGGGGGTGGAGAGGAGATAGCACGATCACCTGGCAGCACTCAAAACCCATCCCTGATACGCCCCAGTGCGCAGAGAACTCTCGCTTTCAGATCCGACACATACCCCAACTGAAGGCCCCATCCTGGCTTCCCCGAGCCCGGCACTCATCTCTCCCAGGCCCTAAACAACCCCAAGACACCCAGGTGCATTTGGTCACATATGGCTTGCTTAGCCGTCCACAACTCAATCTCAAAGTTGCACACATTCTTGGAACTCATTGCCTTCGCACCCCCCATATACCCTGACCACACCACAGACAGGATGCCCACATGCCCACCGCCACCCCGGTACTCACCTGGCACAGTACTACCCACACCAAACACCCCAACACACACATCTGGATTCACACACACACACATAAACTCTTTCCTTGGAGCACATTGTAATATACCCCGTCACACCTCCACACACACAAATCATCATATACGCATGCGCACACGCACAGCAGGGGTAGCCCATCCTGGGTTCCTTTGGAAATTGTAGGGAGGAGGGAGGTAGTGTCAGAAGAGGCTTCACTTTCTCTTCAAGCTCTAAGCCAATCCTCCCTACACACACACACACACACACACACACACACACACACACACACGCATGCACGCAGGTTCTGTGTGAACACTTCCATCCAACCTCCATCTTTCTGTTTCTCTCTGCCTCCATCTCTGGTGCTCAGTTTCCCTCACTCTTCTTGTCAACTGCTTGTTCCCTGTCGCCTTTGTCTCAGCACCCCAATATACCCCTACCCCCTCCTCCCCATCAGTGGCCAGCCCTGAGCTGCTACCCCCACTCCCACCCTGTGGCACCCTGCCCCCCCCCCTTCCGCTCCTTCTCTCGCTGTCGTCTCTGTTCATATATATTTAGTATTTATTTACAAGGCTGGGTTTTTTCCCTGGGCGGGAAGCCAGCCGTGCACAGAAATCCTTAAGATGCTATAAAGCTGGTGAGGTATAAAATGGAAAGTGGTTAGTGCGCTGTTTGGAGATATCTCACCGGCGGCCGGGGGCCGGCGCGCCCAGCCGCCCGCTGTAAATCTCCCGGAGTTTAGCGCGCCTGTTTGTATCTGACCAGGAGCGGAGGGACTCGCCAGGAGGTGGCATGGGGGCGGGGAGGATGGGGCGCCCCCAGCGGGGGAACCCTTCTGGGAGGCTGTCACTCCCTTCTCAAATGGAGGGGCGAAGGGAGGGCTGGGAAGATCCCCTTTTGGGAAACAGAGGCTCCTTAGTTGTGCCTCCTAAACTCCACCTTGTCCCCAAGGAGGACAGAAAGAGGAATAAAACCCCAGAGGCCAGCGGTCCCTCTCAGTGCATGTGAGGGAACAGGGATCTTACGATACTCCCCACTACCCGTCTGTGAACGTCCTCCTCGGGAGTCCTCTTAAGCGATCCCACTCCCCCCTCTCCCCCACTCTCCAAAGTGGTGGTGTGTGGGGAGAGAGCAGATGACCCTGGCTAGATCACTAAGGACAAGTGACAAATTTAGAGCGGGGAACCGAGGTTCTGTCACTGATAAGCTGGGTGCTCTCACTCAAGTTATTTCACTCCCCTGAGCCTCAATTTCCTCTTCTTCAATGGGGTCATAATAGTTCCTGCTCCGAAGGGAAGATGAAATGAGTCAGTGCAGGTAAAGGAGTTAGCGCAGTGCCTCATGCATAGTAGATGCTCAGTAAATGCTGACTAGCGTGATTTGTGCCAATCTGCCCAGAACTTTGCTCATTCATGTGTTTAGTCAGTAGCTCATTCACCTATTTATTTTGTCAACTCTTCATGGTATCCATCCACCCAGCCATTCAGCAGCTTTAAGCTGTGTGGTTCTGGACCCTGTAGTGGAGAATTCTGCAGAAGGCAACAGACTTCCCAGGGGAGCTCCAGTGTGCACGGGGCAGTAAGATCTACACTGAGAGGGTGAAAGAGCCACTTCTGGATTAAGTAACATTTCAGGGCAGCTTGGGGGAAGGGGTTCACCCTAGCCATCAGTGTGCCCATCCCTGTCCACAGTCACTGGTGAGTTCTGTGGTTTGAGAGTCACATGAGGAGTGAAGGAGAAACTGGACTGTGAACCCCGAGAGGGTAGCTCTCATCTCCCACTCATCGTCCCCAACCCTAACAGAGCCCAGAGTCGGCTCTCCGGACCTGTCAGTAAGTGCTCTTTGATTGATGAGTCTGGAAGGCTGAATTATGCCACAGTTTCCTCTCACTCTGGAGGGATGACACACCTGTCATACAGCCTGCATACGCATGTCCCAGCTCAGCTGGATACATGTCAGGAGGGCCAGGAGTAATGACAGGGAACTCCTAAATGGTCATCGTCCGGAACAGGAGGCACAGAAGAGTCAAGTCTGTGTCACACAGCCACATCCCAGCCAGTTTTGCTGTATTGATTAATTTGTTCAGTCATTCATTCATTTACTCAACAAGGTTTATTGGGTCTCCTGGGCTAGGGCAGAAGGACAGAAATTAACATACTTGGTCCTGGCTCTCAAGAACTTTATAGTCCAGGATAGCTTTAGAGCAAACACGCTAGTAATCACAGTATCAGGAACCAGGGAAGCTGTAGGGAGGACTAGAAGGTTCACAGGGAAGAAAAACCACTTCTGGTGGTGGTATATAAAATAATAAATAATAATAAAACAATAATAATAATAACAACAACAATAACAACCACAACAACAACAGCTAGCAGGTACCTTGCTAAGCATTTTATAGGAAATATTCAGAAGATGGCTACTTGAGTCAGGTCCTGCCGAGGATTAGAATATTGACAGGCAGAAATGAGTTGGGATGTTGGAGAGTGATGCCATCCTGGGAAGAGGAAAAGCATGAATCAGTGCACAGAGCTGGGAAATCGCTAGGTGGGAAATGTGCAGGGGAACTATTCAGAGTCCAATCTGGCTGGCAAATACGAGTGTGAAGAAGAGTAATGGGAAGGCTTGAGAGGGAAGTAGAGGCCAGATCACAAAGGGCCATGAACATCAGAGTAAGAAGTTTGTACTTTATTTAATAGGCAATGGGGAGCCATTGAGGGTTTTTGAGCAACAGAGTGACATGATCAGAGCTGTGCTTTAGAAAAATTAATCTGGCAGCAGTAGAACAATTGGAGAAGTAGAGCTCAAAGGCAGAGAGTCCCGCTTGGAGAAAGATGCCTCGCCCGAGGACCGGGGCAGGGTGGGGGATCAGTAATGGTTTGTCGGTTGAATTGAAGGGATCCAGGAAAGCTGTGATAAGGGCCTTCCTGGGGCAAGTGGTGATGGTGAGGCAAAGGTGGGTATAAAAGAGATCAGGAAGTAGCTCTGAATTTGTACACTGATTAAAGGTAGAGATGAGGGTGAGGGAAGAGCTAGAGGATCCAAGGTTTCTGTGAGGGTAAATGGGTGGGTGGCAGGGCTATAAACAAAGTAGAGAGTCACGCGTTGTTGCTGGCTTTAGGAGAGACATGTGAATTTGCCTGGATTGTGGACTTGGATTTCAAGAGAAGCTTGGAATCAGAGGTCAGTGTTTCATCACCTGCAAGGAGGTGTTAGCTGAAAGTCCCCAAGTGGATGAGGTCTCCTAAAAGATGACAGGAGAGAAGACTGGAGAGTTGACATTTGAGTTTTGCACATGAGTTAACCACATTTGGGGGAGTTGTAGGAAGCAAGAGAGACAAAAAGGGGTGTTAAGGACATGGGCGAAGCAGGGGAGAATAATGGGCAAAAGAGCCAAGAGACCAGTGAGTTTTCCAGAGTGCCAGTATTCCAAGGGTTCCCACGGGATGAGGCCTGGAATCAGATGTAGGGTCTGTTGGTCAGGAGGTTGGACAAGAGGCCATGGGCAACCTCGTGGGGAGAAGTGTTGGTGGTATGGAGGCTGGAAGGCGCTTCTGGGAGCAGAGCACACTCCAGGGCACAGCACTTGGCGACACTCCTTCACACACCCACTGCTCAGACTGAGCCCTCAGGCTTGAGGTTTCCCTGGTGGCCCTCTTTGGCCCTTCTTCTGGGTAGAGTGGCTGCCATCCTGTCCTGGGAAGAAAGTGGGGCTCAATGAGACCAATGGCTCCCTGACTTGGGATTCCGAGACCCTCCGATCCCAGCATGCTCAGGGGTTTGTTGGGCTCACACTATTTATTTGGTTGCAAACCATACCACTGTGCTCTTCTCTCTGATGTAGGTGACACCCTTGTCCGGTTGTCCCCTGGACAAGTCTGGCTATCCTCTTCCTTGGCATTGGTGATCACTGTGGTCCACAGCCTGCTACCTCTGTTCTGGGCCATACCCCAAGAAGTTGAGTTAGTGGGATCCAGGTCCCCTAGACCCCCAGGACTGTAGGTAGAGGAAGCAACTGGGGCTCAGGAGAGCAGAGGGGGCAGGACCCAGAACCATGCTTCCCATTTCGGAGGAGCAAGGCATGGGAGGTGCTGTAAGCCCCCACCCTCCTGGAGGGGACCTGCAGTCCTAAATGCCCCCGCGCCTTCTCCATATTGTGGGAAAAGCTGCCGCATCCATCACTGTCAGGCACCGAGTTTGAATAAATTTGAATGCACTGAGCCGTGGGCTGCAGTTTCTATAATATCACTTTCCAGTTTGAATATTTCACTTACTTTTTTTTTTTTTGAATTTCTTTTTATCCAACAGTTTCTCCTCCTTTTCATCTACCCCCACTGCAGTCAAGCTTTGGATGTAGAAAGAGGACAGTGCCTTGAGGGTGTCTGAGATGGGAAGAGGCCAGGCCTTTACCAGCTTTGGCATCTCTATCCTCCCATCCACCACCCCTACCCAGCACATGTGCTCCCTGGGCGAGGAGCTCGATCTCCGCTCCCCCCACCCACCCCTCACCCCCATTGCCACGCTGTAGATGGGGAAACAGTAGCTGGGGAATGAGTCGCCCTTGTACTCTTACCCTTCTGCACGGGTAAAGCAAGTGTGCCAGGGGCCTGCTTCTTCTCAACAGGGGCCCGAGCCCCTCACCTACTGACACTCTATCTCACACACACACACACCATTTGATATATTAATTTATACCTAGATGTTAATGGCAGATTGCAATGTCCCAGGAGGAAGCTTGCTCCTAAGTCCTCCAGCCACTATCTTGCCTTCCCCTATAAACAAGACCCCCCGCCCCATTCTGGATCCTTCCCCCCACCCCTCTGCTCCTCTTCACTTTCCATCCATCAGTGTAATACCAATGCAGCCATGCCTTCTCGATGAGGGCTACTGGGAGGGAGAAAGGACTAGAGTCCTGGCAATGCACTCCAGAGAACCACCCCCCAGTTCCTAGCCACAAGCCCCATGACTTGTAAACCACAATTAGTGCCATCTCTACTCTCACCCAGAGTTCAGGGACCAGAGAGAACCAAGGTGCCAGAAGAGAAAGACACCATCCTGGAACAAAATGAGCCAAGGTTGCATTTGAAGTTGGGTCCAGATGGGGATGAGGAGGTGAGCAGGTTAGAGGGTTTTCTGGGGACACTCTTGAGTTTCTATCTCTCTATGAGGGTATCTGGCCACACTGTCCCTTGGACCATCTATAAGGTGCCCCCACTACAGGGACAATTTCTAGATCTCAGTGACCACCCAGGAGGCTCATGGGGACATTGACCATCACTGAGGACACTGCTTTATGGGGCACACTAAGTAGCTGGAGGGTTGAGTCCTCCAGCTCCAAAAAAGGCCTCACATTGACCACATGTGGATCCCTGACCCTGCACGGAGTCACCAACCACTTAGGCCACCCCCCATGGAGGCATTCATAAAGCATATTCTGCTCCTCTCTGCCAGAAACAGCACTTACTTTGGATACTAATTGTCCCCCAACGATGCCTGCATCTACTGCACGGTAGGTATGCACAGGAGAGGGGGCATTAAAGGGAAGCAGGAGGCAGAAAGCTTCAGTGAATCTGTGACTTTTGGAGGTGATAGTGCAGCTCCCTGCTGGGTGCCTAGTCCTGTGTGCTCACAGCCAGTGAAAAAGGCAGAAGACAGGGAGAAAATGGGCAGACTTTGGGGTGCTCACAGTGTGGTCGGGGAGATGAAAGAGTCATCAAGAGCAATATTTATTTCTATTTAACATTTTGCCATGCTCAAAGTACGTTTGAGTGGATACAGGATACAGATACAGACACACACACAGACACACAGACACACACACACACACCGGTTTTTTTTTAAAAAAGAGAAGGAACAATTGGAAGCTATTTCAAGGCAGGAGAAAGATAAATGAATCAGAGTCCTGGCCGGAGCGAGTGCCTGAAGCTGGCACGGCCACCGCAGGGCTGGGACCCTTGCTCTGACGGGCCATCTCTCAGAGAGCTCACTCAGTGTAGGTTGAGGTAGTTAGGGAAGCCTGTCTGGAGGAGGTGGAACCAGTCTGGGGACCTGACAGACGGCAGAGTCCTAAACAGGAAGAACAAACAGGGGCAGCATTCCAGCAGCAGGACTGGGGTGAGGAAACTCAGAGGAACGGAGCTGAATGTGTGACAAATGCTGCACCCGGCAGGGACTGGCAATGGGAGTGCGGAGTGTGAGGTATGTTCAGCAGGTGGGAGAGATACAATTTGTCTGGGGGAGGGTGAGAAATGAGTCCCCGTGGGCCATTGACACAGAGGTGGTGGGGGTAGTCAGTGTGCTGGGAGCACTTAGGGGGTGCCTCAGACTAGCTTGGCCTCACCCCAATATTTCCCAATTCTAAGGCAGGCTCTTCAGCACCCTCTTCCTGCAGTCCAACTTCCCCCCTTGAGCTCCAACTCAGCATCCCAGCAAAGAAGGACCTCACGGGGGGGGGGGGGTCAAGCCATACTAAACAGTCCCCTCATAGAAGAGGCACACACCCTATGCAGGTGGGGGGCCTGAGCCCCCCCCCCAAGCATGCCCCAGCCAGGCCTGCAGTGGGCGGGAGGGCGGTGTGAAAGGAGAGGCTCTCCTGCTGCACCATGACAGATGATTGACTCGAAACAATATCTAAGGCGATCAGGATAAAGTGCTGGCCATTTCAAGGCTCAGCAGAATTCAGATTCTAATTAGACTTCTCACCACATTCCAAATAAAAATGGTTCCCCTGGTATCCTCTTTGCCTATCAGGTGTCTCTCCCTGATCGCTGGAACAAAACGCATAAAGAAAGTGATTAAAGCCATAACAAAGGCATAAAATTGGAATTATCGCTGCCACCACATCTGGGAGCACGGAGTGTCACCACACCCCCCCCTCCTCCCCAAACACGCACACACGCAGCAGTGCTGTCCCACCGCAGCTCCTGGCTGGGCACCCTGCAATGATAGCCACTGGGTGGGTGAGAAGGACAGGGGAGGGGGAGGGATGGAACTAGGGGTGTCCAAGGAGCCAGGGATTAGGGGTCAGGAGGTGCGTAAAGTGGTGGATGTGGGGTTCCAGGCCTAGAGAACAAGGAGATGAGTGGACCAAGGCGTGAGGGCTGGCCAGACAATGGTCATTGCCTCCAGTGTCTAGATATTTACTAGTGGGAAGGGGTCTCGGGGCTCTTGCCTTGTGACCTTACCATCTCCAAGACATGCACGCTTGTGCACAAACGCATGCTATAAACGATCTCAAGCACTCCATGAGTGTCCATCCCTGTTGGGAGGCCACCGCCTGTCAAAAGACCCATTGCCTAGGCCACTGGACCCAATGTTAGTTTTCAGTCACCTTTCCCAGCCTACTCCAACAGGGGGCACCAACCTATACAGAGTAAGTCCCCATTGTCTCCAGCATGCGTGTGCACAGCCAGCATGCAATGCGAGTCCTCAGTCCCCTATACTGCATATTTACACATTCATACACACACATAAACATGTATACCATGCCTATAACAATACCCTCACACAGCGCACCTAATCTGGGGACACAGCAAAGGCCCCCCATCTCAGTGGGGTGTCTCTGGCCTCTCCTGCTCTTCTGCCTCTCTCGCTGCAGCCCCCGCTGCCCCCTCACAGCCAGCCTGGTACCTGGTACCGGGCAGCCTTGTTCTCTGCGTGGGGCGGGCAGGCAGGCGGGAGGTCCAGAGGAGGGTGAAGGAGTGGGAGCGGGGCTCTGAGCGGGGACGATATAAAATTAAAAGGTAAAAAGCAGGAACGCAAATGGAGGGTGCTTTCAGCTTTCACATTATTAATGACTCTTCAAAAAATCGGCGAGTTTTCCAATCTTCTCTGAGAAGCGCTTGAAGGAGCTCACAGATGAAACTGACCTTCAAAATGTTCTTTGGTCTTTAGTTAAGAAATTCGCTCGCCATTATGGCATCATTAGGGAAACAAGGATAAAATTACTCCATGGTTAATGACCTATAGTATCTCCCCACCAAAATTTGTTTCAGATCTAATAAAACTGTGCTTAACACACTCGGATGAGTTATGAGGACTGTTCTGCAGGGTATTAAAATGTGGAAAATAGATTTTCCGAAGCTGGGGGGACTGGACTTTTTGAATCAGATAGCAGAATGGAATTTTCTGGGCAATAAATTCTTCCATGTCTCAATTTCATCTCGTGCTCTCTCTCTCCTGCCTGCCTCTGCCCTCTCTCTCTCCCTCACTCCACCCCCCTCTCTTCCTGTCTCCCTCTCTCTGTCTCTCATCTGTTCCTAAAATACTGAAGCAACACAGAAACCTTTAGAATTTGAAGCCTACATAAACTTTGAAAAAAGCAGAGTGACAAAGGCCATCTGTGTGTAACAATGGAAGACTGCGTGTGTGTGCACATGTATGTTAGTGGGTCCTGTCTGATTCATGAGAGTGGAGGCAGCTCCCTCCATCGCCTCACCTGAGTGCTTCTGCACACACCCAAGGTGGGAGTGATACCCTCCGTCTCTCCCTTGCTGGCCATGCTGGCAGATCTCACTCTCTACACTCAAATCGCAAGACACACCAGTGCTAGTGACCCTGCCTAGCAAAACCTCCTCCTAGGGCCTCAACAGATACCAATGCCAGGTATCAACCTATAAGAGGACACATCTGTCCCTGTCCACCCCAAACTTCGCAGTGATGCACTGGCCTTGGGAAGGGTCAGAGCTGCCCTGTTCTGTACACATGCGTGCACATCAGCACATGCTAGCACTCTTCATGGGGCACACCCAGACACCCCAGCCAACCAGACTGGATGCTGAGACCTGAGCCCCGGGCCCGAGCACTGGCCGAAGGTTTTCGGGGATGGATACTGCCGCGGAGAGAGGTGGCTGGCGAGGTAATGGCATTTTGCTCTCTTTAAACTTTAATCTTTCCTATTAATTCCCTGCAACTGGAGAATGTGTGAGAGTTAATGTTCCGTGAACGTGTTTCGCACTCGGCAGTCTCTTCGAGCTAATTACCTTCAGGTGCTAAATGGAGGGAAATTGCAATCCATTTGGATGTGAAAAAATTTCGCCTTCCCGTCCCCTGTGAGACATCCTTTTTCCTGAGTGCCGCAGAAAGAATGCTCTCCGGGTGGGAGTTTTTTTCCTAATGTTTTTTTTCTTTGGCCCTCTCCCCCGCCCCCTCTCTCCAAGAGTCGGAGTTTTGCAGGACTGTGATGGTTGGAGACTGGAGGAGGCCTGGGCCTCAGCAAGGTCCAAGTCTGGGGAGGAGGCCAGGTGGGAAAGGACTCATATGGAGGGGAGACACTGGGGCTGAGAATCTGCCCCCCGTCCCTTGGAGGCCCGTTGTGGAGGTGTATTTACACGCTTAATAACACGCTTATTATCAGTGTTTCTCAGCTGCTAGGATTCGAATACAGATATAATAGAATTTTACAAGCCACATAAAAGCTGTCCTTCTTTTGGACCCCGAACTGGGGTGCCTGGTAGGGTGGAGGACAGGGAATGGAGAATGAGGTGAGGCGGGGGCTCAAAGAGGAAGGGAATGAAAACGGGCCAGAGGAAAGAAAGGACTTGGAGACGGGCTGTGTGAGGATGAAAGTGGTGGAAGATGGGTCAGGACTCTATCATCTCCATCCCAGAGGACGGCTGGAGCAATCCGAGGATGAAAGGCATGAAGGCCGGGGAAGTCTGCTCTGGAAGCTCATCAGGTCTCAGCAGAAACACTCACCTTAGTGATGCGCTCATCCTCCAGCCCCATCCTTGACCTCTCATCTCGGACCTCAACCTCAATACACCCTCGCAAAAAGAGACACGTAATTTCACCTCCTCTGCTCACTCTGGGTCCAACCCACAAGGCTTTGCAAACCCCAGGGGGCAGGGAGTTGCCCAGATATAGTATTCTTGCTTCTCTCACCCAACAGGTAACAGTTTGGAAAACGCAAGACAGAGCCTCCAGAGTAGGCAGTGCTCCACTTGAAAGAGGATTAACATCCTCAAGATGGCCCTGGGTGTCACCCTCCCCTATAAGTTCTTCCCTGACCTCACTTCTGCCTCCTTGTGAGAGACAGCCATTCTTTCTAACACTGAGGAGCTTCCTTCAGAAGAATATATGGGGAAAATGTTGGAGTGACTTGGGTTTGTTACAAATTTATTTTTATATATATGCACCTAGTGATATGCATTATATATATATATAAATATATATATATGTAATATATATATATATTATATATATATATATATATATGCACCTATCACCTAGTTTCAACAACTATCAGCATGTAGCTGATCTTATTTCATCTATACCCCCTACTCCCTTCCCCAAGATTATCTGGAAGCAAATTATAGACATCAAATCATTTACCCGTAAATATTTCAATCTAAAGTTAAAGACTCTGTTACATAACCACAGTACCATTATCTCATTTAAATAAAAATTAACTATAATTTCTTACTCTCCTCAAATATCCATTCAGTATTCAAATTTCCTTGAATCAGTTTTTAATCCAGGTCACACACTGGATGTGGTCAGTGTGGCTCTTAAGTTTCTTTTATTCCATAAGTTACACTTTCTTTTTTTCCCTTGTTATTTTTTAATCAAAGAAACGGCAGACCACTTGTCCTATGGAATTTCCTTCATTATGGATCTTGCTGATAGCACTGCACTCCTGCGGTATCATTTAACATGTTTTTCTGCTCCTTTAAATTGGTAAATTCTAGAATGCTTGCCTTTAGGTTTGATTTTTTTTTGGCAAGAATATTTTACAGGTGGTTTTAGCTTTCTGTCGCATCATAGTGAGTCCACATAATTTCTTAACTTTTTCTTTTTATAATATTCAGATTAATCAGTGGGTTCGGTAGCTGCCCGCCAGATCTACCCATTATTAAAGTCCCTTCAATTTTTTTTCTCCTCCATAAGCTTTTCACTTTAATGGTTTGAACAGCCATTTACTACCATTGACCAGATCCATAATACATTAGGGGTTGTTGGATTTGTTTTAAAATTGTTTCTTTTCTCCAAATTTTTATTTCAAAAAAATGTTAAACCTACAGAAATGTGTTTGTTGCAATAAACACTCATGTGCCCTGACATAGATGAACAAGTTGCAACTATTCCCCACATTTGTTTTTCTCTCCCTTTCTCTTTCGGAAACACTTGTGTCTTTGTCACTAACATAAATGACACATCCCCTCAATACTTTGTTATTGATCTCTTAAGAACGAGGACATTCACCTGTATTTCAGGAAATTTAATATTTGCCTAATCTATGAATACATATTCAAAACCCCTCAATTGTCCCAATGATGTCCTTACAACCCCTTCCCCTATCCAAGATCTTCCATTTGCATTTAGTTATTTTATCTTTTTTAATTTCCTTTATTCTGGAGAAGTTCTCATTTGTTTGTTTGTTTGTTTTTGGTTTTTTTTTTTTTTGGTTTTTCATGATTTTGGTACTTTTGGAAAGTCCAGGCAGCAGAATGTGAATGTCCCTTGATTTGAATTTGTCTGATTGTTCCCTCATGATTAAATTCAGGCTAAACATTTTCGGCAGGAATACCACATAAGTGATGTTTTCTTCTCAGTGCATCATATCAGGAGGCATAAGACTCTGGTTTCTCCAATTATTGGTGATGGTAAGTTTGATCACCTAAATCTCTCCATTGTAAAGGTATCCTTTGCCCTTTAAAGGTGAAGTACATTATTGGGGGGGGCAGGATTTGAGTCTGGTAAATATCCTATTCTTTAAGCATCTTGTAGCCAGTGGTTTTAGCAACAATTGATTTTGCCTGAATAAATTATGACTACAGTGGTTACAAAATGGTGAATGTTCTAATTCTATAATTCATTTTACCTTTAGTTGGTAGTCTTCCATAGTGGCATTTATTTTTAATAAGGGACATTATTCCCATATATTCTTGATAAGCTGTGCTTCTCAGGACTAGGTATGATTATGGTCTCTGAAGATACCATGCCCAAAGAGCAGTGCCGCTAACCAGCAGCCTAGGTATACCTGTGGGGCCAGGTACACCTTCCCACAGAACCAGGTATCCCTATGGTCTATAACGGCCATGGTTTCCTAGAAAACTATCTATAATATCAGATATATTCATGGTCTCTGAGAATGCTACCCACAGAACAGGTAACCCATGCTACATGGAGAATAGAGATAGAATGCAGGATCATGTAACCCCAAAGTCTACGAGGAATACCACTCCACAGGATCAAGTATAGCCATTGTCTTTAGAGAACCCTTCCCTCTGAATGCAGCTGCAGAATGTGCAATAACTTATTATGGCTTCTTGCCCTGATTCCCTGCTTAGTTCTTTCAATACCCTTTAAATCCTGGAGTAGTTTACTTGTTGCCTGGCCCAACACTGTTAATGGGACACCTTGGTGAACCAATTGCCTCTGGTGTAATGGAAAGCCAGGGTGCATGCTGGGCGGGGAAAACCCAGGTCAGAGCCTTCCACCTACCACTCCTGGATGAGACAAGACAGTCCTACTCAATGGATGACAGGCAGACTCTACTTGTTCTGGAGTGGGCTGACCTGCTACCATATGGGAGCCCTTAGATCACCAGAAACCTGAGGTTGGCAGTTGTATGAAGTGCTAGAAGACCCTTTCTACTGAATGGGGAGACTTCTTTAACTAAGTCATGCTTATAATGCTGCAAATGGCAGAAAGTGACCTGAGCTAGCTTAAGCATAAAGAATGTTTGCTGAGAATACCCAGGAGTATCTCACATCTTCCCAGGCTTGGGAAGGGAAGAAGCCAAGGCAGCTCTGTACCTCTAGAAGTTGAAGCCCATCAGTATTCCCCTTAGTGCTGCTAGCAAGGTGACACTGCTTGTAGGCATCCCAGTCTTTGGCCCTATCCATTCAAATTCCCAGCTCCCAAGAGCAGGAATCTGATTGGCTCACTTTGTATGTATGAGGTATCTGACCTTGCCTCAATCAACTGTGGCCAAATGTGGTTCCTGGGACTCCACCCCGGTGGGTGGAGAGAGCAGTTCCCAAAGATGCTGGCTGGGCAAACAATCCACGAGGTGTATGTCATAGAAATAAACTCGCAAACTTTCCAAAGGATGGGAATATAAAAACTCTTGAGAAAAACGACTCCATCATAAAGGGCAAGGCCTTGGCCCCAGGGAGTGTACTGGTCAGAGTTGAAAGATAGGGCCAACATGGCCACACTCAGTCCCATGGACAAATCACACTGTAATAGGTCTGGAGAGACATGACACACGAGGGGAAGTATGCCTAGAAGGTGCAGTTCTGAATGTCTATAGAGGGGTGGTCAGCTTGAGGCTGGAACACCAGATGCTCATCAAGCTTCTGAAACAGGGACAGGACTCTGGGTCTTCGGATGGCAAGCCTCACCCACCTTCCTGTCACCTTCCTGTCACCTTACTTCCCTGTCACTGGATCTCCTAAAGGACATATATCAAACCCTCTACTTTGGCCTCAAAGCCCAGGGCCCCTCAAGTCCCTCCCACTCACAGAGGTGAGTTTGAGAGACACACCAATAACACATCAGTGGTAGTTGATATTTTTGAGCCCCATGGAGGATTCAGTTCTTTTCCTATCCCTAAACTTTGCAAAATCCAAATACTAAAAGTTTACAATAAACATGTACCTAGACCATGCAACAATTATAAGCTGCATCCAAGAAAAGTAGCATGTTTTTTCCCAGCAGTGCCCTGTCTTGGTGTACCCTCCTTGGCCCAGTTTGTGATGTTCTGTTTTATCTCTATTAATGCTTTTGGCTCTTAAATTCTTGTCTGATATTAATATTGCTAGCCCAGCTTCCTTTTGGTTAATATTTACCTAGCATATTTTGTTCTATATCTTCATTTTCAATCTTTCTGTGACTTTATGTTCTTGGCACACCTTTTGTGAACAACCCATACCTGGATTTAAAAAAAAAAAACAAAAACAAATTGAAAGTCTCTTTCAATGGGTGAATTTGATATATTTACTTTTATTATGGTTAATGCATTTTGATTTACTTCTGTCATCTTACTTTACATTCTATATTTTCCAAGTTGTTGTTGTTGTTGTTGCTTTTCTGCTTTTCCTTCTTTGTTTTTCCCACTTTTATGCCTCCTATAGTATTAATAAAGTTTTCTTTTTTCTTTTCTACTGGTTTGGAAGTTAAACATTTCATTTCTAGGGAAACAGGGTTACTCTTAATTTTTTTAACATGAATATACCTAACAAAGAAGTTAATCTACATTTCTGTTTTCCTCTTAATAGAAGGATCTTAGAATATAAACCAACTCTTTCATGTTATTGATCAATTAGTATTTTAGTTCTACCATATTTTATATTCTTTTTAAAAGTTATTATTGTTATTATTTGGATTTTCTTACATATTCATCATTTTCTTTGCTCACTATTGCACCTATTAGCCCAATTCTTCCTTTTGGGTTCATTTTCCTTCTTGCTGAAGTCTTTTAGAAATTCCTTTAGCAAGGATCTGTAAATAGTAAACTCCCTTTTGTTTTTATCTGAAATTGTCATCATTTCACCCTTTCTGTGTTGAATGATAATGATCTGGGTTATAGTCCTAAGTTGACAGTTATTTTTCTTTACCATTTTGAGGCTGTAATGATTTATCTTCTGGTTTCTATTGCTCCTAATGAGAAGTCTGCTGCCTGTCTTATTGTCATTATGCTTGTAGCTTTTAAGACTATTGCCCTTGATGGTCTCTAGTATCACTACATGCTTAGGTGAAAACCTATTTTTATTTATTTTGCTCAGAAATCCAGTTGTGTTTCTTCTTACTGAGAATTCATCTTTGCATTCAATACTGGTCAGTTGTCCACCATTGTGTATCTTCATGTGTCTTCTCTCTCTTTTTTCTCCATTCTCCTGAAACTTCACACTTTATTTCTCATGTCTCTTAACTTCTTTATATTTTCCATGACTTTAACTCTGTGAGCTGCATTTTGAATACTTTCCAATTTGTCTTCCCTTTCACTAATTTTCTCTTCAGCAGTGTTATCAACTGTTTAACCTCTCAATTGAGTTTTTTTGAAATTCTATTTTTTAACTCTATTTTTCTTTTCCATTGTGTTTTTATTCAATGGATTTTATCCTTTTGGATTTAATTCTATTCTTTTTTTTGGGGGGGGACATTTTAAATATATTTAAAGTATTTTCCATATTGTTTTGTTACCTATACAGTTATTTGAATTCTCCACTGTATTATCTTTGCTGATTCTCTTTCTATGGTGGTTCATTTCTTCTTCTAGCTTGTATTTTTTTTGTGAACTCATCTCCAGAAGGACTTAGTTTCTGTGAGAGGCTTGCATGTCCTTGGTCATGGAGGAGGCATCATGTCAAACAGTTTTTCCTCTACTGGGACTCTACGGGTTTCACCATTTCTGTACTAGTTTATTATTTTCTTGAATTGAGTTTTCTACACCTTTTAAGTAATGCAAATTTGCATTGCACATCCATGTCATGTTTGATATAGACTTGGGGTTATAATATGTCATTGATGATTCTCATTCCACCCTCAGCTCCAGAAAGATGACAGGTTTCTCTCCTAAATTTTTCATCAGTAAGTGGAGTTTTCTGGTTCCTGTTACATGAATAAGTAACCTTCCATGGGTCCTTACTTTCTGCAGGGAGCTCGGTTCCAGCTCCCAAGTATGCAGAAGACTGGGTTTCATCCTTCTATCCCCATTGCTGTTCAACTTTAATCTCATGACATATTATTAGCTCTAAGGCCTCTGTGAGCCTCCACTGGCCACTTTAGACCTGAGTTTTCTTTTCATTCCTAGCACATAAGGACTTCCGTTTATTGCTTTAGAATGTGGTTATATACTTTTCAATTGTTATATTTTATATATTTTTAATTTATCATATATAATTATAAAATTTATATTTCTAGTGGAGGACATCTTCCTATATCATCTCAGTCTGCCACACTGGTCTGAAATTCCCTTATAGTCTTGTGTTTATGATCCAGTCCATCTCTCCCACTAGGTTATGAATACTTTTAAGGACAGAAGGTATTTATTATTTGCATTTTTATCCCACTCAAGTACCCAGCCCACTTCTCTGCACTGAGTAGGTCCTCAGAAAATGTTGTCATTTATCTTATTGTTATTATTTTTACTACCTCCAACCTCAGTGTTCAGAGGTGACAGAAAACTAGATTCTGGATGTGCTATGAGCATTTAAAGTATACAGCCACTCTGTTCAGCCTTTGGCATTGCTCATCTGAATTTCATTATTCATGAACAACATCTTCCTCAATCACCTTCAAGGACAAGTCATCATCTATTAGACCAATGTTTCTCAAAGTACAGGTTGCAATCCATTAGTGGGCCATGAAATCAATTTAATGAAATAGAATATAATAGAAAATAAAATACCAAGGTGCGTCACATATATAAGTGTAGGTACTGCTTACTGAAACTTTGTTTCAAGTATGTGTGTGTGCGTGTGTGTGTGTGTGTGTGTGTGCGCGCGCGCGTGCTGCGTCACCATGCAAAATATATGTTGCAGGCTGTAAGTCAGAGTAAAAATATTTGAGAGTCACTGATTAGACTTTTTCCTAAGACCCCACTCAACTGACCACCACTTTCTAGCAGACCCATCTTTAAAAGCAAAGAATAATTACAAAGCTAGAAAAATTCATGGCCTATCTTTTCCATATAAAGTTCTCAGAGTAGTACTTAATGCCCCAGGGAGGAAGGCAGGTCCCACAAAGGTCCACACTGCCCTGAATTGGAAGCCCCACAAGTGGTCAAGGATACCCAGTGAATCTTGTGAATCACAGACATTCCCTGTGCTCCAGGACCCTGTACTTCGCCCTAAGATCCCCATCGACTCTCTTGGCAAGACTTTCGACTGATTTTGCAGGCTCTAAGACCCTTAAATGCTGCTTCTCGGAGTCTTGACCCCTAGACAGCTCCTTGAATGTGGTTCTCAAGGCCATCTTATACTATCCACCTGGGAGAACATCTGGACAATTGCTCCCCTATACTTAGCTCCCAGTGTATTTATCATCTGCATAACTCCCCTACATAGTCTAGAAGGTAGAAGTTCGGCTGTAAAGACTTCACTTTGAGCATCAGAATTGTTATTGAGAAGGGCCCCAGCACTTGTTCCTCTGTACCATCTTGAACACCTGCAAATCACACAAGGACTCTACTCATTCATATACAATGAACCCTGGTATAAGGGGATTTGAGCCTCACTTAACTTCCACATTCAGTATATCCCAAGGTTCCCAAAAAAGAAACAGTTCTCTCTCTAAAAAATCAAATTGATATTCATTGAGGTCCTACTGTGTGTCAGACATTTCCACCTGAATTATCTCATTTAATCTTTATAGCAATCCTATTAGGTTAGTATGATTATCCTCATTTTACAAATAAGGATTAGAGAGAGCTTATGTAACTTGCTAGAGGTCACTAGCTAGTAAGTGGTCGCTGAGCTTGGATTTGAACTTCAGTTTGGCAGACTCTTGGTCTGAGCACTTAACCACTATTCTATATGACCTTCAATAAAGGGGCCTTCCTGCCAATAAGGACATAGACTCAAGAACCAGCTCATGCAAAGCCAGTGCTTTCTCTGAATGGGCTAAGAAGTAAAATGTTCAGGATGTGGATGCTTTCTCCCCAGCTAGGTCATTGTTTGTCCTTGGGCGAGTCACTTACCTCTCTGAACTTCAGATACCCCATCTATATAAATATTTGAACCTCAGAAGGCTGCTGCAAGGGAGACATAAGATAATGACATGAAAGCACTTTGTAAAGCAGAGTGCTATGCCAATTAAATATCTTATTATAACCAATGTTACCCCAATAAACTTAATAAAAAAATAATATCTTATTGTAAAAAGCATATAATTAATTAACTGAATGTATCTGCATTTTCCCTGTTGGATTTGGAGCTCTTTCATGGGCTCCCACTGTTCTTAGAAGAAACTCAAAAATGCCAACTTGACCTGTGAGGCTTACATAATATGGCTCTTTGTCCACTGCCCCTTTCTCAATGTATCACAACTTTACCAGCCCCTTTATTTCTGCCTCAGGGCCTTTGCACATGCTGTTTTCGCTGCCTGGTACATTTCCTGCCTCTATTTACAACTTCTACTCTCTACCCCATTTTGCCTGACTAACTGCTCGTCTTGTAAATAGCAGATTAGCTTCTTTGGGCAAGTCTTACATGATTAAATAAGGTCACCCCATTATGTACACTCATAGCATATCCGCACCTTCCTTCCACAGTGCTTTGGAATGTATTTACTTTGTATGCATAATGTTGTCTGTGGTTTAAGTGTCTTCCCTATTGGAAGGGTAGTGTGATGACAGCAAGGAGCATATATATTTCAGCAAGTCCTGTGCCCAGCAGAGCATTTGGCACAAAGAACTCTACAGATATTTATTAAGCACATTTTAAAAATCAATAAATGGAGTAGAGACTACTTTACTCACATTTTGTCACCAATTAGATGTGCCACAAAGTTTGTTATGCTACAACCCCTTTCGACTGGTATTCTGAGCATGAAGCCCATAGGATATAAATAGGTATTGCATAAGAAAACAGGTTCTGTAGTCAAATACTTTGGGAAACAGAGGTTGAGCAAATGTCAACAAGATTTCAAATTTATTTTTAAACCACAGAACTTCTTAGAGCCATGCGTAGGTCCCTGAGAGATGACAATGCAAAGCAGAGCCCCTAGGCCAACCATGGTGTACACATGACATGAGAAACAAACCTTCCTTGCCTTAAACTACTGAGACTGGGGGTTGTTACAGCCACATAATCCAGTTTATCCTGACTAATACGTCATCGATATGCAGTATTTTTGATAGTGGAAAATCCATAGGAATAGGAAGCCAGATTTCTGAGAATTTGTGAAGAATAAGTCCATTAAGGGGGTAGGAGGCTGGGTGACCTGCACTTGGTCATTCACTAGAGTCAGGGGATGAGAGGCATTCTGTTTCACACATGACCAGAGAGACAGAAACCTTTATATAGATGAAAGTTGATGGGCAGTAGGTTAGACTTGCAAAGCAGAAGGGCTTTAATCGTTGATTAATACATTCAATAAACAACATTACTGAGCACCTACTACATGGTAAACACTGTTAAGCACTGGGACACACCAGCGAATAAGACATACGTTCTCAGGGCTCGAGCCCAGAGGAGCAGACATACAAATGATGAGTCAATTTCAGTATAGTGTTTTAAGAGCTAAAAAGGCACCCAGCACAGAGGAAAGGCATCCAAGACAGATGTGAGATTAGAGGAGCTTCTTGGAGAAGATAACATCTGAGCTGTGATTCAGAGGATAATTAAAAAGTAGCTAGGTAAGAAAGGAGGGAAGGCTGTTTCAGGCAGAAGGAACAACTTGCAGGAGGTGAGGAATCCGCTTCAGGCCATGGGAGGATCCAGTAGGAGACAGTAAGATGCCAGGGAGCACAGTGCCTTCTCCAAATTACAAGACAGAGGAGAAAGCAGACCCAAATATCAGCTGGGAACTTGAATGAGGAAGAAACCTAGCTTAAACTTCAGCCAGTAGGTGTGTCTCAGGAAACAAGATTTAAGAGGGCAGTAAGAAATGGACCTGAGGATGAGAGTAGGCCTCTCCTTCTAAGGATGAGTGACACAGGAAGCAGGAGAAATAGGGGTGAATGTGGGTAGGACTGAAATCCAACATAGGATGAGCTGGATCTTGACTGTTCTTCCTCACCAGGAGACCAGGACCCCTAGGGTTGGGTGGCTTTGAGGTACAGAAGTATGCAGCTGGCCTGAGGACAGATGCTCAGAGAAGACAGCTAAAAAGCAGGTGTGGGGAAAAATGAACACCCCCACCGCAGGTCTGGCCACAGTGCCAGCCCGAATCCATGCTTGATCCACCCAGGGCTAAGATGAGAAATTGAAATTGGAAGGTGTTTGGCCCATAAGACATGGTAGCCAAGTCTTATGATCTGTGGTTCAGCTGGTGTGTGGTTTAGCTGCTAGCATGTTTGGGTCATGAGTCCAGACATTGAGAGTGTAGTTTTGTTGTTCCTTCTTTATTTTGTAATTAAGATTTAAAAATCCCAGCCAGATTCAATTGAAACGAAAGAATGCAGAATTGAACTAAAGGGAGGCCAATGGTGATGGTGGTCAGAAGTCTGAAATAGACATGGGAAATGGGACCGACATGCCCCAGCACTAGGTGTGGGCCTCCTCCCACTCTCGTTCCTCTAAGAACACCTGACCCTCTCCTTGGGAACCTTTCTCACCTCAGGAAGCTGCCAATAAAAAGCCATTTGGTCTTCAAGGAACTTTCCCAACTATAGAAAAATGTCTCCCAACTTCCAGTCTTTCCCTGTCCTCTGTATAATTGCCTGCATCCATTCATTCATCCATAAGACAAATACTAAAATAATATTTGTGCATAAAAGCACAGATTTGGGAATTGGAGAAACTCAGCTCTACCACCTAATAGCTATGAGAACTTGGGAGCGTTACTAAACTTCACTGAATTTCGGTTTCCTTATCTATAAAATGGGGATAATAACACTTTCTTCAAGTAATGATTAATTGAGATATGGGTAGAAGCACTTAGTATGATGCCTGGCACAAAGTAAGCAGTAAATAAGTGTTAGTTATTATTATTGATATTATTAAAATAGAGCTTTACACAACCTGCACTTACTGGCTTAAGTGACACCTTTAATTCTTTTAAAACATACTGACTGACACTGATAGCTCATCAAACCTGCATGGCTAGGATGCCATGCACTTGTGTTCCTCATTTGGTTGAATTGCATGCTTACCAAGAGTCATTTGTTTTTAACTCAGTCTGTTTATACCAGCTATTCTTATTCTATAATTTAACTAAATGTTACACAAACCAGTAAAATATGAGTGCAAAACTAATGTTGCAGTTTGGAAAGATTCCATAACAGTAAGTTGCTAAAAAAATTGTTATCAAATTATGTATTGGTGAAACAACTGAAAAAGAAGGGGGGAAATCATTTTGAAAAACTAGGCCTCTGCATTCAGATGTTTCTCAAATACTTTTCAGTTTCCAGTCCACGTTAAAGAAATCAAAATTGCAAATGGCAGTCAATGCATCCTGGTTGTAACTCATGCAAGAAAAATGATGGTGGAACATCCATCAGCACACCTCCACACACAAAGAAAGGTCTTGGCCCTACATCTAAATACTGGAGGAGAGTAAATAATCTTATATTAGTTTTAACCTAAAATAAAATGTTTAAGATAGGCAGAGGCAAATTGAGAGGTGATCCCAGACCTCAAGAAATGTACAGTCAGAGGGAAAGACAGAAAAACAAGTTATTGATCATAGCAGATTAGAAATGTAGGTTATGGAGCAGAGGGGAGTGGAAACCTAATTTGGGCAGCTATGCAGAATTCCCGAGAGAGGTGGCTCCTGAGCTGGCTCTGTCCTCCCTCACCTCTGTCCCTCAACTCCTTTCGAATCTTCCTCCAATACAAAAACCCGACATTTGCCCTCCATGTTTGCCCTATGGTTCTCTTAATTTCAGGTTCCGACACTGATGAAATCCCAAAGAGTGTTACAGGGGACATGGCTGCCCTCCCTGGCATTGAGGAGCCCCAAGGATCATTGCCTTAGGGACCTATCATACATGCATTTATTCAGACCTTCTGTGATTTTGTATATATTTTTTAGCTGTGCCAGATCTCCCAGGTGAGGTCTATGAAGGACTTGGGCAAAGCAGTGCTAATTTTCTTTGATCATTCTTAAAAATTAAACTTGTTTTCAGATAATTTGCATGCAGTTGTAAGAAAAAATATAATATTCTTTACCTATTTTTGTCCAGTGGTAATCTTACAAAACTATAGCACAATGTCACAACTAGGATATTGAGACAAGCAACATACAGAATATTTTCATTACCACAAGGCTCTCTCATGTTGCTCTTTTATAGCCACACCCACATCCTTCAGCCCTCACTCTTTCCTTAACCCCTGGCAACCATTAACTTGTTCTCCAATTTTATAATTTTGTCATTTCAAGAATGTTATATGAGTAGAATCAAATAGTATACCACTTTTGGGTTTTTTTTAACTGCATAATTCTCTAGAGAGTCATCTAGGCTGTAGTGTGTATCAATAGTTCACTCCTTTTTTGATATACTATGATGTGGATGTATCACAGTTTATTCTCCCATTGAAGAACACTGACCGATTGAAAGACATTTGGGTTGTTTCCAGTTTTTTGTTATTATGAATAAAGCTGCTGGGAGCAATCATGTATAGGTTTTTGTGTGAACATAAGTTATTTTTCTGGGATAAATGCTTAGGTGTACAATTGCTGGGTCATATAATAAAGACATAATTGATTTTTCAAAAGAAACTGTCAAACTATTTTCCAGAGTGACTATACCATTT
The DNA here is from genome assembly GCA_003508835.1 of Eonycteris spelaea. Taxonomy (NCBI): domain Eukaryota; kingdom Metazoa; phylum Chordata; class Mammalia; order Chiroptera; family Pteropodidae; genus Eonycteris; species Eonycteris spelaea. Next base: position 20,201,363 of record PUFA01000004.1, read on the forward strand.
TATATTCCAACCAGCAATATATGAGTGATCATTTCACTGCCTCCTTGCCAGCATTTGGTGTTGTCACTATTTTGTAAAGTCATTTTGACAGGTGTTTAATGATCTCTCATTGTGATTTTGTTTTTGCTTTTGCATTACCCTGAATGTCTTTTGTGACTGTTTGCCATATGAATATCCTCTTTGGTAAAATGTCTCTCTTCAAGTCCTTAGCCCATTTTCTAGTTAGATTGCTTGAATGTATGTATGTCTTTTTTTTGTTTGTTTGTATATTTCTTTATTGTTGAGTTTTAAGAGTATATACTCCAGATACTAATCATTTGTTAACTATGTGGTTTGAAAATATTTTATCCCAGTCCGTAGTTCTTTCTCTTAACAAGGTTTTTCACAGAGCTAACCTCTTGAATTTTGATAAAGTATAATTTATCAATTTTTTTTGTATGGATCATACTTTTGATGTCAAGTCTTAGAACTCTTTGCCTAGTCCTAGATCTTGACAATTTTGTTATTTTCTAAATGCTTTATAGGTTTATATTTTAAACTTGAATCTATGATTCATTTGAGTCATCTTTGTATAAAATGTGAGACTTAGGTTGAAGGTTATTTTGTTTTTGCTTGTTTGTTTATGTATATCCACTTGCTCTAGCACTATTTGTTGAAAAGACTATCTTTTCTCCATTGAACTGCTTTTGCAGCTTTGTCAAAAAAGAGGTGGGTGTATTTATATGGTCTATTTCTGGATTCTCTATTTTGTTCCATTGATCTATGTGTCAATACCTCTACAAATACCACACAGTTTTGGTTACTGTAGCTATGTAATAAGACTTGAAATTGTATAAACTGATTCTTCCACTTTATTCTTCTTTTTCAAATGTTTTAGCTATTCTTGCTCCTCTGCCTTTATATATAAATTTTAGAATAACCTTGTCTACATTTATATATAAAAAAAGTCTTTATGGGATTTTCATAGGAATTGTTACCTAAAATTTACCTATATGTAAATTTTAGGAGAATTGACATTTTTATTATATTAAGTCTTCCAATTTGTGAATATGGTATGTTTCTCCATTTCTTAAAAAAAAGTCTTCTTTGATTTCTTTCATCAGAATTTTGTAGGTTTTAGCACACAAGTACTGGCCATATTATTTTAGATTAATACCTGAGTATTTTATTTTTGAGCAATTATAAACTATTTTAAGTGTTCATATGTTCGTTACTAATATATAGAAATGTAATTGATTTTTTGTATATTTATCTTGTATCCTGCAACCTTGCTGAACTTGCTCATTAGTTCTAGGAGGCTGTTTTTAAATTTTTTTTGTAGATTCCTTGGGATTTCCTAAGTAGACAATAGTGTCTTTCGTTCTCATCATTATAGCTTTTATTTCCTTTTCTTGCCTTATTGCCCTGGCTAGAACTTCAAGTACTATGTTGAATTAGAGTGGTGAGAGTGGACATTTTTGCCTTGTTCCCACTCTTAACAGGAAAAACATTCAGTCTCTCACCATTAAGCATAATATTAGTTCCAGGATTCTTCAATGCAGTCTATAAAATTGAGGAATTTCCTCTTTATTCCTATTTTTCAGAGAGTTTGTATCATGCATATTAACTTTCATCAAATGCTTTTTCTGTGTCAGTTAATACGTTTACAGAATTGTTCTTATTTAACTATCAATAGGGTAGAATACATTGATTTAATATTGAACAAGCCTTTCATGCCTGCAATAAACTCCAATTGGTCATGACATATAATTCTTTTTATATATTGCTAGATTTGTTTTTCTAGTATTTCGCTGAAAATTTTTACACCTATATTCATGAGAGATATTGTTCTGTGGCTTTCTCTCCTTTTGGTACTGTCTTTGTCTGATGGTATCCAGGTAATGTTAGTTTCATACAATTAATTGGTAAGTGTTCCCTCCTCTTTTATTTTCTGGAAGAGATTGTGCAGCACTGTTGTTAATTCTTCTTTAAACATTTGGTAAAGTTCTCCAGTAAAACTATCTGGGCCTGGATATTTCCTTTATAGAAGTTTTAAAATTGTTTACTCAATTTCCTTAATAGTTAGGTGGCTATTAAAATTATCTGTTTCATTTGGCGAGTTGTGGTAGTTTGTGTTTTCCAATGTATGTAGAGTTGTTCATACTATTCCCTTATCCAGTTAATGTCTGCAGGGTCTGTTGTGATACCTCGTGTTTCATTCTCAGTACTGGTATTTTGTGACCTTTTTTCTTTGTCAGTTTTGCTAAAGGCTTAATGATTTTATTGATGTTTTCAAAGAACCAGATTTTAATTTTACTCATTTTTTTTTCTGTTTTCAATTTCATTGATTTCTGTTCTTGTCTTTATTATTTTTCTGCTTGCTTTGTATATATTTTGCTTTTCTTTTTCTAGATTCTTGAAGTAGGAGCTTGTAATATTATGAGACTTTTACTCTTTTCTAATGCATAACTATAGTAAATTTTCCTGTTAGCACTGCTTTAGCTATGACCCACAAATTTTGATACATTGTATTTTCATTTTTATTCAGTTCAATATATTTTTAAATTTTCCCCTGAGGTTTAATGTTGACCCATGGGTTATTTATAAGTGTGTTGTTTTGTTTCCAAATGTCTGAACATCATCTTTATGTTATCAATTCCAATTTTAAAAAATTCCCACACACCATGTATGATTTCAATTCTTTTAAATTTGTTAAGGTTTGTTTTATGGCCTACGATATGGTCTGTCCTGATATATGTACCAGGCACACTTGAAAATCATGTGTATTCTGATGTTGTTGGATAGTGTGTTCTGGAAATTTCAATCAGATCTTGTTGGTTGATGGTGGTGTTGAATTCTGATTTTATGTCTAGTTGTTTTATCAGTTATTGAGAGGTGTTGAAGTCTTCAACTCTAATTGTATATTTGTCTGTTTTTCCTTTCAGTTCTATCAGTTTTTGGTTCACAGATTTTGCAGCTCCATTGCTTGGTGCATACATACTCAGGATTGGGGTTCCTTATGGATCAACCTTTTTATCAATATATCATATCCCTCTTTGTCTCTAGTAATTTTATTTGCTCGGAAGTGTACTTTACCTGATATTAATATGGCATATAAACTGATATACATATAGACTTCTGTTTTCCATCAATTAATGTTTTCATGATATATCTTTTCCATCCTTTTGTTTTTGGCCTGTATATGTGCATATTATATTTGAAGCAAGTTTCTTATAGACAACATATACTTAGGTTATAATTTTAAATCATTCTGCCAATTTCTTTTAATTTGTATATTCATATAATTTATATTTAATTATTGTGGTAATTATTGATATATTAGAGCCAAAGTCTGCCCTTTTATTTTTTGTTTTCTGATTGTTCTATTTTTCTTTTGTTTTCTTTTTCCTTCCTTTCTGTGGATTATTTAAACATTTTTTTAGAATTCTGACTTTATTTTTTATGGTTTTTTGAGTTTATCTCCTTGTACAGCTATTTTTTAGTGGTTTCTTTAGGTATTACATTACATATGTATAACTTACCACAGTCTACTGTTGTCACTTTACCAGTTCAAATGTAGATACCTTACCTCATTTGACATCCCTTTATCCTCCTTCATTTATAATATCATTATCTTAAATGTTTCCTTTACATAGCATCGATGTTATAATCTTTGCTTCAACAAACATAATTTAGAAAACTCCAGAGGAGAAGGAAAATCTATTGTATTTACCTATATTTTTGCTTACCATGTTCTTTCTTCCCTCTTAATGTTTCAAGGTTTCTCCTTTTATAAATTCATTTCCAATTTAAGAATTTCCTTAGCCATTCTTCTAGGGCAGGTCTGTTAGTGGCACATTCTTAGTTTTCCTGCATCTGAGTATATCTTGATTTCCCCTTCATATCCAAAGGATATTTTCACTGGATATTCTGGGTTGACAGTTTTCTTTCAGCACTTGAAAAATGGTGTGCCACTTCTTTCTTACCTTATAGTTTCTGATGAGAAATCCACTGCATTTGAATTGGTTTTCCCCTGTATGTAAGGTGTTATTTCTCTCTTATGACTTTTTTTTAATTAAAATTTTTATGGTGATATTGGTTAATGTCTCTTATGACTTTCAAGAGTTTGTCTTCAGTGTTTAGAAGTTTGACCATCATGTGTCTTGGTGTAGATATTTTGGGGTTTATCCTGTTTGAATTCATTCAACTTTTTGAGTCTGTAGGTTTAGATCTTTTGTCAAATTTGGGAGAGCTTATGCCATTTTGAGTACTTTTTCAGCCCCACTCTTTCTCTTCTCCTTCTGGGACTCCAAAAATGAAAATGTTAGATCTTTTGTTATAGTCTTGCAGTCTATTTTCAGTGTTTTCTCTCTTTGTTGTTCAGATTGAGTCATTTCTATTATTCTTTCAACCAGTTCACTGATTCTTTGTTCTCTCCATTTTGCTTTTGAGCCTATCATTTGAAGTCTTTAGTTCTATTATTGTATTTTTGAATTCTAAAACTTCCATTACGTTTTTCTTTATATTTTCTATTTCTTTGCTAAGATTTTCTGTCTTTGCTGAGACTTTTATTTTTTCATTTGTTTCAAGTGAGCTCATAATTGTTAAGGCCTTTTTGTGATGATTACTTTAACAACTTTGTCAGATCACTCTAACATTTTTGTCATCCCATTGTTGGCATCTATTTATTGTCGTCATCATCGTCTTTTTTTTTTCATTTAGCTCAGGATCTGCCTGGTTCTTGGTATGATAATTTTTTTTAATCAAAGTTTGGACATTTTGGGTATTGTTATAAGACTCTTGGTTTTATTTAAACTTTCTGCTTAGCTGACATCCTCTGATACTCCTCGAGCAGAGGAAGGGGAGAGCGCTATTTGTAATTGCAAGGCGTGGTAGAAGTCCTAGAAGTCCCACTTGGCCTCTCTCCTCATTACTGCTGGATGGAGGTGAAAGTAACAGGTAACTACTAGGTCTCTCTGATGCCTTCTCAGCTATGAGAGGGTACGAAGTGCTTTGTTACTGCTACCCACATAGTTTTCATTGACACTATAGGGGAATGAAAGTACTTAATTTCTACTAGACCTCCTCCAATACAACCACAATGTGGAAGGGAAGGGTTGCCTCATTATGGCTGGGTGGGGGTAGGGAACTTGTTATTACTGGCAAGTATGAATGTCCAGGCTTCCTACGTGGCCTTCTCTGACACCATCCTGCAGAGGAGTTGGGATGCTTCAATACAGCCTGGTAACGAGTCTAAGTCTAGGCTTAGCATTCATTCTTGCTGCCATAGGTAGAAGTGAGATCACAGGTTTTTCTGTGGTAGTTGGCAAGAGTAGAGTAGTTATCGTCTTAAAGCTGTCTTGCTGGGATGCCCCTCTCTTAGTCCTTTGACTAGAGAGAACAAGCCTTCCTTGGAATTTTTTTGTGTGTGTGTGTGGGCACTTATTGGTATTTCTGGATTGCTGGCTTCTTCAGTTCCAGATCTGATGCATATGTGGTAAGACAACATAGAAAACTCAAGGAACTCACCACATCATTCCTTGGGTTCCAAGGTCCCTTTCTAGTCTGCCTTCTTCTTTCTTTATTTCATTCTTTTTATATTTGCTTTATGTATGACACCCAGAGTTTTAAGTTGTATTTAATGGAAGGAATAGGGAAAAGTATGTCTATTTTACCTTCCTAGGATAGAAACTTCTTTTTGATCATTTTAATACCAATAAATTTGCTGAACCTTTAGAACAGGCACTGTGTAGGTACTACAGGGCAAGCATAACACAGATTATGGCTCCTGTATGCCAGTACTTCACTACTTAGTGGGATAGACAGCCGTGTCTCATATGGTCTGGCACATAATTAAGAGCATGGCTTGGAATCAAATGGAACATAGTCCCAATTCCAGCCCTGCCACTTCCAAGCTCTGTGACTCTGGATTAGTGAGTTAATCTCTCTGAACATCAGTCTCTTCACTTGTAAAATAGAGGAAAGATTACCACCTATCTCATAGGCTGTTGATAGATTAAATGAAATAATGCATGTAAATAAATAACTTTGTGTGGTGTCAGCATATAGCAAGTGCTTAGTAAATATTTGTTATTGTTGTAGTCATTGTTACAATGAAGGCTGGGCCAAGTATATAATTTTCCCTTAGCCTTGTCCTCTCCATACAGAAGAAGTCTTTTGGCTTACTTTGTGCCCACTGCCTGTCTTCTCCTTATCTATTGTGGGAACATTTTTAACCTCAAGTGGTTTCTTTGAAAGGGTTGAGATGGATGTAGGATGAGGGGAAGAATTGAATGTTTGCTTTTTGTTTTCATTCTTTCATGCCTTTTTTTTATTCATGAATTCCTTCAGCAAATCTTTGTTGAACAATAACCCTGTGCTTGGCACCATGCAGGGAATTTACTATCTAGCAGGATAGGCATCTAAGTAATGTTAATTCAGGGCAGACTTTAAGTGCCAAGAAGGATACAAGTAGAATATTCTGAGAATTCAGAAGAGAGAGAAATCATATTTGGATAGTAGAATTAGGGAGGGATTCAAGGAGGAAGGAACATCTGAGCTTGACTTCAATAGGCAGACATGGAAGAAGAGCATGAGATGAGTAAAGAAAAAGAGAAAGAAAGGTACAAATTGTCCTTAGAAAACAGAAAGTAGTATGGTTTGGGCAGAACATAGCGTATTTGTAAAGGGGTAGAATCAGAGGTGACTGGAAAGCATGTTGGACTAATATTTGGAGACCTTTGAACATCCAGTATAATAGTCAGGATTAGGGTGACTGCAGCAGCCAAATTACAGTAACTTAAACATATAAAGGCTTATTTTTCTCTAAAATAACATCAAAGTCTGATGATCTGGGATTTGTACAGGAGCTCTACTGTCATCAGGGACCCAGGCTCCTCATGTCCTTAGCAAGTGCTTCCATCTTTAAAGTTGCCTCATGGTCCAAGATGGCTGCTGGAGCTCCAGCATTCCAGACATGGAGGAAAAAGAAAGGGAAGACAGGCAATCTGACCATCTATCAGCCTATCTATGGAACACTTGTGGAACTTTCCAGAAACAACTATATTTACATCTTAATGGCCAGAACTTCGTCACATGGCCGTTTATCTGCAAAAGATTCCAAGAAATATAATTGTTAAAAACCTGGGGTATGCTGCTTCCTTGGATAAGATATGAGTCCTGTTTCTAAAGATGAAAGGAGAATGAATACCAAGTAGGCAACTGGAAGTCTCTGCAGCATCAGAGTAAGTTAGACTTAATTCATCTGGCAGTGGGAGCCCTGTGGGAGATTTTTTAGCAGGAGACTGGCACAATCCAAGTTGCTGACTAGAAAAATTAGTCTGGAGTGTGGAAAACAGATTGTAGTAGAAAGAGACTAGAGGCAGAGAGATCAGTTAGGAGGCAATTTCACTGGTTGAGGCAGGGAAGTGATAAAGATATGAGACAGAAAGTGAAGGAAACATAGGGGAGACATATTTCAGGAGTATATTATTAGGGTGGCAGCTGATTAGATGCAATGGTGTTAAAATAACCCCCAGACTGACTTTGCAGTGGGAAACTCAGAGAGCTGATCAATGGACATGAAATTGGATGGTTGGACCATTTCCGGAAAGAGAGAAATCAGAAGAGCTTATTTGGGGCCAGTTGATGAGCTTGGTTTGGGACAAGAGGGTCAAGCAAAACACTTATGTCAGTGGTTCTCTCAGTGTGGTTCCAGAGAAACAGCACCAGCCTCACCTGGGAACTTGTTAGAATTACAAATTCTAGGACCACATGCCAGATCTACTGAATCAGAAACCGTGGGGTTGGAGCCTAATAATCTTTTTTTTTTTTTTAACAAACACATATTGTATTTCTATATGCTAGCAATAAACAATAGGAAATAGAAATTTAAAAAATATGTTACATTCACAATAGCATCAAAAAATAGTAAATATTTAGGGATTAATTTGACTGAGGACATGTAAGACCTGTACTCTGAAAACCATAAAACTGTGCTGAGAGAAATTAAGAAAACCTAAGTTAATGGAGAAATATTATGTCCATGCATTAGAAGACTCAATATTCTTAAGATGTCAACACTCCCCAAACTGATCAATAGATTCAGTACCATCTCAAAATTCCAGTAGGCTTTTTGTTTGTAAACATTGACAAATGGATTCTAAAATGCATATGAAAATACAAAGATCATAGAACATCTAAAACAACTTTAAAAAAAAACGAAGGTGGAAAAAGCTTACACTGCCTGATTTCAAGACTTATAAAGATATAGCAATACTGTGTGGTACTGATATAAAGACAGATAAATAGATCAATGGAGCAAAATACGAATCCAGAAATAAACCCACACATGAATAGTCAATTCAATTGATTTTTGACAAAAGTATAGCCATATCAAAAAAAAAAAAGAAAGAAAGAAAAGAACCTTTACCTCACACCAAGTAGAAAAATTAACTTGAAGAGGATCATAGACCTAACATAAGTACTAAAACCATAAAACTTCTGTGAGAAAACCTAGAAGAAAATCTTCATGATCTTGGGTTTGGCAAAGATTTCTTAAATATGACCCCGAAAGTCAGACTATAAAAAAATCAATAAATTGGACATCATCAAATTAAAAATGTTTGTTCATCAAAAGATGTTGTTTTTAAAAAATGAAAAGGTAAGCCATATACTGGGAGAAATTATTGGCAAAACATATATCCAACAAAGCACATATGTTCTAGGGTATATAAACAACACTTACAGATCAATAGTAAGAAGACAACAATCCAATTTTTAAAATAAGCAAAAGATTTGAACAGACATTTAACCCAAGAAGATACAGGAGTGGCAAACAAGTACCTAAAAAACTGCTCAACAACATTAGTTATTAAGGAAATGTAAGTTAAAACCACTGACATACCATTGCATACCCACTGGAATGGCTAAGATTAAAAAGACTGATCATACCAGATATTCACAAAGATGTAGAACTGGAATTCTGTATAGCTGTGTAAAATAGTACAACCAATTTGAAAAACAACTGGCAGTTATTCAAAAAGTTAAACATCCACTTAAACCATATGACCCAGCCATTCTACTTCAAAGGAAATAAAAGTACAGAGATTTTTACACGAATGTTTTTGGCAGCTTATTTGGAATAGCCCCAAATTGGAAACCCAAATGTCCACCAACTCGTGAATGGTGAAACAAAAGGAGTGAACTATTAATACATGCAACAACATGGATGAATTCAAAAATAATTAGGCTGAATGAAAAAGCCAGAAACAACAAGAAGTACATGTTTTATGATTCTATTTACATAAGATTCTAGAAAAATGCAAACTAATCCATGGTGACACAAACAGGTTAAATATTGCCTAGGGATGGGGGTGGAGGTTGAGGGAAGGATAAGAGATATTATTAAGGGACACAAGGAGACTTTGGGGGATATGAATATATTCATCATCTTGATTGTTGTTTTTGTTTCATGATTGTATTCATAAGTAGAAACCTATCAAATTGTTCACTTTAAGTATGTGCAGTTTCTTGTACGTCAATTATTCTTTATATAAGGCTGTTAAAAAAAAAACAGTGCCTTGTATAATGCTGTGAAAAATATTCTTTGGCCCAACCCCAGGCCTACTGAATAAGAAACTGTGGGAGTGGAACCCAGCAATCTGTTTTAACAAACACTCTAGGGTGATTTTGATACACAACAAAATCTGAGACCACTGACTTAGGTCAGTGATCCCCAATCTTTTTGGCACCGGGGGCTGGTGCTCCTATGAGCATCTAAGGTTTGCTGATCTGAAGTGGAGCTGAGGCGGTGATACTAGCGCTGGGGAGAGTCTACAAATGCGATGAAGCTTCACTCTGCCTGCCACTCACCTGCTCTGTGGCCCAGTTCCTAACAGACCATGGACTGGTACTGTCCACTGGCCTCTTCCTTCCACCTCTGCTGCCTCTGTTGTTGTCAGGCTCTTACCATATCTGTCTTGAATACCTACAGTAGCCGTCTTGTTGCTTCTTTCACTGGCCTCCTCCCGCCCCAGTCCAGCCTGTTAATAGCCAATGACAATAATCAATCTTCACCAAGCGTTGCCACATGCCACCCTTACCCATACTACTATCTCTATTCTTACAACAACTCTGAGAGGCAGGCACTATTATTACCCCCATTTTACAAATGAAGGAATTGAGGCACAGAGAGGTTAAGTCATTGCTAGCAACACAGCTAGTAAGTGGCAGCGCCAAGATTACTCTAAAATGCAAATCTTCATTATGTCACACACTGTCCTAAATCCTTAAGTTCTCCCCATCCCTTAATAAAAACACTCAAATTCTTTAGTATGGTAGTGCAGACTTTCAGATCTGAGCCCTGCCTATTTCTCCTTTATCAATTTTGCCTCTGGGTTTTAGAAAATGCTGTCCTTTCCACCAGAAACTCCCTTTCCCTACATGCCCCAACTCCTGACTCTTTTTTTTTTTGCCTTTATAACGGCTACTCATAGTCTCCTAAAGCTCAGGTACTGTCCCATACAAAGCCTTCCTTGAGTGCCCTGCCCTCTCTGGCTTGGGTAGGTGCTTTGGGTTAAGTGCCTGTGAGGAACACTGTAATGTGCTGCCCAAATTCCCTCAATGAGGGACTTACCCCAGTTGCGGGGAGTGCTTAGCAGTCTTCAGCTATCATCAGCTCCCGCCCACGTTCACACCTGTTTCCTAGAGACCATCAATGTGGGGTTATAAATGCTGAGCTCTCTGGCCCCAATTTGGGAAAAAGATGAAGGGCCATTCGAGCCCCACAATGCACCAAAGGATCAGCATTTGCCCAATCCTGATTCCTCCCTCTCCTTCCACAGTTTTTGATCTGAAGAGCTTCCTGATAATCCCTGCACATTAATCTGTCTTAGAATCTACTTCCTAGGGAAGCCCCCTGCCCCACCATGCTTATGTCTCTCCACCTTGGCTCTGAGCTCCCTGAGATGCAGCAACCTAGCTGCGGGCACTACTGGAGAAAGGCAGCAGTTGCCATGAGCCCCAGCCCCAAGGGTGCAGCTCTTTAAAGGTGGGCAGTAAGTGGCAAAACCCTGTCTCCATTGATCCACCTGGTCATGGCTTTTTAACCAGTTAATTCATCTGGTCAGGAAGACTTCCTGACTCCAGGTGTCATTAATTTGGTAACTCTTGCTGTTCTCCAGTATTCACCTGACCTCCACCCCCCAGAAACCCCCAAACCATACTGTGAGGCCAAAGCATTGATTCTGGAAGGCAGAGGGTGAGGATTTGCCACACACTGTGACCACTCTGAAAACAAGTTACTTCCAGCCTAGATAACGTGGACCCCTAACGCACCAGCACTCTCACACCTTGAATTACAAAGTCCAAATCCTAATTAGATCCTCAAATCAAAGAAACAGTGCAGTGTCTTGGAAAAGGCACAGATTTGGAATCAAGGATATCTCAGTGTGAATCACTTCAGCTACCTAAAGCCTCACTTGCTCCTCTGTCGAACAAATGTGGTGACAATCTCTTCTCACAAGGGTGTTTGTTTGTTTTTTAGATACCACATGTAAGACCCTCAGCCCACGGAGGCTGTTAGGTAGCTGATAGTCCTCTTGTTCTGAAGTTGAGAATCCCAAAACCCCAGAGCCAGAAGCATAATAAAATAATAACTTTTATGGTACTATGTGTCAGGGACTGTTCTAAGCACCCTACTTATACCAAATCAATTCTCTCAACAATCGTGAGAGGTAGGTACCATTATGAAAATCATTTTTCAGATGAGGAAATGGGACTCAGAAAAGTTAAGTAATTTGCTTGAGGTCACACAGCTAGGAAGAGGTAGAGCCTGAGTTAGAACCTAGGCAGTCCGGCTCCAGATCTATACCCTGGGGGTGTGGGAGGAAGACACTATGCACACAGTAGGCTCTTAAGAAAGCTTGTTAATGAGGAGCCCTGACTGACCAGAGCAGGGCAGAAAGCACAAGAAACTTTTTTGTGTTGGTATCAACATTTGTTGTTTGTAGGTTAGTACGCATGTATATAAAGGTGTATTTGGTGTGAGCTAGGGCATCTTACAGGGACAATCAGGGAAGGCTTCCTAGAGCAAGTGACATTTGAATGTGGCTTGAAAAGATGTGGAATGTGGTTGGTGGAGAAGCAGTAAACTGCAGGTCTGTCAAGGAAGGGCTTGTGGGTGGGGGTGAGAGTAGGGAGTTGGGAGGGGTAAGTTGAGGCCTATTATGGTGAGCTCCAAATACCACATTGAATCATCTTCGCCAGTGGAGCGATTGCTCAGAGTAATGCTTTAGAAAGAATAATCAAGCAGCAGAAGACAAAAGGCAAGGACAAGGAGGGCGGGCTATAACAGCCTGCAGGAATACCCTGGCAGCCACCCACTGCCTGCATCCTGTGAAGCCATCTCTCCTAACTCCATGGTCCTCCGACAGATTCGTTATCCTGGCGGAAAGGAGAAGGGGACTGCCACAGAGTCCTCATTCTCCTGGGTTGTGTGTTCTTGGAAAGTGCCTACGACATTTGCTGCAGCCTAAGTGGGAACTGAAGTCTGTGAATGCAGGTGGGAGTGGTACGGAAAAGAGGCAGAGCTGCAGAAGAGAGCCCAGATGCAAAGTATATAATGGCTACTGTATTTCTTGATCCATTAACTAAGACAGGGACCCCCAAAGAGAGATACACGTGAAAGGAAGAAGAAAGAGAGACCTCCAAGGAGGGACTTGTTTTAGTTCCTGTTTGTCTCCCATGGCACCAGGCAGTAGCTCATACACCAGAGCAGCTCGGGATTTATTTGTTAAATTGAGAAACTCAGAGGAGATTCAGACAGTGGCCAGTAACTGAGGTGGACACAAAAGATAGAAAGAACCCAGATTCGGGGTTAAGGAGCTTGGTGGACCTCCCTTCCCTTGCTGTCAACTATATTTGCCACCATTTCCCTGCCCTTTAACAAAAGAGCAAGTCCTGAGTCTGCTCTCTCCTCTTGAGTCTGGAAAGCAAACAGATCTCAAAGGAAGATTTCCAATGCCCAACCCCAGTTTTCTGGAATCTCTGGCTGGGAGTGTGAGCGGTGGGGTGGTCAGGAAAAGAACCCTAGGCCAGGACTTAGACTGCCTGGGATTGCCGAGGGTAAGGGTGAGTTAAGAGGAGGTTCTCTGACTTCCCATGGTTCCCATGCTCCTTTGCCATCCCAAATCCAGGCCCTGCTCAGAGGCAGACTCTGTCACACAAATGACATGCCTTATTAGGGAGGCAAGAGGGTCAGTTATGGGTACAGGGGCTCTTAAAGAAAAGCAAGTGAGAGGCAGAGAGAAGGCAGAGAGGGAGGACATGGGAGAAGAAAAACAGAGAGGGAAAGCCAAACAGAGGAAGAGAGGGAGGAGGTGGGATAGAGTGTGAAGAAAGAGGGAGAGAAGAGAGAATGAATTTTTCCCAAACAAGAATATTACATAATAGAAACAAGTATCTAACGGGGGATAAACATCAGGGTCACTAAGTCTGATGTCTTTCTACTTGTCTGCTCTCTAGTTTATCAGTTTATCTCTCTGTCCATCTATCCTTTCATGTAACCATTTTTTTTTTTTTTTTTTTTTGTCTCATGAGCCAGATATCTACATGCCCTGTCTTTGGCCACCTGCCTATTTGTTATTTTTATACCTGTTTTTGCTCTAACGATCTGGTTGACCATCCATTTACCCACTCATCCATAACATACCTGCCTTCTTGTTTGTGATGTTCATCCATACTCATTCATATTCTCATTCTCTCTCGTCTATTTGTATATTTATGAATCATTCTGTTTTTATGTTCATCTGTCTGTTGTTGGTACATACATAAACATACTATTTATTTATGTCTCTGATGGTCTGTCAACCTGCTTGCCAAATTCTGTCTGTCCATTTCCATTTACCTGTACAACTTTTTCTCCATATTCTTATTTAATTTCCTTCCTTCTTCTCTCCCTCCCTCCCTTTCTTCCATTATCAATCTACAGCTGTTCATTTGATAAATATTTATTCACAACTTACTGTGTGCTCAGCTCTGTGCTAGTCTGTGACTGTAAAATGTGGGTAAGATTTTATTCCTATCCTCAAGGAACTTGTGACCTGGAACTTACCACGAAGAAGAGTGATAAGGAAACCAATTTTCACCACACAACAGGCGAGGGCTGATATGGTGTTGTGTGGAGGTGGCCATGGGAACGTTGAGAAAGAATCCAAATCAGACATGGGCCAGGGAAAGTTTTCTGGAGGTGTCAGTGGCCTGTTTGTCTGCATGTCTCCATCTGTCAGTCCTTCCATTTATCCCCCCATGCTCCAATCCATACTTCCATTTGTCTATCTACCTCTGGCCAGCTGTCTGCTTACCGAGCATCCACCTACAAACCGCCTGCCTCTTCGTCAGCTGAAGAATCTGTTTATTGTCTGTTGATCTGTTGGTCATCTATCTGTATGTCTTTCTGTCTACTGGTTGCTCTCTCTCCTCATGTATCTCCTCGAATCTCCACTATTTGTCTTCCAGTTTGTAAGTCGATTCATGTAACAACTAAGATGCTTTTGACCGCAAGTAACAGATGACCCTTCCGAAAGGGGCTAAGATGCTAAGAAAACTATTACCTCCTGCAACAAGAAGTTTGGGGGCAGGAAGATTCTCAAATTGGTTAATGTGGCTCAGTGACATCACTTAGCACTCGGGTTCTTTTTACATCCCCCCTCTGCCATCCGTGGCATGTTGGCTTTTGACTCAGGAAGAAACTTAAGGTTTCAGAAAGGCTGCAGCACCTCAGTACATTACATCTTCACATAGGGAAGTCAAAAATCCAGAAGGAGAGGGCACATCTCTACCATGAGTCCTTTCGTAAGTATGAGATGAAATTTCCCCCAAAGTCTAACAGACCTCTTCCCACGTTTCAGTGGTCAGAACTGTATCATATTCCTAAATCAATCCCCAGCAAGGGAAGTGAAATGACCATGATTTTCCTGGATTGGCTAAGATTAACCCCTGGACAAGGGAGAGATTCTGTCCTTCCCAAAGCACCAAACAAGAGTCGGTTCCATTAGCAAGAAGACAGACTGTAGGGCACGACTGTTGGGTAGGCCTATTCTGTATGCTGAGCTACACATCTATCTTTTCTGTACAATCAGCTGTCCATCTGTCTATCGATTGGCCTGCTGGTCTGTTGGTCTGTCAGTTACTCCTGGAGATTGCCTGCTTGACTATTCATGTCAGCCTGTGTGTCTATCTGTACATCTATTTATCTGTGTCTCTATTTGTCTTTTGGTCTGTCTATAAATAAATCTGTTCAACAGTTTATGTTTAGTCAATATGTCTATGTGTCTCTCTCCATCTATCTTTAGTTTCTGTCCACTACTGCCCTTCTCTCCCTGACCTGTCCCATATTCAACAAATGGATAGCTCATTTCCTTTTCTTCCACTACAGAATAGTCTGAAATAACTCTTGAAACTCATCACTCTGGACAAACCACAGACCATAAGACCCACATCTCCTAGCAAGAGAGATGGCAGCAGGGAAAGATCACCGGAGTTTCCACCCCACCACATCATGGTGTATCATCTCCCCTCTTCCTAGGTCCTGCCCTGAGGATGGGCTGCTCATGGTCTCTACCAATAGTAGTCGGCACCGTCCCCTTGCCCCATGCCCCAAGCTATCTGAGCCCCTAGAGTGATTTTGTTCATTGATTTATTCTTGAATGAATATTTATTGTGTACCTACTATGTGCCCAGTCCTTTCTTAAGTGATGGGAGCACAGAGGGGATCCATAGCTCCTGGGGCTTACAGTCTATGCATAGACATATCCATACATAGCCACACTTACATAGGCTTATATGGATGTTCCCATGTGCGTGCAGACACAGGTTCTCAAATATATATTTATAGACACGCAGTCACGTTCAGGCCCTGCCAGCCTCTGCAAGCATTTGTTGAGCCTAATATGTATATGGCTCTTAAGTTAGTGCTGTTCAAAAGCACATCTTACACACACATACACATAATTACATACACTTACACAGTTTACCGCTCTAGGACTCTGACAGCAGGGCACAGGAAAGTGATACAGGATTGTTTCTGTCTCTGCATCTAGTCTTGACTCCCTACATGACCTTCAGTAATCACTTCTTGACTATGCAGTGTTCTCCATGTACAAAAGGGACAACGCCTGGCCCAGGGATGATTAACCCCCTCTGATTCACTCGAACTGCTCTACTCACGTTCCTTTATGCACAAAAGTTGCTTTTGATTTCTCAATGGGAACATGTCTTTCTCCATCCTCCACTCTCTGCCTCTCTGACCCTTCATTCCTCCAGAGGCTCACCTCTGGCAGTGCTCCTGCTTTTGTGTCTCCCTTAAGAGTATGACTGTGTCTGGAGATGGCGCTCTTTGTGTGGTGTTTGAATATTAGCGTAGAGTGTCTGAATTCATGTCTGAATATATGTTTGATCTGCTGTGTATTCCTATGTGTGTCTGCTGTGGGTCTCTATTTTTATGTGTGTGTGTGCACGCGCGTGCGCACGTGTACACACACACACACACACACACACACGGGTGCGCGCTCGGCTCCCCTAATATGCTGAACGGGCCATTACACCTCTTGCATGTGGGGCTGGGGGTAGATGGGGAGGGGAAGAGAGAGAGGCAGCAGGATTCTGTAAGAACATTAAATCCCAAATAAAGTAGAAAATATTTTTTAAAATTACCGACTTCCCGTTTTCTCCGAAATGGAGTGAAACGAGGCTGGTCCCGAGGCGGGGGCTCCGCGGGGCCAGTCACTGGAAAGGGGCAGCGCTTTATTTTTTATTTTTGTAATAAGAGGAACTGAATTAGAAAAAACGGGGAAGGAAGAGCAGAGTCAGATTGTTAAAGGATTCAATGAGCTGTGGCCAATGTATTCGAAAGGTGCTTAAGGCAGCAGAGCCGCTCACCAAACACACACTCACACACACACACAGCCACACCAAGGCACCATATACCGCCACCACACTCACACCACCAAGACAAAGGCACATTCAACCACACTTGTTTTGAGACACACACCCAAAGACACACAAAACTCCCCCCCACACACACCCTCCACAGCCAGCACACACTCCAAGACACACGCATACATCTCGGGTGCCAGAGCCACTCACATACACCCCGAGAAACACAAAATCATCTATTGTAAACAGATGCACACAATGAGGCAGACACCCAAAGACACACACGCACATTCACAGTCACACAAAGACCCACTCACCACTCTTGGATCCACACAGATATTTTCATGCCTTACTATAGCTATCAAATACACATCTAATACCTGTACACTCACTCTCACACAAACTTCATTGCAAAGAGAGTTCACACTCACTAACATAAACATGTTCTCTCACCTAGGCACCCACTATGAGCAATACACAAAGACACCCAGGCCCCCACACCCACACCATCGCACGCAGTCACCCAACATGCCTCATGTGATTATTAACAATGATACTGCATGTTTATAGAAAGAGTTACAGGTAAACATTTATTTCAGTCTATTTGAGCCCCATAATCATCCTGTGAAACAGATACCCTCAACCCTACTTTAGAGATGCATCTACGAAGCTCAGGGAGGTTCAGTGACTGGCCCCAAACCACACACCAGCAACAGGCCAAGACAGGACGTAAGCCCCAATTTTAAAATTTCAATTCCCACACTCAGAGAGCTGGACAAACACAAACACACCAGGTCTCGCTCACATGGTCTCACGAACTCAGCCTCACCCTCATTTATTTGTGCAGTTTCAAATCCATGCCCCCGACAGCGCCCTGCACATGGCTCACACTCTCACACACTCTCCACAGCCATCCCCCTCTACCTCCCTTTCGGGCTAACCCTGCCTCCCCTCGGTAGACTGAGCTGAGGTAATTTCCTAGTGGACAGAGAGGGGGCAAGAGCCAGGCAATGCCTCTCAGTTACACCTATAAGCCACATTCCTCCCACCTCCTAAAGAAGCCCCGCCTGGCGGCTGCCCCAGCCCCTTCCTTCAGGGCCTGGGAAAGGTGAGCTCCAGCTTCCCTCACTCCACTCCTCCCACACATTCTAACCAAGGGGACATTAAAAAGTGCTGACAGGGCAGGGGAGAGGCCACCTGCCTGCCCGCCAGTCGGGCCACTTTCATCTCAGCCGCCTCCTGCCCCAGCCACCCGCCCTGGCCTTCCCTCCCCCAGGTCTCTCTTTATTAATCTGGCCCTGTCTGGCCATCCCCAAACCCTCCCAGTCGCCCCATCACCTTTCTCCCCTCCGGGGCCTGAGGGGGAGGCTACTATTCCCCAACATCCCAGGGCAGCGCCAGGCGGAGGCTCCATTCCCCCCATCAATCATCCCAGGGGCCATGGAGAGCGCCTCCAACAGTCCTGGAAAGCTCATTCCCCTGTGGATTTATGGCAGGGGCTGGGGGTCTCCCACGCCTCACAGGGACACAGACACACATCATACCAACTGAGCCTCACCCGGTCAGGGCATGGGTACCACACACTGACAGTCCTATATCCGCACTGCCCAGCGACACACAACCTCCCACCTACAACCTCAGCCACACCTACTGTTGTTACAAGTTATACACAATGACAGTCACACACAATGACACCTAGAGGAGACTCACACAACAGCCATATGATAGATGATAACACAGTTACCCACAGTGGCCATCATTTAGAGCACACAGTCAACATATTCACACATAAGCACTCATACATAATGACACAATGCACCACCACCACACACTAGAACACACTATCACCCATCATGTGGGTTGACTATAACAATAATCAAACCGTTACCGGGCTCATAGTGGCACTTAATAACTTAATATTTATCGGATGAATAAATGATACAGTAACAGCACACTCACACACTACACTGCGCACATATACCTTAGAGCTGAAATGCATATGCCGCAAAAAGGAAACAAGCCCTGCGTAGAATGCCCCAAGTGACTGATGTCAGAAAAGCAGAGAGAAGATGGAATGGAAGGGACCCAGCTGGGACAGGGTTGGGGACAGGGCATTCAGCTACCTTTTGCAACCGGAGACATCTTTTCAGAACACAAATCTAACCCTACACCAGGCCCCAGCACTTCTTAACAGCCTGTGCAGCCCTGTCTGGTCTGCCCAGCCATGGCTCCACTTGCGCTCCAGCCACACTGGCCTGCTCGTATTCCCTCACGCCGCTTTGCTCCCTCCTGCCACAGAGCTCTGCATATGCGGCTCCTTCTACCTGGAACACTTTCCTCTCTATTCTCTTAGTTTCCTTTAGCTCTCGGTTCCAGGCCACTGTCTAACTAGGTCAAATTCCCCATGCTAGACTGTGTCCCCCAAAATCCATATGTTGAAACCTAATGCCTAATGTGATAGCATTAGGAGGTGGGGCCTTTGAGAGGTGACTAGGTCATGAGGGCAGAGACCTCATGAATGGGATTAGTGTCCTTATAAAAGGGACTCCAAAGCACTCCCTTGCCCCTTCCACCATGTGGGGACACAGTGCTATGGTCATCTATGAAGGAAGACATAGGCCCTCAATAGATACCGAATCATATCTACTAGTGCCTTGATCTGGGACTTCCCAGCCTCCAGAGCTGTGAAAAATGAACTTCTGCTGTTTATAAGCCAAATAGTCTATGTCCTCCCCTATGCCACAGCAGTCTGACCAAATTGACACCTCACTTCCAAGCCTTTCTTATCATATTGTTTATCTTTCCTTTATGGCACTTTTCACAAGTGAAGTTTTTCTGGCCCCACTACTAGACTGAAAGCCCTACTGAGGGCATGTTAGCTTTTGCTTCTATTGACTCCCAGAACTGGTACCTACTAGTTCTGAGGGCCTGTGTACCCAGTGCATAGTAGGTACTCAATAAACACCTGTTAAGTGAATAAATAACAAACACAAGTACATAAAAGAATACTAGAGGTACAGCTCAGCTAGAAGTTAATAAGTCCTAGAATGCTAGAACTAAGGAATTTGGGGAAAATCCTGAGGTTTTGCTCTTGCTATGTGAACTGAGGAGAGTCCCTTCATCTCTCTGGGCCTCAGTTTTCTCACCTGTAAATAAAGGCATCAGACTTTCAGGATGTGCTCTGTGGCACTCTAGGGGCTCTCAGAAGCATCTGGAGCTGCTAAGGACAAGAGCTGGAGCAAAGGTGAGCAAACTTCAGCCACTGTACTTCTGCTTCTCTCCCCCCTCCCTCTCCTCTGTTTCCAGAATGAATAAAAGGTTCTAAAGTTTAACATATTCTTTGAAATTCTTCTGCTGGGTGATCACTAGTTTTCTTCCAGAATATAACAATTCAACAGAAGCAAAAGCGTTCTTAAACACTATGATACTGGAGCACTTGCTGCTTTTTATCTGCGAAGTTATCTAAGTGGACCCCCTCCCCCATCTGCAGGATTGACAGAGGAAAGGAGCAATAAGAATTGAATGAGCCCAATTGGGGGTGATTCCTAGAGGAGAGGAGTTTTCAACATCCTCTGCCGATTTCTAACTCTGGTGACAGACTCCAAGAGACCAGGGAACTGGTGGGGGAGGGATCAGGGCACCACTTCCCAGAAAGGACTGTGATCAAAGTGAGGGCCAAAAAAAAGCAAGTCCGGCTTGAATAGGAGCAGCAGAAGACAAGGGGTGGCGGAGGGGGAGAGTGCTGTAGGGTGGTCTACAAGCTTTCTGAAGAGCCCACATGCACTAGGGATGTCAAACAGGAAAAAACTATTCATGTCACTTATGGGAAGTAGACTTTCTCCTGGGGAAGCAAAGGCTGAGGGAGCAGAAGTTGGAATCACTGAGTTTGGAGGGCAGGGTAGGAAAGCCAGATAAATCAGGATAAGTACAGGACGTGGTTGTTTTCCTCTGTTCCTTGAGGCTGGAGCAGAGGAAATTGCCTTAACTGGGACAGAGAAAGGCCAGAGAATTGAGCCTGGAGAAATATACTACTTTGTACCTTATTCCTTGGGAACTCCTCAGCTCAGAGAATACCACCTTCTCCTGCTCCTTCTCCTCTATCAGCCTCAATGCTTCCTCTCAAATACATCCTCTTTGACCTGCCTTCAGAACCATAGCCTTCTCTCCTTGAACTCCCAAACTTCTCCAGCTTTCTGGCCATCTTTACCCACCACTTCCTTCTGTGGCTCCACTGCCTGTCTCTGGCCTCTACCTTACCAGTGTCCTAAAGTCACTTGCTCTGGAAGCAGTCAACGCCCAGGCTTCTCTGTGTGTACCTTGTGCTGGTGATACCTTTCTGGAAGGTGTCTGCCCTCTCTACTTCTCTGACCTCGCTGATTCTCTCCCAGCAACTCTCCTCCTCCCTTACCTGCAAAAAGAGCCCAGGCTCAGTTGAAGGTTTTCAGCATTTCCATCTCCCTACTCTCTTCCCATGACCATAAGCAAGACTTCCATTTCAACCAGCAACTCCATAGAAATGACCCTCAAAGGGCCCTATTTTATGTGTACTGATTGTCACGGGTCCTCAGTAGATGTAGATTAATGGCTCCCAAGTCAATACTTCAGTCCTGACTTCCAACAGGCATTTCCAGCTCCTCACTAGAGATCTCCTTCCAAACTCCCATCATCACCTAAAAGTCACTGTGATCACCTTGAGTCCCCAACCAGCCCACCCCTCCCAGGTCATGTGCTTGCTAGATTTGGCCCAGCCCACACTCCATTGACACATCTTCACACTGGGGTTTCCTTCGAATGGCCCACAGTATTGTCACTTACCTGCACACTCCAACCCCAAACTCTGCCCAGCTCATATGCCTTTCCTGCCAGGTTTTGGCCCTGCTCCCTTAATGGGTCCTCACCTTTCCCCCTCCCATTCAACCTCTTTCCTGGCTCCAGGAGTGATCTTCCTAAGAATGTCATGCCCCTCGTCCAGAACCCATAGCTCTCCATATCAGCTCCCTGTCCAGACCCCTCAGCCTGGCCTTCTAAAGTCTGGTCCCAGTCTACTTTCACAACTCTTATAGATTTCTTCCCAGCCCCTTACAGACCTCCAAGCTCACTTCACATGCCTGACACTTGCTCAAGCCACTCCAATCTCTGGAACTGCTACTCTTCTGAGGAGATAAACCCCAAGCAGCCTTTCCCACTGAGTTTTTCCTGGACTTTCTCAACTGAGAAAAGTGACTGACCACTGTTCACACTCCTGGCACCTGCCCACTGAAACCCACTAGCTCCTGTAGGCCACTGTGACAATAAAAATGTCCCTGGTTGAGAACCACTGGTTGGATGCTGTTCTCTCACCTTTCCCCCACTTCCTTATTTTCTCTATACATTATCAATACACCCAGAACCTTTTCTTCACCTTCCTCAAAGTCCTTAGTTTCTGGCTGGAGGCTGTGAGGAAAAACGACAAAAATGACAATAATGATAATAAATGACATCCCTTAAGTACCACGATCTAGGTACCAGATACTGTTTTAAGTTCATACATATAAATTCATTTAATCCTCACAAAAATCTATGAAATAGTATTGCTGTTATCCCCACTTTTCAGATGAAGAAAGTGAGAGAGGAATTAAGTAATTCGCCCAAGGTCACCTATGTAATAAGTCGTTGGTAAAACAGCAAGCAGGAAGCACAGACTTTTGAATACCAACCTGCTACCAACTGGTTGTGTGCCCTTGGCCAAATTACTTCACCTCTCTGAACCTCAATGTCCTCACTTGTAAAGTGGTAATGATAATTCATGGAGGGTGATCTTGTGAGATTAACTTAGTTTTAACATACAATAGTGTTTGACACAAAGCAACTTTCCCTTTCTGCATTTTCTTATGTTCTCTACTCAGAGCCCACCTCAGATACTGAAAAACAGTGATAATGGTAATGCCTCACATTTGAACTCAGGCTTTCGACCCCCACACTACATGGATGCTCACACTATTCCATTAAGCCCTCCAAGGCCGTGCTCTGACAGCTGTCCTTCCTTTCCACCAGTGAGGCCCCTCACTGTCTTCACGGTGTCCTGGCCTCAGGCCCCTGAGACTGCTGAGCTGGTTGCACCTGGCTTGCCTGCTCCATGCTGCTCTCAGAACACGGAACATCAGACCTGACTCAGGCAAAGCCCAGCCCAGCTTCACTGAGACCTGGGCCTACTGGGCAATGTGTCAGATGTCCAGACTACCCCTTCCTCTGTGTCCTTGCAGCTCAGTCCCACTCGGGCGACCCTTACTTGAAAGAACTGACCTCAACTTTGACTCCTACACTTATGGCAAAGCCTGGGCCCAACAGGAGTCCCCTTTACCCCTTTCTTCCCACCTAAGGCTTTTGACCTCTTCCAGGCCCCTGGTTCCCTGTCCTTCCTTTTTCCCTTCTAGAACGTGGGTCTTCCCAGTATCTGCTCTTCCTAGTAGCTTCAATCTTTTCTTCTCCAATAGCGCCTTCTCCTTCATCCTGTCTACAAATTTGCTCCTCTAACCGATTAACAAAGCTTTGTTATAGCTTTTCAAAATATGGGCCTGTCTTCTGTGTATTTCTCAAAGAAATAACCTAGTTGTCTACACTTGCTGCCCCTATTTCTTCTCCACCAACTCATTCTTTAACCCCTATCATTCTGTTGACCTCTTAATCACCAACTGTAATGACCTTCACCAGGTCATCACCCCCACCCTCCTACAATAAACTCTTCAGAGTTTGAACCTGTGACCTCCTTCCTGTGCCCCTAAGTGACCTCTATGCCCTTGGTTCCACCTCTATTTACCTGGGAAGTGCTTCTTTGGCATGTTTGCACCTGTCCCGAAACCCTCTTTTCTTTTCCCCGTCTCCCTGGGTGCTCTCATCTGTTCCTCTAGCTTCAATCCTCACCATCCCTACTATGAGCCTAACCCTGAGCGTCTTTCCTCTGGCTTCCAGCCTTGTACCATATGCTGCAGCCAGACCTCATTGCCCTCTTACACTCTGCCCTACAGTGATCCCAGCCCCCCTAACCAAGCTAGTCTCTTTACTGTCCTCCAAATCTTGATGGATTCATACCTCCGTAGTTTTGCTATCCTACAGACAAACATGCTCCACTCTCTCAACTCAATATGTTTTTTCTTCATTTTCCATAAAATCATAGAAAAAAGAACTAAAAATAAGTCCTACCCATCTTAAGGTGCAGCTCCAGCTGCCGTCTTCTAGGGAGCCTTCCTGTGTAGGTACTCACCCACCTCTGACCTCCTAGGCGTTTACTGGCAGAGCCCACAACGTACTGCTGACTCTACTGAATCTCCCTTTTCTCTAGGTAATATGTGAGTCTTGTCTCCCACACCAGGCTCTGGGATCCCAAGAGGCTTAGAAAGTGGAGTGTTCACACCAGGTGTCTATTCCCCAGGACAATCTGAGGGAGACCGCATCAGATGGTATCTAACTTCTCTCCAGCTCCAGTGTCCAAGAATTTGGAATTTGAGGATTCTTTCTAGACTGTTCCTCTGGGGAGGTCTTCAGAATTTCTGGAAGGTGTTTTCAGTTAGCAGACATCCACATGCTCATGAGTTGCTAATAAGAGTGCCCCCTTTTGGGGAGCTGAAGAGAAACCAGGCAGGTCAAACATTCTGTGTGTGGAGGTAGAGAGGGGAGAGTGTCCTGGAGATTGACTCCCTCTCCTCATGTCAGTCAGGAAATCCAGAAAGGGACTTTTGAAAATCTCATTGCATAAGCTAACCTTCCCTCCCCCCCCCACCACACACACACACGCACGCACGCACACACACACTTCACCTCTATCTCCTGGGGGCAAGAGTCCCCCAGAAGCTCATAAGGAGCAACCTTCTCCCCTTTCTCCAAAGAAGAGAACAGTCAGAGGCCTGGGCTCAAGGCCTCACCACAAATCACAAAGCATGGCTGCCCCCATGGGGTTTCATTGAGCATTGCAGTCTCCATCACTTCTGGGGCCCCATCATGATGTAACAAACCTCCACCTCCAGCCCCCCAAGAAAACACTAACATACTCCACTCCATCATCTCAGCTCCTTCCCGTCCCAGTGCGTTCTGACCCCATGCCCTTCAACAACATATTACACTCGACACTCCAGTATAGTGACACCCCCATTACCCCACCACTAAGGGTCCCCCATCCCTGGTGCGAGCACCCTAACTCTTCTATGCCTTCTGCACATCCAACCTTCTCAGGTCTCAAAATCTATTCTGAGCTTAAATATTGTGTCCCATCTCCAGACTTGTCCTCCTTCTCTCACCACCTTGGCTATTGTCATCTGGAGAGCAAGCCTGTGTATTGTCAGCTCAGCACCATGATTGCCATTGTCCCTCCTGTGGGCTCTGAGAAAAAGAGATGTATACTAAGTAGCCTTGTATGTCCCATTTTCTCAAAATGTGGTCAGAAGACCATGGACATCAGAATCACCTAGGGAAATTCGTTAAAATGAGATTCCAGAGTTCCACCAAGAACTGCTGTGGTGATTCCCCTAACAGTTCAGAATCATTGCCTTAGATGCCTTATAATTCTATGAGCTTGGCAGTGTCATTCTACCTCAAACAGGTAGGATGAGGAACTCCAGACAAACAAAGCTTAGATAAGTTGGTGACAGTCATACAGGCTGTCAGTGGCAGGGGATTCATGCTAGTTCACGACCCCAGAGAGATGGAGCTCTTTGGTGCCTAGGAACCCTTCTGCCATAGGAACAGCCCTCTGTACTGTGGGCTCAGTGTTAGGCAGACAGGCCCCACGCAGAGTAGTTAAGGCCAGAATGTGTGGCCCTAACAGGAGCCAAATCTGGATTTCACATGTTTGTGCCACAGGCAAGCTTTCCTACACCGCTGTCACTTTCTTGTCACACAAGAGTACCAGGCCAGACGTGCCTAAGCAGAGCGGCCCTGCGAGCTCCCTGCACTGGGGAGTGCGGGAAGCGCAGCTGAGACCATGCCGCCCAATCCTCTCTGGTCATTGGCTCCATATCCCCAATGGAGCGAGGGCGCCACTCTGTGCCTGAAGTAGGGACTGCACGTCCTGAGGGAGGGTGCTGGAAGGGTGGCTCTTGAGGACCAAATTTCCCACTTCGCCGCCCCCTTTTCAACACACTCCTACGCGAATCCCCATCCTAGACATTCTAAGTAACTCCTAATCCCTGGACCTCAGGAAGGCTTGGAATGAGAGTCACAGGCCAATGTCTCTGGGTACTCAGACGTGAGGAAAAGCAGCCCCCGTATTTTCTTTCAAACCCTAGAAAATAGCTCCAGGTACAATGGTCTTTGCCCAGGTCAGATTATACACCCCTGCCCTTCATTCTAGAACCTCAGCCACCATAAATTTCTGGCAAAGTCTGGTAGTATTCAGAACATTGCCGTGCTGGCTGGCTGCTTGTTCAAAACATTTCTCATTTGTCTCCAACCTCCTTAAAACGAGAACCTCAGAATTGGACCCAGTTCCAGGTGGCCTGATAATTCCAGAAAGCAGTGGGGTAAGCACCTCCCTTGACCTGGTTGCTCCTTTTTGGTTACTGCAATTTGTGGCTGTATTAGAGGTTTTAGCAGTCACATCACACGGCTGACTCATATTGAGCTTGCAGTCAACTAAACCCCCCAGGTCTTTTCATCATGAACTGATGTCAAGCTGGGCCTGCCCTCATCTAGTACTTATGTCATTGATTTTGCTTTAACCTGAGTGCAGAACTCTACATTTATCCCTGTTAAATGTAATCTTGTTGGTTCCAGCCTGTTGAAATCGTTTTGAATCCTGATTCTTTCATGCAAAGTACTGGCTGCCCCTCCTAGCTCTATTACCTGCTAACTTGATGAGCCTGCTGTCTTGGTCAGTTGTCAATAAAAATGTCAACAGGACACAGGCCCAGACTGAGCCCTAAGTTATACTTCTGGAGACTTCCTTCGAGTCTAGGCTGACATGGATCCATTTATCAACCCTCACTGAGTCTGGCTCTTCACCAAGCTTCGTGAGCATTTGGTTGATATTTCTGCTAAATCTACAGATATTGTGAGAGGCTGTCAGCTGCACTGCCAGAAATTTCTCCTGCCCTGGGCTGTAGCCCCAACATCAAGGCCATGCCCCTTTTTAACTCTCTAAACCTCAAGCATCATTATTTAACCATACCTGCAGGGATTATACACTTCCAACGGTGCCCCCTTCTTTATCTCCTGAAATGTAAGATGTTTCTGAATTTTAGGACCTCCCTGGGTGTAATCAACTTTACTATTTCCTATCCCAGCACCCCAGTGCCTCCTCTGAGACCTTATTCTTACACTTAAAATTCTCTCTCTTGTAGCCTTCTCCTCTGCCTACAAATATGTGTGGTGGTCTCCCTCACCTAAATCACCTTCTACTAGCTCCCTCCTTAAACTGTGGTTGGTTTCTATCTCCAAAATCCAAATACTTCCAACCTCACCTCCCATGTCTCCTGAACCTTCAGCAATCTTCCATCCCTCAGCTGAGTGAGCAGTGATAGTAGAGTTGGGGTCGGGGTTTGGGAGTCAGTCAGAAGATTCACAACCAAGCCTGAGAAATCAGGTATATTCAGTATGGAAGCTTAATAAAGAGAGAGCCTGGGAGCCCTGATGCACCAAAGTGAAGCTGTGGTCAAATTACAAGGTGCTCAAGAAGTTCACGGGAACTGAGACATGAAGTTAGAGCTGAGGCAAGAGAAGACTTAGAAAGGTCTGGTCAGACAAGAGGAGCAAACAGATAAGTCTGAGTCTGAAAATTTCTTATGTATCTCCTGTAAGGGCTGAAACCAGTCCTGGGCTCAGGTCAGATGGAAAAAGAGAGCCTGGCTAAAGTAGGGACAAGAAGAATAGAGAGGAAGGCAGGGCCTACAGTTTTCCTGAGCTCTAATCCCAGACTATAAACCAGCCGTTAGGAACCCAGAGAACTTCTAGTTCAGGAGTCACACACTCAAAAATCTATGTAGGCCAGACAGGTCAAAGAAGTGATACAAACCAGGTAGAAAGCACCAAAACAAGGAGTGGTGACTATGGCAAGCTGGAAAGAAAATGACCACAAGGATAGTAGCTGTTTGCCTCCAGCCAACTGTAGTCATATGGGAAATGTGATTTTATTGTTGCCAGATCTTCTGATTTTCCAGATAAGCCAAAAATCTGTTGTTGTTTTTTTTTAGATGAAAGTTTATCTTAAATGTTGCCAACTAATTAAAAAGCTTTCAAAAACATGTCTGTAGGCTGCCATATTAACTGCTGCCAGTTGCCTGATACTTCGAGAGCTAAGACACCTGGGTTTATGGTAATACTACATTTGGAGTTTCCTGTGATTTTTTTTTGCTATCCATGAGGGTTTTCTGTTTGAAAATAATTACCCAGAAATTACAATGGTTTTAAAAGTTATATTCAATTTTCAAAGTTACATATTCGAAATCCTAGTTCTTGTCTAAGCTTTTAAGTTCAATTTCTACAAACCTTATTATTTTGCTTACAAAACAAAGGAGTTTGATTTAATATAAGGTTAATGTTTGATTTCCTTAAGGACTTCATTTATCTAAAACAAACCTTCCCAAGTACTTAATTACTGTATCTCCAATAAATTGTTTATAAATACAGCACATCTTAAATCATTTAAGTATTCCAAAACTATACAGAAACTTAGCAAGATTTCAACTTAAAAGTCAAGTTGAAATACTCAGCACTCTTTAGTTGGTATTACAAGGTCAACCTGTCAAACTTAGAGGCAAATTCTCTTCCACGTCAAGGATTTAAGATACAAACTGTAAAGTACACACAGCAATGCTGTGGGTTTAATGTTCTTAAACATGTCGATCCCTCAGTCTAAGTCCTCCAGCATTAAAAGATGCTTACCGATCAAGGGAACGAGTGATGCTGCCCCATTTATTTTGGAGGTTGCCTTCTCAGATGGTTGAGGTTGCAATGCAACCAGAAAGAAGGTTCGGGCCATAGACTGGATTCCAAGAAGGGACCCAGAAAGTCCTATTTGCGGCCTGTGAAAGCCAATCACAGGGCCTCCATTGCTTAAAGAGGTGGTTGCCCTGCTCATATGCCTGGGTTTAATGCCCTTCAGTACCTAATTGCATTTTCTCACAGAAGTCTAGAACCTTACCTAGGCTGCCATATACCTTGATTGGGAGGCACACTGTCTTGGCCTTGAAAACACTCAGAAGTCTTTCTGTCTAATGATTTCTGCCTTCTTTTTATATTCTTCCTGAGAGGACCATACCCTTACAGTATTAAAATGACAGCTGGTTGAGGGCAGGACTTCTCTCACAACTCTTGACTTGTAGTCACAATTCCTAAGGTTCTCCTGCAGAACTCTGGTCTTAGTTCACTGTCCTGTCCTCCATTCCACACTGCCCCTCCCGCTTGATTGGCTTCACCCTCTAGCACTCAGCACCCACCTTTTTTTTTTCATCATCCTTTCTTCACCCACCCCTTGTCAACTAGATGACCACAGGATCCCTACTTCCTCTCCAATATTGCAAACTCCTGCCTCCTTCTCCATGATTCATCACCCTCACACTCCAATTATTTTAGGGCAATTGATCTCACCTTACAAAAAGGAAATTTGATATTACTTGTTTACATTAAGGTGTGGACAACTGAGTCCCCCTTATACTGGGTAAACTGAATGCTTTCTGGGGGAACAGAAACGAAAGAAAGGGAATTATCATTTATTGGACACTTACTAGGTAGGCCCTAGGCACTGGGTTGTTTCATTTGATGTCTCATTCATCCCCAATAGCCACATGAGGGGATCTGTTAAGAAATCAAAGCTCAGAGATTAGTAATCTTACCAGTTAAACCAAGATTCAAACCTTGTCCATATAACTCCAAAACGTATGCCTTTTCTCACCACACTACTTTTCCTTCTTAAATCAAAACAAAATCCTACTAGTCAAATGTTGGCAGAGTGAAAGAACAGGGTTTTGGTGG
The DNA here is from genome assembly GCA_003508835.1 of Eonycteris spelaea. NCBI lineage: Eukaryota > Metazoa > Chordata > Mammalia > Chiroptera > Pteropodidae > Eonycteris > Eonycteris spelaea. The sequence goes on from PUFA01000004.1 coordinate 20,231,216, forward strand.
AAAATGCTGTTTTACTATTTCCTGTTAAAAATACAGAAGGATCAAATCTGTGAATTCCTGCAACTGTGTCCCACCCACTCTGGAAGTTCTCCTAAACCCCCACCCAACAATATATGGTGCTCATTTTAGACAGCATTTTCACATATCTTATCCCATTAATCCTGTATGGAAGGTAGCAGTACTATTAACCCGTTTTAAAGATGAAGGGACTGAAGCATAGACAGATGAATATGGCCCTAATCACCCAGCCTATGAAAAATACATCTGAGGTTCATATGTAGGTTCACTGCCCCTGAACCTTGTGTTCTTTTCACTCAGCCACAGTGTCCTCCACAGACACCCTTTGTTCTTCTGGGGATTAGGTGGTAACCTAGAGCCTAGGGCTCTGCTTCTGCTCAAGACCTGTTTCAGGGATTTCTAATATCATAGAAATTATAGAACACCATTTCCCCTGCTTATAAGATGACAACTAGACTTGCCCTGAGACTAGAAGCAGGAACTTAAATCAGAAAGCTAGATGAGAGAGGTAAAGGCTTTGAAAGAGACAAGGGCTGGGACCACTGGAAGCTAGTGATGACTGATATGGAAATTACTCTGCTAAACCTTTCTTAACATACCTTATTTCATGTAACCCTGACAAGGTAGGTATTATTACACCCATACATATGAAGTTGAGTTTCAGGTAGCCATTTGCCCAAGGTCACATAGAATGACAGATCTAGAACGCAAAGGCAGGTATATAATGCCCTCGTTCTCAACTACTACCTATATTGCATTCTATACTACATATTTGAGGTAAAAACCCTAAGCTAGATGTAGCTTAGATTTTGGGTTAAGGAGCACAACTTCCTGAAGGGCAGGATTGACCTCAACACCAAGTGAACAGGTTTTAAGCAAATTAAATAAATATAGCAAAATTTTCTAGGGCCAAAGAAATCTAGAAGCGAAGAGGTAAATGCAAGGTAATTATAGAATAGCCTGCAGTCCAGAAATGGCTTCGCACAAGCTAAAGAGGGGTTTTCTTCACTCATGGGACTAGGGACCATAGTCAGAGAAGAGGATGTATGGCTGGAGGGGACTACAGAAAGGCTTGGTGCATAGTGGGGAAGAGGGAAGTAGCAGAGATTAGGGCAGACCCTAGAGAGATGAGGGAGATCTCAGTATGGAAGAGGCTGAGAATTCAAGGCAGCCAGAATATACCTTGGGCTGAGGTCCGAGTTAAATGGGTCCAGCATCTTTTCCAAGGAGGGTATCAGGATGGTTCCAGAGGCCAGCCTTCTGAGGAAGGCGGCAGTGGAGGCACCACAAATGAGCAAGTCCAATCCATCTACTCCAGGACAAACCTGGCCCAGCAACAAATGATTTTCAAAGATTCTGTGACTAACCAAAGGGCTTTCTTCTTTTTGAGGTCCATCACCTAGCTCTTTCCCAGGAATGATTAACAAAACCCTTAAACACGGAGGAGAGTGTTTGTTTTGGAACTGACAGAGAACTCAGGGGAGAAATTTATGCCTTTTACCACTCCCCAATCCCTGGTTACCTTCCAGGTTCAGCTTAGAGTATGTTACTCCCTGCAGAAAGCCTACGGTGAACACCCCTGAGCTTTGTGCCTGTATAATGCTACTTGCGTGCTTATTGCCCCCACTGAACTGAGAGCACATGAGTAGGAACAGAGCAGAGCACACGGTCTTCCAGAAATGCTCCGGGGAACTCCACAAATGGTAGTTACTAAGATCCCAGTCTCATATTTTTCTGAATGCCCCTCCGTCCTAGAACAATCTTAAAATACATATAAATACACTGACAGGCAGAGAATCAAATTGTACAAAGGGGGCCCGATTTGACTGCTGCAGTGTCTCACAGTGTGAGGTTGTTGGCAACAGCTTCTCCAGGTGTAGTGGGAACTCATTCAGCTGCCCTCGCCCCTGATCGTGTAAAGAGAGCTTCTCGCCCTGGCTCCAGGCTGGTGAGAGCAGTAAAGTCTGGCTGATCAGGCAGAAGAGCCCCGACATTCCTGTTTCCTTCCCTCTAGGACAGGTTTAGGTACCAAGGCGCTTGCTTCTATTTGCCCCCAGCTCAATATGGGTTTCTCCAGGGTATTTTCCTTATTCTTCCCCATGGTTTTCTTGAGAGGGAGTGTCACTGGAGATGTGCTTAGAAATCACTAAAATCAAGTTTCTGAAGAAGTCACATAAAAAATATAACCATCACCAGCAGCAGGCCATTTATTTAGTGCTTGCCAGGCACTGTGCTAAAGCTTTACATTGTTTCAGTTATTCCAACCACCCTGAGGTAGATATTTTCAACAACCCCTTTCCTCCCACACATATCATTACCCTTGAGGAAACTGAGGCTGACAGGTTAAGTCAATCAATGTCAAACCCAGCTGGTAAGCAGCAATGCTAGAAATCTGAACCAAAGACATTTGACTCCAAAATCCATGCTCTTAAACACTATGCTAGAATGTTTTTCATTGGAAGTTAAAAAGAAATTCTCCTTCCCAAAATATTACCTAAAGACCAGAATTTAGGTGGGGAAGGCGGCCCATAATCAGCTATTGTACTTAAACACTTGGAGGAGTGAAGAGACAGCCTGGGTACACGCTGACCACTGGGTCCCTTTCTCCTGCTGCCCAGGCTTCTAGGGCCTCACTCATCGTAGGTCTCCACTCCTGACAGGACTATTCAATATGCTGTTTCCTTCCAGCAAATGCGGAAATGCAGAGGTAAACGCAACTCGGTGACTTGGAGCAGAGCCAAAAACACCTGAGAGTAATTAGGAGACATTTATAAAATGCCTACCATCCCCAAACTGCCAGACCCTAAGGCACACAGATGCATTTAGATGGAAACAAACCTCAGTTCTTCCACTCTGGTTTGTCAGGCGCCACTCCTGGGGAGTCTCCTGCCCAATGCCCCCCTCACTGGTTCTCCAATGTTCATGCCTCTCTAGGTACCCTCCTTCACACATCTCTGGAGGCCTCACCAGGCCTCTGAGCCTCAAGGCTGCTAACACCTGCAGCTTCTTCCCCTAGAAATGCATAAAAAGTGTTCAGCAGGGTTCTGCTGAGGATCCCAAGACTGGTGAGGATTAAACAAAGTTGGCTGCAGACTAGCGGAAAGGGCCATCCAGGGTTAGAAAAGTTAAACCAGGATGTGCAGACTAAAAAATGACAAGAGGACAGAGCACACATTGAACAAATGCACTAACCTTCTTCAATTAATAAACAATCACAGGTCAAAAAAGAAAAGGAATTAAGATTAAAAGCAATGAACCCAGGGAGAGGGAGCTTATAAAGTCCATGGAAACACTAGCAGTCTGGGGCTTCTGACAAAAGGGTAACTAGGAAAAAAGACCCTGGTGAAAGGGCTGCTGGAGAGCCTGGGCCGGGGTAGGCTGAGCAGGAGAAATGAGGAGCTCTGAAAGGGAAGTTGGGACATCTCTTTAGGGTAGGCAGTTTGCAAGGACACCAGAGATGTGGGCAGGGACTCTAGGACGAGGGCGGAAATCAGGCCAGAGCTTCTGGAACCCCATGAGACACAGATGCGTCTTGGCATCCACCATTTGGGTAAAACTGGTCACTGAAAGTCATTTCCCGCAGCCCTACCAAACTGAATTTTGAAGGGTCAAAGGCCCAGAGATAGGAAACTTACCAAAGGAAGTGAGACAGCTCCATCCAGAAAGTTCACATTCTGAGAGAAGACAAAGAACCAGCACACTGTCATGCTGGCCCCTAATACGAGTCACAAAACTGGGGAATACTAGTTCAAATTAATATTGTCCTTGAAGTTTGAAAAGACAGAGGAGGAATGAGAAGAGAGGTACAGAGACCTGGAGAAGTTTTAAGTTGGGCTTCTCAGCCTCTTAATATCTGCTCAAACACTGAGGCAGGGGCCTCAGTGCCCTACACATAACTATAGCTGCACTGTGGGGGGAAAAAGAACATCAATGTTGCTCGGAAGCCCAGAGTGAAGAATCCCTCCATTGGGAGCCCAGGGACTGGGCAGATCCTTGAGGAAGAGCTCTCTGCTCTCTACTTCCTCTCTTGAGTGTCTAATCTTATCTTCACAGGGTACACAATACATGGCTTCATAACCTCTGGTTATTTTATGTAGTTTACTCTCCAACTAAGAAGCTCCTGGAGGATTTCTCCAGGTTTTCTTCACATCCTGCAGTGTTGGAAAGTAACAAATACTTGTCACAGGTGGGGTATCTAAAAACAATTTTTTGCAAACAGGAAACACTGTCCAAACTATTCCATTGTTATTCTTTGCCCAGGCTTCTATTTGACACCCATCTCTCTAACCCTCTTTGTTAGTTTCAGCCTGTAGCTGGCTGTTGCAGTATCACCTCAGGCTGGGGAGTGGGCCACCTAGTCTTTCTTAAGAAAGACCAGCTCAGCCTGTTTGTGGGAACAATGAAAGTGTAGGGTAACCTGAGTCTCTAGGGGGCAGAGAGAGGGTCTCCCAACCCTGGGCTGGGCCATTGATAAGGATCCTTCCTCTCTCAGTCTCCTAACAGATTCAGATTAATGATCGCTCATTCCTAATTGTCAAATTTCTTTTCCTTCATCCTGTGTCTAATCACCAGTGACAGAAACCATTACGCAAATGAGAGCAGACGACTTCCCCCAACTGTTCACGTTGGTAAAAACCTTGTAATTTAGAGCTCTGATTTGTAGGGGAAGCTGGTCTCCCCCAGGCATCATGGGCATCTGCTCAACTGATGCCTAGAACAGCCCCTCCTCCACCCCCCGAACTCCAGCCCCCAACAAATATTGACTTCACAAAAGAGTAGTTTTCTCTGTACCTGCTGGTATAAAAAATGGGATCCTGCAACATGGTTGACCTCCATACAGGCCGACGCCCACCTTCCCTTGATGCCTGCTTCCACGACAGGGGTAAGTACCAATGCAGAAATGTTTCCTCCACCCCAAGTAGAATTTGAACCTGAATGGCCCTAATCCAGGTAAGTGAAGAGCCATGATCTCTTCCTTGGGGGAAAAGGAGGCAGCAGAACATGAATCAAGCTTCTTGGTGATCATCTTGAACTAGATCTTCAATTCTATCAATGCAGAAGCATGGTGGGAGAAGTTATGGGACCTATTCAAGGACATACTAGTAACACAATGGGATCCAGAACTAGGTCTCCCCATAGCCCCTTTCAGAACTCTTAACTCATAATATGGCTTCCTGCCAGTTTTCCCCAGATGTCTTTGGCTGAAACTAAGAGCTTTTACTCTGCACTGAACCTTCTTGGGCTAAGCCTGCCAACACTAAACATTGCCCAGAAGGGTGAGATCTGAGGATAGACATACAAGGGAGGAGGTAAGAGTCAACAAACTTTGGTGGGAAAGGAGCAGCAGGGGGTTTGTAACTAAACAGCACTAGATTCAAATCCTAATTGCCATTAATCAATCTCTCTGAGCCCATTTCTTCAGCTATAAAATGAGAATACCTACCTTGTAGGATAGTGAGGACAAAGATAAAAACATTAGACCCATATTAGGCGTGTCTAATAATCCGGGGTCACTATTATATTACTCAAGCATCAGAACCAATCCTGTGAAGGTGTCTGCCTCTTGGTCATCTTAGGTCAGACTTGTGTCAGCACAGCATCCAGCAAGGACCAGCTAAGAAGTAAACACCTCCCTGCTGCACATCACCCGTATCTTTTGTGGGCCAAGCCAGGAATGCAGGCCTGCTGAGAATGAAAACAATCTACTATCTTTCAAAGAGTGGCTGTGGTCAAGTTTATCCTCCAACTGCCTTTTCTGTGTGCTCCTTTTTCCCAAAAGAGATGGAGGTATGGACATCACTGCAATCACATTTCCAGCACTGGCTATATTTGAAAGAACTACACTTGAGAAGGTACCGTGTTTGCACACCCGCACTGCATCAGAGAGCCCCAGAAGAGGGTACAAAAATAAACACCCCTCCCCAAAACACACATACAGGTGCGCACACATCTACACCACACGTGTCCTCTCATCAGTGCACTGTAACTGTAAACTGAGCTCTGGAGGTAGGAGCCATAGCTCAGACACTTTAAGTAAACCTTTGGCCAAAAAAAACAAAAACAAAAACAAAAAACAAAACAAACCCAGAGACTCCAACTCCTCTTTCCTTCCAGAGAAGGGGCATGGAGATGGGAGTGGAGGTGACAAAACACAGGGCCACACTGCCCAATTCTAGGGGCCCACTTCTACTAAATAAATGTGAATGATGGCCCTTGAAGTTGTGCAGTGCACAGCTGCCCAGCTGTAAGCTGTAGCCCTAAGTGGGGTTCCCATGAGTAGCCATGAACAGAAAAGGTAATTCCACTTCTGCTCCACCTGTTGCCCCAGGTTTTGAGGGTATTTGTGGAACATTAGCATGGGGTCTGACAGAAGCGCTGGCTTTGAGAAACAAGGCAACATTTTTGTCCTTGCTGTGAGGTGGACGACACACGGTGAGTTAGCTACCTAAGCTTGACCCCATTTTGTCTACTCAGCTGGAAAGCTCCACAGGTGTAGAGGATATGCCCTGGGCAGGAGGGTCACAGGACCTGGAGGCTCTAGCATCAGCCTCAGGCAGGTTGCAGTGAAACCTGACCAACATCCAATGGCTAAAACTGAGTTTAAAAGCTTTAGGTTAGATCAGGCAGTACTGCCCTGGGGTTTCTACTGTATGTCCCACTGGACAACGTTAAGCAGTAGAGAAACTTGGTAAGCAGAGGCAGGCCAGTGTGAACACACGCACGCACACACACATCCACACAGAAGCTTGCTCCTCTAGAACCCAGGGAAGCCACTGTGAGGACTCCCTTAGTACTCGGCACAGGGATCAAGAGCTGGTGCTGAAAGAGAGGAGCTATGTGTGTCTGCAATTTGGAATTTATGCACAATCCTTGGTTCTTGGGTCCCAAGGCTCTTTTCTATATATGGCTTGAGCAAAAAGGTCCAAGTTGGAACCCTGTCTAATTCTCTTTCATAGGATGCTCTCTAGGCTCTCAAAGGGAAGCCTCCTCTCACTCTCCCATTACAATCCCAGGAGCAATCCCCCACCCAGCCTAGAACCTGACTCTGTGAAACCTGAAAGGAGGCTGACTGACCTAAGGCCTAAGGGTCAGGAGAGCTCTGGCCCTGCAGCCCAGATGTAGTGGGCATCCAAGAGTGTCTCCTCTCTCAGACTGAGGCACTGAGCAGTTGCAGGAGACAGGGCTGAGAGCCAGAAGTGGCATCCTGACCCAGGAGGGCGCAAGAAAGATACACACATGCGTGTGCATGCATATAACATGCACACACATCTTGAGGTTGACAGACTGACACACACAGATATGATGACAACCAAAAGCTGGGACTCCACACACTGAATGCAGGACTTTAGGGGGCAGAGAGGGAAGGTGTTGGGGCACAGAGGCAAGGGTAAGAAGTCCCTCCAAACGGGAGTGGAGTGCCAACCACCCTGCCTTGCCCTAAACACCTGCCTCCAGGGCCATGGCAGAGTCCAGTCCATTAAGTGCTGCGTGCAATACTAGTGCTTGGAGTCTCCTGTCCTCATCAATGAAGCGGTGTGGACGGGCTAGCAGTCACCTGGCAGGAGGCCTCGACTCCTGGCAGGCTAGTTGTAGCGGCCCTTGATCATTGTGTTCAACAAGGGCCCCACCTGTGAAGAGACATGAGGAGCCAGTCAGAACTACCTATTCCCTCACCCTGGAGCCGGACGGGGGTGTGTCTGGAGACATTCGATATCCAGCCAAAGGCAGAGATTAGGCTTTCATCCAACCTTGTAAACCCTCTAACCAACTCTCTTCCTGGAGATGAACCCAATATTTTGGGACATTGCCCTCTCCTCTGGGTCCATCTTGTATTACCTTCCCTCTCACAATACCCTGTATCTGTAAATAGCACCAAATTGACACACAGGTCAATGAAGCTAATAATTAATAATCCCCAAACACCCAAAAGTATTTGTCTGCATGTTTCATAAATGTGTCTTAAGAACGTTACATGCCTCTATATCCTGAAAAGGTCACCTGCAACTCGGGCTAGTGCCATCTCCAAACCCCACAGGTCCTCTGGATGCTGATGCTATCCACAGGATGGAGGCAAGAATGTTATAAATACAAACTTTCCCCATTTACCTGATGGGTCGGTCATTGGTACACCTGTGTGGGAAGCGGGGCCTCAATATTACCTAGAGCAGCATTGGCACAGCTAGGAGAGTGTGAGGGGATGCTTTATTGCTCATGTCCCATTCCAGAATAACCCCCTCAGGGGTCCCTAGCTGGCACATAAATCCCATGGGGGACATCACCACTAGCATGGAACAGATTATAATTGATCCGCCAGTCAAACCCAGCTCTCACCAGAAAACAAGGATTTTCTGAACATACCCATAACCTCTATGAAGACAGCAGATACTGAATCACAGGTGCTATGGAAAATGTGACACCAATCCTGACTTTCCCTGGTCACTGCCCAATGAACCATAAGAGTGCCACTTTGGGGCAGCCACATACCTCTTGTGGATTCCCCAAGGCCTCCCCAAGCATCTTCTCAATGTTTCTCATTATGGCCACTTTCTGATGGGCTTTGAGAGGATATTCAATTCTCTTAGGGGTGGGGGCCCCCTGCAAAGGAAGCAGCAGTTCAGGAAATGCCTTTAACAGAAGGCTTCAGTGTCACCCACTATTCCGAGCACCATCCTCCCTTCTTAGAAACACAGTTCAAGCTCATCCCTCTTCATCTCCCCCAAAGACCTGGGAATCACTTCCAAAGATAGCCAACCTCCCCACCCTGCTTCCAAATAATTTATATATACCTACCTCACCCCAGTCCCATTTAAAAAAAAACAAATATATACCTTATACCAGAAGTTCACAGTGATGGTAATCCCCCCATTTAGTAATGACTCTATGTGATGCCACCTGAAAGAAAAAAATAAGCTACTGTTTGCCACCAATACTCTTCAGAGAGAAGAATGAATAAATAGAGTCCAGCTAAGGGAAACAATAAAGACAGTATCTTTGCTCATCCATTCGAACACACTCTGAGGCTTGAGGCAATAGTATTTGATCTCTAAATACCAAAGAGCCAAGAACAGTTTCTCCAGCCTTGAACCTCTGGGACCAGTTTGGACCTGAGGAACTGTCATCTTGTCCTAGAGACAGGGCTGTCATTTTCCCCATGCTCAGTATGCTCACATCTGGATATGCCAACCTTCCTGTAGATAACATAAGGCCAATCCTGCCACAACTCAGAAGAGACACAAATAAGGCTTTCTGGAAAATGGAAAAGAAAGCTCCCAAGAACCCCAGCCCGAGCCCCCTCCTCACCAGTACATTGGGATGTAAAGAACATCGCCAGGGCCAACCACTGTTTCGTAACCAACCACATTCTGGAAATTGGGGAACCTCTCGTAGTCAGGATTGTCAAAGTCCACCTGAGAGGTCCGAGAGAAAGAAAAAAAAAAATCACCAAATTTTTATGTGCTAGTTACTCTAGTAGTCAAAAAAAGATGTGTCAAAAATGTCTTCAGAGTTTATATCCAGCAGAAGACACAACACATATTGAAAATACATACATTCTGAGAATGATGTAAGACAAGCCATCTATAAATGTTGAGTATAAAAGAATCTGAGGCCTCAGTGCTCCTGAGGTTAGAAGCCATCATCATAGCTTTCAGGTTAGAAACCTTACTCATGGCCAGCAGATGAGGAATGAGGACTCATCCTTTACCTAACCTTCAGAAACTTTTCCCTAAAGATATATTCAAACCAGCCACCACTCCTACATATAGTAGCTAGGCAGCTTTCACTGCAAAAAAGAAACGGAACTCTCTGGTTGGCCACAAAGTCAACTATATACCTCACTTGGGTCCAGAGAAGACATTAAGTAACATATCTCAATTCTATTTGCCCTTCTTTTCATCAAAAAGTTGCATCCACAACAAAAGAGAACAATTATTTAATCCAATGGAGACATACACATTTAGTTCATGAACTTGTAACCCAATCAAACTCTATCAGCATCACCTCTAGAATCAGCTCTATGATGGTATTCATACTTATAAAACATCTAGGGACTACAACAGGGGCCTGGAATAAATGAGCTACATTGTGAAATTATCCTCTAAGTATGTCCAAACCTGGCATACCACCACAGGGAAAGGAAGAAGACATTCCAGCCTTGGCTCCCCAAGGAGTTCTATGATCCCCTCAGATCACACAGGCTCACCTGGCTCTGTCTGTCACATGGGTGATGAACAGGATATGGGTAGAGGCACTCAAACTGATCCGGAGGGAATAAAATGCATCGCTTGTAGCCCTTTATCTGAGCAAAGAAGTTCTGCTGCTCGTCATAATGAGCAGGTGTCACATTTCCTGTAGGAAGAAAAACATTTTCTTAGAGCAGGGCCCAGTGCTAGAATGAAACCCATCCTGCCCTCTCAGTTCAGGGTTCCTAATCAAAATTTCAAGTAGAATCAAGGAGATGGCAATTACAACTAAGCAAATTAGGTGTTATACTTTTAATCAGTAATAAGTCTCGCGATAAGGACTCAAAATCAATCAATAGGCTTTCTTAAATGATGGCTTAAATGCTGTCCTTATTGGAAACAACGGCACATCAAAATTATACCCTCAAGTCTAGCAAAGTAATATAGAATTATACTCTTGTCGACTATGACAAGAATTCAAAGGCAGCAAAACAAGAGTTAAAAACAACTGAAATGAATGGTATCAACAATGCATGCGTGATCTTATTTGACAAGGATAAATGGTTGTTTAAGTTGCCTAAGTATGTACTCGCTTTGGGTACCTCTTTTGGAGCTCAAGATTCTCAACCTTTCCTCCCACTTCAACACACCTATGGGATGCAACACTTCTTGGAGCAACACTGGAGCTGTTGATCTTATATGGGGAAGCATATCAAATTTCCAAAGAGTGCTGTATAATTTGGATAAGACAAATTATTTTAAATGCCATCCTGAATTAGTTCTGCCCTTGGGTGTGTATGCTCCATCTATTCTTTATAACTGAGGCCACGTCTGTTATTTATCCTTTGCAAAATCCTTGAGAGCTGAAGGGCCCTCTGCAGGCCATGGCATTCAGAAAATTCCCCAGTCCACCAAGGTGAGCCAAGAAGCAGCCTTAAGTGCTGAAAGTTCCTGTGCATCCTCAAAGGGGATTTGCTCTTTCATCTCTACCTGACAGATTCGCTTCCCTGAACTCCACCACAGGATAAAAAGGCAATAGAAAAATGCAGTCAAGTAAACCAGAACTGGCTCCTGGCAGGTAAACCAGGAGCTGGCTTCAAAGGGGCAGGTTGAAGCTGAAGCTGAAGAAAGAACAATCAAAGGGGGAAAAGATATTTCAGAGCCCAGTGGTGAATGACAATTAATAATTACTGTGCATTCTTGTTCAACCCAATTTACTCACCACTTACTAAGTATGGGCCTGACACTGAGGTAGTGGTGGAAATAAAAATAAAACCAAAACAAAGTTCCTGGCTGATAAGTAAGCTCCTCCTCCTGATTTGAATTTAAAGGCTTCTTTTATTCAAAAGGAAAAAAAAAAAGACTATATTCACATACTTGTTTGTGTATGCATAAAATTCTCTAGAGGCACAAACAATGAATAACATGAGGTACCTTCAGTGCGGGGAACTGGGAGAATGGAAAACAGGAGCGGAAGATTTATCATTACATACCTATTTACAACTTTTGAATTTAACGCCCCCCCCATACATGTATTATCTATTCGGAAAACAAGGTTCAATTTCTATTGAAAAAATAATTTTCCTTCTTTTACTGAGATAAAAATGTGAATACGGACAGATCCAATAGAGAGCAGTATTTCAGAGATATCTAAGTATACGTACGCAGCAACTGAAGAAGGGATAAAACTTTTTTTGGAATACGTGAAACTAGCTTAACGACAACATACATTATCTCATTTAATTTTCATAACACTAGGATACTATGTTCCTTTTGCAGATGAGGAGGCTGAGGCCGAGACTTAAGAAAGTGACTGCTCTAAGTCATGGAGTGAATAAATGGTGGGCACAGGATTAGGAACCAGGTTTGTATGACTCCAAGCTATGCTGCTTTCTGAAAAATTTCTTACCTTCCATGCCGATGAGCAGCAGATTGGAGGTCAGCTGTCCCCAGCCACGCTTTCCCTGTTGCTTATTAATCCAGTTCCAGTTAAAACCCAAGAAGTCCATGACAATCTTCCTGCCCACAGTGTCATTGAGTGTTTGCTGCAGATATAACCTATGTTCCCCAAGAAGACCCCATTAGTGCATGTACACATGGTCCCTTAGCAGGGCCTCCCCACATCTGGAAATTTAAGCCCAAACCCACAATAGCATGTTCCACAGAGAAGAGCTACAGTGACACGAATCTTAACCAACACAGGTTCTCACAGAATTGAATCCTTACTTCTCCTTCTTTGAGCTCTGTTCAATATCAAATTTTTTTATTTTAAAGAAGTAATTCTAACCTTTTCTGGTCACGGCATAAATCCTTTAAGAATCCAAGGAAGGTTCCCCATAAAAATGCAGGTATATACAAAACTTTCACACAATTTCATAGATTCCTCAAAGCCTATCACAGATCTCAGAATGATGAATCAGCCTTGTTGCAGAGTCTCTCAGGGCCCAATACATCCCCAATGGCCCTTAATGGACACTGTGATAGATCGTATTACTGTTCACCCAGAACTAGTTCCCTTCATTGTGGGAAATTTTTCTTCTGTATCCCTTTGAAACCAGGATTGCTTATTTAACTTGTTTGGCCAATGAAATGTCCACAGAAGTGACTTGTGTTGCTTCCAAACTATAATTTTAAGAACCTGTACACACTACCACTGCATCTTTTCCCGCTGCCACAGCAATTGCAAAGTTTCAGATAGTAGCTGCTAGGGCAATCTGGGTCCCAAAGTGAAAATGATGTCAGAGCACAGCCTCCTCCAGGTGACCCGCATATGTTCACTGAATGGAATTATACTCCACCAGTACTGCTTAAATCGATCTCAGTCTGAACACTGGATGTGTGTATGTGTGCATGAGCATATATGCATGCTGTGTTAATTTTGAAGAAATTAATGTATGAGATAACTCAAGTAAACCAGTCTTTATAAGATATAAATAACAAGTCAATCATAGTTCAGATTTTAGAAACTGTTTTAGTCAAAGTTCTAACATTATAACAACTAAGTGTCAGAAAGATAAAAAAAAGATATTTCAAATGCATTAATTTAGCTGTATACTGATAACAGGGAGTCAGGAAGAGAACTGAGGCAGGAGACTAAGAGAAGTCCAGGGTTGGGTACCAAACAAGATGGAGATGGTCATTCACCATGAAGTACTTAGTGGAAGCAACTCCCCAGATGCAATGTTCTAGTGTGAGACTGAATACTGTCTGGGACCTACCTAAGAGGCTGTCCTCATAAACAGGGATAAAAGCAGAGAGGAAAAATCACTCCCGTGTGTGTGTGTCTTGTGTTTGCTAGCACTAGTACAACATGGAACATCAATACCCTTCCCTGCCCCTCCTCCCTCTCTCCCCCACAACCCCCGTGCCAATCTAATCTTGTCTTCCCTAAACTAGAAGATCCTGATATCTTTCACCCCAGAATCACAACAATTTACAAAACTTTTCAGCTTGAACTGTCCCCAGCCAGCCTAATATCTTAAGACAAAGGCTGCAACTGGCAGTCTCAGGGATAAATCAAATGAGATATTTTTGTTTGGCAGCCTTCAGCATTTTAAAAAATCTGAAGTTGCTGCTCACATTTAAAAATCTGAAAGATTTTACTTAAATATCCTAATTTCTGGCTTCTCTTGAAAAAATCAGAATATATGGCTACCCTGAGACTGCACTCCCAAATGGAAGCGAATTAAGTAATGACTTATCACTTGAACAGGGTGTATGCATTCAGCCTCATCATAGTTTTTACCCAGCTTCACTCATTTTGTTCACCTACCTGACCGATCCTTCTAGGCAACTGCGGCTCTCACTTTATGAAAACGACAAAGAACAGTTCAAGTCTCATCATTCCCTCCTCTCTCAATCTAGAGAACTCATCCAACTATTCTATGTTCTTGAACAAGCACAAGGAAAGGAAAATAGCGCTTGAGAGCCAACGTAAAACCAACATCTGGAACTTACCTCTCTTCCCTCCTCGCTGCTGTATATCCTGCAGTTTCTCAACAAACTCATAGAATTTCATTTCCTCCCTGTTGGACCTTGGCTTAAAGTTCTGAAAATTAGCCATCTTCTTCTCATCATAGTACAAGAACTTGTGGGTACTGGCACTGTACACAGAAAAGTCTCCGTTGCCAATATTCTCTTGCAGGTATTCAAGGTCCCATTTCAGGGCAGGATACACAAGATTTGTGTCTGTTAGCACCACAGGCTCCTAAGCAAAAACACCAGGTGAAAACAAATGAAGTAGTCCCAAGAAGCCGGTGGATTTCTGTCCCATGATTCCAACCACTACACAACTTGAGAATAATTTCTGTTAACGCAAGCCTCTCAAGTCCCATTTATCGATTTAAGGTAATTAATCGCTTCCCTCTCCAGCTACCCTCAGACCCTAGTCCACGGCCTTGCCAGTTCCCTACTTTTACAACCGTTTGCCTTTGACCTCTCCTCTCAACCTGCTCCCTCCCCCACCCGCTTCGGACGCGGCCCCGCCCCCTACCTCATTCTCGATAAGCTCCTCTGCCCGGGGGTCGCTCTGACTCAGACGCGGGATAGGCCGAGTCGGAAAGCTATAACTGCGCAGTTGGGACTCATCCCAAGCGGGGCGGGGGGCTTCAGCCTCTTCCCGGGGCTCGCCAGAGCCTGAGGCCCCGGCCTCCGCCGCCGTAGCCTCCATCACCGCCGCTAGGGACGGCCCCCGGAACCGGAAGCTCCGCCTATTCCGGATAAAACACAACACACAAACCATAGAGATGAGCTGCGAGAAAGAGCGGTCCAGAAACACTAAAAACACAAAGCCGAGGCTTGTGGGAGCTCCTCCTAATGGTGACCTACAGCTCTACATCCTAGGCTCCACCCCGAAGACCTGGGCCAGACATTAGTCCACTAAAAACAAGGGGTAATCACCTGGTTAACCAAGTCACAAAATATTACTGCCACCTCATTGTGCCCAGACCTACACAAAAAGCAAAGAAATGGGCCAGTTTAGTGAAAAATTCAACTTTACACTAATGGATGGGGAGAGAAGGAAATTCTTGACCTACCTAAGGAAGTTAGAAGGAAAAGCAAGTGTCAGATTGATGTTGGGCAAAGGTTGCTCTGAAGGCTTAGGCAAAAGATATATGGCAAACTGAATTCTTTTAAAACCAAAGATGGTTTTCTTTTGTTTAGCATCATTCGATTTTTCTGCCTCTTTCCTACTTGAAGATACTTTTGCCATGGGACTAATGTCATTATTACTTGCCAACCATGAACATATCACATTTTTGAACAATTTATATTGGTTATAAAAGGCCCTATCAATTACCACTATTGTTTACTTACACAGTTCTTATGGCTGGCTGTTGAAGGCCAAATTCTAAGATAGATCCAAAGATTTCCATCCCATGGTGTGCATGCCCTGTATAAGTCTCTTCTCTTGAATGAGAGCAGGACTTATGAATATGATAGGGTATTACTTCTGCAATGAGTTGTATTATATGACAAAAATGTAATTAAGGTCCCCAATCAGTCCACTTTGAGTTCATCAAAAGGGAGATTTACTCTGGATAGGCATGACCTAGCTCTTTAAATCAGGGTCTAGAGGTCAGAGATAGAAGTCAGAGAGAACTGAAACCATAAAAGCTCTCCTACTGGCCTTTAAGGAGCTAACTGCTATGTGGCAGAGAATAATAAGTAGGCTCTAAAAACTAAGAAAGGCTCCTGGTTGACAGCCAGCAAGAAAACAGGGACCTTAGTCCTACAACTACAAGGAACTGATTTTGCCAACAACCACTCAGCTTGGGAAAAGACACAAAGTCTCAGTTGAAATAGCAGTCCCAACCAATACCTTGATTTCAGCCTGGTGAGACCCTGAGCTGAGACTCAGCTAACCCATGCCTGGACTCCTGACTAATGGAAAATGTGAGGTAATTAATTGGTGTTATTTGGGGCTGTTAAATTTATGGTAATTTGTTGTGTAGCAGTAGAAAACTAATACACTGGCGTAACTATGTAATTATGCTGCATAATAACTATGCTACACCAAAGTGATAGTGGGGTTACCTCTGTGGAGGGCTTGGGGCTGGGAGTAGCAATCTAAGCTTTAGTTTTATCTGCAATGTTTGAATTTTTACAAGAATATATTAATATGCAACATTGGGAATTAAAAATTATACTGAGAAGACTCATATGACTAACATCAGAAATGAAGAAAGGGACAATGCTACTGATTTTGTATAAATGAAAAGGCACATAAAGGAACACTATATACATACATTTGCATGCCAAGAAATTAGATAATCTAGCTGAAATGGACAAATTCCTAGAAAAGCACAAACCATCATAACTGATTTAAGAAATAGGAAATCTTAATAGACTTATAACAAGTGAAAAGATTGAATTAGGAATTAAAAATGTTCCACAAAGAAAAGCCCAGAATCAGATGGATTCACTGATGAAAAGTATTGACACCAATCCTTCACAAACTCTTCCAAAAAATAGAAGAGGAGGGAACACTTCACAATTCATTCTACGAATCCAGCATTTATATAATTACCCTGATACCAAAATGAGACAAAGACATCACAAGAAAAGGAAATTACAGACCAATATCCCTTATAACTATAGATGCAAAAATTCTCAACAAAATACTAGCAAACTAAACCCAGGACCATATAAAAGGATTATGTACCACAATAAAGTGGGACTTATTATAGGAATGCAAGGTTGGTTCAAAGTCCAAAAAATTAACAATATTAAGAGAAGGAAAAAAAACATGCTCATCTCAATAGACACAGAGAAAGCTTTTGATAAACCCCAACACCTTTCAGGATTAAAATGAAGTCCCAAAGGATACCATCAAGAAAGTGAAAAGGCAATCCACAGAATGGGAGAAAATATTTATAAATCATGTATCTGATAGAGGACTTATACCTAGAATACATAAACTCTTACACCTCAACGAAAAAAAGACAACCCAATTAAGAAATGAACAAAGGACTTGAATAGACATTTCTCCAAAGAAGATACACAAATGACCAATAAGCACATTAAAAGATGCTCAACATTTTGTCATAAGCGTAATGCAAATCAAAACCACAATGAGATAACATTCATATCCACTAGGATGGCTATAATAAAAATGACAGGCAATAACTAGTGTTGTTGAGAATGTAGAGAAATTGGATGCCTCACACACTGCTAGCAGAAATGTAAAATGGTACAGCTATACTTTGAAAAACAGTTTTGTTGTTCTGCAGAAAGTTAAACATAGAATTACCCTATTTTATGCAAGCATGTTTACAGAAGCATTATTCATAATAGTCAAAAGTGGAAATAACCCAAATGTCTATCAGGATTAAAATGTCATATATCCATATAATGAAATATTATTTGGCCATAAAAAGGAATGAAAACTGATACATGCTACAACATGGACAAATCTTGAAAACATTATGGTAAGTGAAATCAGACACAAAATACCACATATTATATAAAATGTCCAGAATAGGCAAATCCATAGAGACAGAAAATACGGGTTTCTCTTGAGAGTGATGAAAATTTTTAGAATTAGATAGTGGTGATAACTGTACAACTTTGTAAATATACTAAAAATGACTTTATTTTACACTTTAAAGTGGTGAATTTTCTGGTATGTGAATTATCTCTTAAAATAATACCTCAATTATTTTTGATCCAAATTAGATCAGGGTTTGTTATCAATTGAATGCGGAATGTCCAATTATCCTGAACATCAACTAGTGACGGTCATTTACAAGAAGACAAGTTGTTGTGAAATAGTTCTCCCTAAAATTTATATATGGAATAGTATATATCACTTTTTATTGCTCTGATGTACATTTGAGAATTATCTATATAATGATGGATTCTGCTCCAAAACAGTCATTATCCTAAAAGTTGAAATATGTGCAAATCCCACTTGTGTAAATAAGAGGAAAACATATTCATATGCAAATATAATAACATCCCCCATTCTTCTGTTAGCTAGTGTTTGTTAACTGTGTTCTGGTTTGAAATGTATTTATCCGAGTGCTAGCAAATCAGAGACTTCTGAAACCTGCCTTTTGTGATAGGACTGATTTTACATTTGTTGGTTTGAGGTGACTGGGACATTGGTATGTAAACACAGACTGAAACTAAGGAGACAATTCGAGGTCGATTTATGTGTTGCACTGCGCGTCTAAGTGAAAGAGATCAATGAATTTGGAAAACAGAAGAAGAACAAGCAAGACCAGGGCTGAATCTGAAGACTGAGCACATTGGGAGATGAAAGGAGTAAGTGCTAATGAAGGAGAGAGAAAAGGCAAGCAGTCAAAGATAAACGCAGGCTCACTTTATCTGTACTGCTCCAGCAGGAGGTGGGTCGGCTGTCCACCTAAGCAGCTCATGTTGCGAGTCTTCATTATCCCCGATGCGTCTAAGTCAACTGAGAGAGAAAAGAGGCACAGCAATCTGAAATATCGAAGCAGCGACCATGCTTGGTTTTCTCCCTTTCTTCCTTTCCTTCTCTGCCTCAAACCATCCGCTCATCTCTCCTCTGGCTTCCCAGCACCGTTTAAGTCCTGCTCTGTTGAACCCTTTAGACTTTTCTTCACTACCTGCCTTCTCCGACGCGTTTGGTCCGGCTCAGCCGCCGTGGCAGGCCTTTGCGCATGTGCGGGGTGAAACGGAAAGAAGGTGAAGATGGCGGCGGCCAGGGCTGGAGTCCTGGGTGTCCGATGGCTGCAAAGGGCATCCCAGAACGTGGTGCCGCTGGGTGCACGGGCAGGTCCGTGAGAACAGGCGAGGCCTCAGTGTAGGAAAGGGGATGCCTGAGAGTTGGTGCGTCGGGAGGAGGGTGGGATACTGCGGCGGCCGTGCCCAGGCTGGGGCGGAGGTGGAGTTGGTATGTCCAGAAAAGCGCGTGGAGGATCTTGCTGGGTCCTTGGAATTCTCGGCCTCCAGTCTCCGCAGGCACTGCAGCTTGATACCATCGGGGCTGCAAGGGAAACGGGGTCCCTTCTGACCTGTGGTATTTGCCCTCCAGCCTCCCACATTACCAAGGACATGCTCCCGGGACCCTATCCCAAGACCCCAGAAGAAAGGGCCGCCGCCGCCAAGAAATATAATATGCGGGTGGAAGACTATGAGCCGTACCCGGATGATGGCATGGGGTGAGATACAGCGGGTCGGCTCACACCTGGACAGTGAGGGGAGAAAGCGGCTGGGTTAGCTGGCTTGATTCTGAACCTTTTCCACCGAACCTTCCCGTGACCCCTCCTAGTCAATAGTGTGGGTGCTTTTCTCGGTGGAGGGAGGGGGAGGGGATGGGTGAGCAGCAGCAGCAGAGTACTTCAATTTTCTCCTTGGCTCAAGCTGTTTCCTCAAATGAGGAAGCGAGGTTTTAATAGTTCCCTCGAGGACCCCGGAATCGCAGGAACTTTCCTTGGCTCCATCCAGAGCGCAAGGTTTCATTTGGATTGAGCATCTGCTGGGCTCAGGTGCTGGCATCCAGGCACGTGACCAGGCTGGAGCTGAACTGTCATGAGAACCCTATTTGTAGATGGAGTACTCTATATTTGTGTGTATTTCTCTTTTAAAAAACATCTTTCCTGTTAGGGCTGTAGAAATCATAGCGATTGTAAAGCAGATTAAACAACCAACTCCCTTACTCCTATTGATGTTATGTACCTCTCACCCCAGCCACATCACATCTCTGTAGTTAATATATGAAGTGACTACCATCACCCTCATTTTCTGTCCTAACATCATTCTTTCAGTTGTGGTTTGAGCAGCTCCTATTTGTCTCATTTTCCAATCAGTTTCTGTGACATGTGTCTAGTTGTAATCATTTCCTGTCTTTGATTGTGTTTGTGGACCAGAGCAGCCTCAGGAGGCCAGTCTCTATAAGTTGAACCTGGATTTGTTGGGGGAAACCCCGCTTAGCAAGAAGTTCCGAGGGTTTGAGACACGGAGATGTAGGCCAACTGGGTGGTTGAGGAACACATGCTGTGAAAAGAATGCTTTTCTAATCTGTACCCTTTTTTGTTTGTATTCCAGTTAGCTAGTGACCTTGTGTTCAGATACTAAACTTCTGTTTCATTTTCTGTCTAATGAGGGAATCAGTGTGATTGGTAGCTAAATTCCCTTCTAACATTCACACTATAACACAATGACTTTTGTTTCTTTTTGGAAAAAAGGTAAAAGCTTATGTGTGTTATGTTTCAGAGTTTGACATGAACTTTTAATTATAATTTGGACTTCTGTGGTTAGTCCTATGCTTAGTGACTACAAATTGAGATCTTGATTTGAAAGTCAGTTCCTCTGTCCTTAGGTGAGGCAGTTATCTTTGTCATTTGGTTTCTTATCTTTGAGATGTAGAGGTTCTGAATTGTCTGAATGATCTTAGAGCCCCTTCTAAAAGTTCTTGCTGTCTCTCAGGTACGGTGACTATCCGAAGCTCCCAGCCCGCTCACAGCATGAGAGGGATCCATGGTATGACTGGGACCATCCAGATCTGAGATTGAACTGGGGTGAACCGGTGAGAGAACCATATCCCGTCTAACCTTCCTTCTCCCTAATGTCTTCCTGGGAATTCTTTAGCTTAAATAGCACCTCTCTATCCAAGTAATACTAAGGTTTTCTGCCTGAGGAAGAATCCAGTCATCTGAATATGAGGTTCCATGTGTGGCATGTGAAATGGGACTTCTGAGAATAAACAAGCTCTGTAGTGTGGGTGTTGTAAACATCCATGATTGAACTATCTCTGGTCAGCAGAACCTAGCCATAAGCCAGCATCTAGTCCTTGGGTCAGAGTATCTCAAGCTTGGCTCTCAGAGTGTTGCCCGAATGCCTTTGTCAAACCTTCTATCAGGCTCTGATCATTCTGGATTGCCTGCCTTTTGCAGGAAGAACTGTATGTGACAGTTATCTGCCTTTCTGCTTCAGATTCATTGGGACCTAGACATGTATATCAGGAACCGTGTAGACACCTCCCCCACACCTGTTTCTTGGAATATCATGTGTAAGCACCTCTTCGGCTTCGTGGCCTTCATGCTGTTCATGTTTTGGGTCGGGGAGGCTTACCCCTCCTACCAGCCTGTGGTGAGTATCCAAGAAGTGCTTCCTTAGGTGTATTTACTTAGCCCCGTCTCCTGGGGAAATGAAATCTCGAGTAGAGATCCAGCCAATACCAAACCTGGCTTCTGGTAAGGCCTATAGAGGGCCTTACACATTGGCCTGGCACAGAACCAGAGCACTGCTTCATGCCTACGTCTTGGATCAGTCTGAGTGAGAAGCAGCAGTTTAGGACTCAGTGAGGAATGAGAATGTGGAAGCCGGCTAGTCTCTCAGAGTTACCATTAGGGGACTGTACTTACCAACTATATCTTTCAAGGTAGAGTCATGGAACCTAGAGCTGAAGCCTGATCCTTTTTGGAGGAGTGAAGTGTGCTTTCTGTGGGGTACTGAAAGCAATTAAGTGTTTACTGTAGTAAATGTAGACAATTATATTTTGGAGGATGTAAATGTCAGAAAAAATACTATCTGGCTCTAAGGAAATTGAATTTAGATAAGAAAATTTAGATAAATGACATGATGAGCAACATTTGAATAGATATATAGGAATTTGGCACAGTTTTTGTATATTTATGTGTGTGGTGAATGTATGTGCTAAGGGATATGAAGTGCTGTCAAGAAGGCTTATGCTAGATGCTAAAAATATTTATAGACTTTGGATGGTGGGGAGAAGTTGGAGAGAACATTTAGGGCAAGAGAAAACAATAAAGGAAGGAAAAGAGGAGTGAGTTAGCTGGAGCAGAACAAGCATATAAAGAGATCCTAGATAACCAAATACACTGGTTACCTGAAGAGCTGCTAAAGATTTAATTCTTGGGCTCCACGTCCTGGATAGCCTAATTCAGTAGCTCCACAGTGGTGTTCTAGAGTAAATATTTAACAAATTCCCAGGTAATTCCGATGTCCTAGAAAATCAGGTGTGGATTGCTGTATTAAAAATTATTGTGAGGTGCATTGATCAGTTAGGTTGGGCAGCTTTTACTCAACGCTGTTGGATTTGGACTTAGTGGTATAGTAATGAATTAATTCAACAAATATTTATGAAGCCCCTACATGTACCAGGTACAGACCATGCTAAGGGTTGGGGATACAGTGATGATTTAGTCTGCCTATAGGGAGCTGAGAGCCATGCTGGATTTTTGAACTGAAGAACAACATAATGAAAGCTAGGTTTTTAGAAAGATTAATCTAGGAGTAGTCTACAGGATAGATTGTAAAGAAAGGAACTGAAAGCAGGGAGGCTGCTGTGTTTGCAGTTGGCTGCTCAGTGCTACCTCTGCAGAGATAATCAATGTCCTGATGGTAGCTGGTATGTCTGTGTGCACTGACACGAGCCTTCCTGCAAGCCCCAGGGGCCCCAGGCTGTAGAGTGCATGGAGGGCTGGTGTGAGCACTAACTTCACTTCAGGAGAGCAAGAAACACAGTGTGGCTCTTCCATTTTTCAGTTCTGTAAGCACATCACCCTTTTCTCCTCCCCTTGAGCTGTGTTCTCTGACAGCTGTTTGTTGGTAAAGCCAGCAGCCCCTAAAGCATGTCCCAGCCGTGTCTCCTCTGTGCTTTCCCCCACTGCTGCTCCTGCACGCCTCATTTGCTAGGCCACTTTAGTGGTGGAACCATTAGAGGCTGAGTGACTTAAAGGAGATTGAGTCTGTCTCGACCCCGAGAGAGAGTGGGATGGATGGATGCATCATCTCATTTAGAAAGCTCTTCCTCATGCATGCGCGCGCTCGCTCTCTTCCTCTCCCTTCCCTTCCCACCGCGCCCCTCCTCCCCGCCCTCTGTCTCTCACACACTCACACAGGGTGTAGGCACCACTTTTCTTACAATCTAGGCTTTCTTTCAGCCTTGGGCTGATCTGGGAAAAGGAGTGCTCCTCCTGCTATTCCAGCCCAGCAGAGTCTGACCAGAGGCTACTGCATACCCATTTACTATATGTGACTTTTAACTTGGAGGGGGATGTAGCTAGGTATTGGCTGGATGTATGTTGTTGCTGACCTGTGTTTTTTCCTTAGGGGCCAAAGCAGTATCCTTATAATAATCTGTACCTGGAACGAGGCGGCGATCCCACCAAAGAGCCTGAGCCGGTGGTTCACTATGAAATCTGAGGCTTCATGGGCTTTGTGCTCCCAACTGACTCCCTCATTCCTACAGATTTAACATTAATGAAATCCCTAATAAAATCTAGTGCTGTGGTGTCTGTGCCTCATTTCCCTGGGAATAGCCAGGGTGGGGGGAGTTAAGCCCAGGAAGATGTTAATTTGTTAGTTTGCTGGGACTGCGAAGGGAGTTAAGGGTTCCATTTGTGCAGCAGGTGGGTGAGTTTAGCTCCTTTTCCCACTTATAGGGTTGAGGAAGGAGGAAGCTGTTCCTGACTTCCCAAGTTGGAACAAGATTTATTTCCCAAAAAAGCTTTAATAATAGTTAACTTAAAAAAAAAAACTTGTAAATAAAGAAAAAAATTGGAAAAGAAATCGTACTGTAACGTTTCAAGTGTGTTTTGGACTGGCCTAGGGCTGTGACTGCCTCATCCTATTTCTCTCAAGAATATGTGTTCTTTCAAAGCAACTTCTGAATTCTAGCTTATAAACCAATATAACCTATATTTTTGAATTAGAGGACAGTTCATTGAGTTATTACTCAACCTATGCATGGCTTATGTTACCTTAATGATTCATCTGAGCTCCTATAACAACGCCTTAGAAGAAATTATTTATTTGAGGATCCTATCTCAATGCATTTGTTTTTAAGTGAACCAACTTATATTCTCTTCCCTTTGCGACATTTTCTTAAATTGCAATCAATATTTCCTGAAAACCTGACCCATAAAGCATACATTCAATGTGATCTATAGAAGCAAGTCCATTCAAGTTAAATAAGGCAGTGGTTCCCAACCTTTCTGGCACTAGGGACCAGTGTTTCCTGTGAGAATCTAATGCCTGATGATCTGAAGTAGAGCTGAGGCAATGATGCTAGCGCTGGGGAGTGGCTGAAAATACAGCTGATGCTTCGCTTTCTTGCTCACTGCTCACCTCCTGCTATGTAGTTCAGTTCCTAACAGGCCACAGACTCGTACTGGTCCGTAGCCTGGGTGTCAGGGATCCCTGAGATAAGGGGTCCTTTAGTGGTCGTCCAGGCAGTGAAAGACTTACAAGATCAGGGAGTGAGAACTACTGAAATGCCTCCCTGAAAATCTCCACTAGCTTTTTATATGTCTTCATTCTCTGTCCTTTAGAGCATTTGGTTATCATTTAACAAACATCTGTGTGCCTCATATATATCAGACGCTGAAAGGCCTTGGGGATGTGAAGTTGAACAAGACAAAAATAATTGCCTTCAAGTAGTTACCTAGAAGAAGAGATTGGCAGTTATAAAACAAGGTGAAAAGAATTTTGTGAGAAGTGTACACTGAGAGAAGAGTGCACTTAAAAAAAAATGTCCTGCCTGAAAGTGACCTTATGCCTTCGGTTCAAATTTCTTTCAGAGCGGTCACTCCATCAGCGACACTTCTGCCTTATTCTCTCATTTGAGGTGTTGCCAAAGGTTCAGTTTTCGACCCTGTTTACTTTCCCTCAGGTCTCATCCACTCGTGCTAAGAAGTTCGAGAAATACTTAGTGAGGACTTAGTACAGAGTGGGCAGGCACAGACGATGCCCTAATTGTCTTCTGGCAGTACTTGGAAACTCCCAAGTCCACCTGAAAGGAATTGTCACACGACTTGGGACCTTGTCATGAGGTAACAGCTCACCATCTTTGGAAGATAGCAGGAATACGGTAGAATCCATGCATTACACGAAAGTTGAATCAAATAACTTTAAGATCTGCACCTTCCTACAGGCTGTTTTTATTTGGAAATGCCATTATTCCCTCGACGTAAATATGTATGATCTGTCACATTCCCTCCAACTCCTTTATCAGTCACAAAAGCCTGTCCAGTTTTCTTTTATAAACATTGCCACTATATTAATCCAGGCTTTCGTCACATGGCACCTGGATTGGTCTATTCTCTAATCTGAGTCCTTGCCTCCAGCTGTTTTCTCTCTAGGGGATCCATGAGCTAGTATCAAAATACAACATTTTATCGCATCCCTATTCATAATGTTCAGTAACTCCCAATTACCTCAGAGTTGAAATGGTATTCCACAATCTGTATCAAGCCCTATCCGTAGCCTCTTTTCATTCATGGTTATGAGAAGGGGCAGGGTGGCTATAACCTGGTTGGGCCCTTCCTCTTGCTGGAACATCATTATCGTGCAGCTCCAAGATATAACACCAGTCTCATGTACCCCAAAACCTTCCAGGAAGCCCCTGGTACCTCACCATCCGCACACCTATAGCCCTTAATTAGTTCAACCAATAGTTTTGGGCACCACTTGCTGGGCTGCAGTGTGTCACTCATCGCTATTAATGGCCTGGATTGCTTTTTACCTTTTCAATTAGGGTTCTATTGAGAGCTCCTGGAGCTGGGGCTGGGTTTTCTCCGCTTCAATAAGTAGATAATGAATTAGTATTTTCCCTTTTCAGAGGCTGCCCTGGAGCCTAGCTCAAATTGAATAAACCAGATTTACTGGTGGCAGGATTTGACTTGCTGTGGCAGAACTGTGCGATCGGTACAGGTGAGGGAGACCCATTAAATATAATCCTATTATATCCTCTTCGTGGGTCGGCTGAGTCCTCCGCTCCGCACTTCGGGGCACGTGTGGGCGGCGATGCCCTGCCGGCCAAGGCTACTTTTGGCCCTCCACAGCCGCCGTCCTCAGCACCCAGCTATGCCCAGAAGCCCTTTGTGAAGACTGGCCCTAGCTCGCTGCGCCTGACCCCTGGCCTGGCCTGGGCTTTCTCGGCAGGTTGGTTTTCCCTGCCTGTCTGGGGCCCCTGATAGCGGAGACCGTGCTGGGGAGGCGGAACGCCGCTCCTTGCTTGGGAGAGCGCCTCGGGGGGCTCGCCCTCCGCCGGAGACCCCAGCCCGCCCCGGGCTCCGGCTCAGGGTCCATATTGCGCCCGCCCTCAAATTGTACCTGGCTCTACTCCCCCTGCCGCGCCCGGCTCCCTCTTCAGCTCTGCCATTGTGCCTTACTGTCCGCCCTGGGCCCTGACATGTCCTGGCCTGGTAGTTCGCTCCAAGTGTGTGCTCCCTGCCAGAGCGAGAAGGCTTGTCATGACTGACCCTTGCGCGCAGCGCTCCGGGGAAAGCCGGAGAGCTCTGCTGACCTCTGCCCACAGGGACCGGACTGCTAAGGGTAACTGGTGCCCTCCATCACTGCAAGAGTCTGTTCAGCCAGCTCTTCAATGGTCATTGCTCTCCCACCTTCAACAACCTGGCTTCTGCCCATTCTGACCTCAAGCGGGGGCTTTTTAGAGGAACAGTAGTCTCTGAACAAAGTAGATTAAAAGCACATCTTCCCAGAGGCTAGACAGTTCGGATTTAAACGCTTTATGGAGTCTAGTTTAGTCTAGTTTAGACTTAGTATGATGCTTAAAAGCCCTGGGCTCTGGAGGCTGATAGGGGCTCGCATCTTGACCTAGCCAGTTTTCTTCTTTGTAAAATGACCATGATAATAGTATTTACCGCATAGAACCATTGTGAGAATTAAACGAGATATGCATGGAAGTGCACAGTGCTAATCGCAATTCCGAATTTTAAGGAATCTTTCCCAGAAACGTGAAAATGGCTTTGACCAGTAGGTGGCACTGGTAACTGTACAGTATGATACTGTCAGAAGGCACCTTATGGAGCCTCCAGTGTTTAGAGGCTCTCCTGGAAATCTTGGCTAAATCAGCAGTTTTAAGCTTTCTTCAAGCTGGAAAGTACATTAGAGGTTAATACTTATCTCCTGTTTTCGTAGGTTGAGAGTAACCTGCCTGTGGCTCGCTCAGGCAGATAGGTCTTAGTGGGTTTCAAGTTTCCTCCCTCAAGTTCAAGGTTACTTCCTTTTAAAAAAACTTTCTTTCTTTTTTTCTTTCTTTCTTTCTTTCTTTCTTTCTTTCTTTCTTTCTTCTTTCTTTCTTTCTTTCTTTCTTTCTTTTTGTCACTTTGCTAGCATGTTGGGATATGGGCTAGCAAACCTTGAATATGCGTTGAAATTGGGTTGGAAACTACGGAGTTAAAAGGGATGTCTGCATTTATTCAGCAGATGTTATCAAGCACTATGCCAGACATTGTTCTGGCACCAGTTATAATATGGTGAACAAAGACACGGTGCTAGCTCTCATAGTGTTTACTTTGTGTATGAGACTAACAATGTAAATATAAATAAACATGTAATTATGAATTGCTATGAAGAAAAAAATTGAGGCTGTTTTCGATTAGGTGGCTCACCTCTCTGAGGTGAGAAGCTGAGCTCAGAAAGCTGTGATAAGGAATCAGTCATACAGAGATTGAAAGGAAGAGCATTCAAAGTATAAGAAAAATTTATAAAAGCTGTAAGATAGGGAAAAGCAGGAAATACAAAAGGGCTAATGCAGCTGAAGCACTGTGAATAAAGGGGAAAGTAGCAGGAGATGAACTTGAAGTTGTAGACTGGAGCCTTGGAGCAAGGCCATAATAAAGGGTTTGAATTTTGAGTATGATAGAAGCCATTGAGAGATTTTAAGCATGGAATGCCAAAAATCTATTTTTGATTTTAAAAGTTCACTCCTGCTGTTGTGTAGAGAATGAATTGGGTGGTGGTATAAGTAGCAGGGAGATGACCAGTTGGAAGATTATTGTAGTAATCTGGGTGAGAGATGTTGGAATCTTCAAATAGAATGGCAGTGGTTGTAGAGAAAAGTAGACAGATTCAGATACATTTGGAGATAAAATCCAGAAGACTTAATGATAGCTGAGAAGGGAGTAAGAGAGAAGGAAGGAACAAAAGTGATTTTCAGGTTTCTCAGTTGAGTAGTTGGGTTACTAGCGGTACCATTTATTGAGATGAAAACTTGAGGAAGAACAGATTTGGGGGGAGGAGTTGTAGAATTATTTCATTTTAGATAGACTAACTTTTAGGTATCTTTGCTATATCTAAGTGGAAGCATTCGATTAGCAGTTCTGTATAAGAACTCAGAATTCAGAGGGAGATTTGTATGGTTATATAAATTTGGGAGTCTTCAGCTTATTAATAATATTTAAAGCCAAGGGACTTGATGAGGTCACTGAAAGATGAACTGATTTGATGGTTATCATAACCATGGGGTCTGTGGTATCCCTTGTGGTTGAATATCTTTTGGGGTTTAAAGCATTAGATTTCAGTAACTGGGTAAATGAACTGTCCTTACAGATGGTCATGTATTTGTCACCCTATGTTGCCCTGAGATGCCCTATCCTGTGATGGGGACAGAGAAACAAGATCGCGTGTCCACAGGTGCTCCCTGGATGAGGCCCTTAAGCTTGCTGTTTCTATTTTCAGTGAGTTGAGGGCCATGTCAGTTTCCTGCCACCTACAGGGCAGACCATGAAGCTGAAGGAACTTGAGAGGCCAGCAGTTCAGGCGTGGAGCCCAGCCAGTCAGCACCCTGTGTATCTGGCTACAGGTATGGCGATTCTGTAAACTAGATTACAGTGGAAGTACATAGTTCGAGGAGAGACTTAGTATCCAGAATGTTTTATCGAGCATCAGAGAAAGCTTTAGAATCATGGAAAGGTGGGACTGGCTCACAGCATAAACGAGGGGATATTAAGTGTTTTTGCTACCTGGGGAGGCCTTGGGCTATGGTTCAAGGCTAGGCAACTCATGCTTCTTTGCAGTCACCATTTGAATAAGGGTATACCCAGTCCTCTCCTGTTCCTCCTTTTCTCCACTCTCTAACCATTTATACCCCAAATCCACGTATATGTTATTGCTCATTTGCTGCCTCTTCTTGACTTTTCTTGTGCCTAGGAACATCTGCCCAGCAGCTAGATGCCTCCTTTAGCACAAATGGCACATTGGAAATCTTTGAGGTTGATTTCAGGGACCCCTCTTTGAACTTGAAACGCAAAGGAGTCCTTTCTGCCTCAAGCAGGTACTATATCTGAATTGCTGATGGGTATGCAGGGCAGATCCTGATACAGACCCTGGTGGGGATCCTATAGTAGTGTGTGCCTCTCAGGGCTCATGAGGAGACAAGTGAGGGGAGAAAGCCCTTCACCAAGTTGGAGAAAAGTTAACTCTGGGTTTATTTTGCAAAAGGATTTTAGAAGCACCCTGTCTCTTCTGCTGGGCAGCAGCAGCAGATGGAATCATATGAGAGAGTTGCCTCACATAAGCCTGGACCCTTGACTATCTGATCTCTCTGAACCAAGATATGTTGATTCCTTCTTCCCATGGCTCTTGCAAAGATAAGAACCTTACACAATATCCCCCTCTGCTGCCAGCAAGAGGAGAATGAATGATCCTCTCCTCACTGTCATCAGGGGCCGATTGGGTACTCCTGGATTTCATGGTTCTGGCAGGCTTACAGGGCTGACATTCACTTACTAGCGTTCACTGAGCACATGTAAACATGCCATGAACTATCTCAGGGGCTCTTTATATCTCATTCATTCCTCAAAATGAGCCTAAGCAATAAATACCATTATTTCTATTTCATATGGGAGGGAACCCAAACTCCGAGAAGCTAGGATTTAAGTCTCAGCCTGTCTACCTCCAAAGCCTACCTTCTTTCTATTATTCGGCTGCTCTTTTATAAGTTTTGTAAAGATGAGGCTTACAGTCTGAAGCAGTGGTCTCCAAATTTTTTTTACCATCATGAAAAATGTGAATAACTATACTCAAGTTATAGATTCATCATAAATAATATACATTTATTACATTTATTAATAAAGTACAATTTATGTCTTTTTTTAAATTAAAAATGTATATCTTACAGCCCAGAGAATTGTCTTGCCTATCTCACTTTAGAGATTACTGGTTTAGAATGTTCTCTCTTCTTGTGCATTTTTGGGTCCATCTGAGAGATTAGTTAAGATAGTTTTATAGAAATGCCTCTTCTTTCTTTTCATGGTTTAATCTAATAATGAAAGATTAGTTATTGTTGTCTTTTTCTTGAGCCATATATCACTTTATGATAGTACCCTTTTGCAGTTTTTACATCTCTTTGCATTTTTAGTACCTGCACCTTTTGAAGAGCAGGCACTTGAGGGTTTACCAATAATGATGAGATAGTTTTAGCCTCTAAACAAGCATTTCAGAAAGGGCCCTGAAAGGGGTGAGCTAATTCAATAGTGTTTATACTCCTGGAGATAAGAAAAGGGGCTGTGGGCAATGGCTCTTATACTTGACCAGCTAAGCAGCAGCTTCAGCACAGTAATGGCTCCTTAGGGCTGAGTTTCTAAAAATGAGGCAATATAATTGCTTAAGAAACCTTGAAACTGAATCCCGAGATCCACATGGGCAGAGATTTTTGCCTGATTTATTCACTGCTGTATCTCTAGCACCTAGAACAATGCCTGACATTGGGTGCTTAATAAATATTAGTTGAATGAATGAATGAGGAACTTGTGGGTTATCAAACTGAGCGTTCTATCTACCACTTCAGTTAGTTATAGTCTTCAGTTAGTCCTGGTGACTTAAGAGCTTTTAAAAGATGATGGTCTGTTTGTTTTGCAGCCAGCTGGTTGAAGGGAACCTTTTTGAAATGTTGGTGTTGAATGTGGGAGTCAGGAACTTCACCTCTTCACCTTATACCCTGCTTACCCTGCAGGGATTTAAGGGCTATAACCAAAATAAATCCACTGTTAACGCTGTTGATAGTGTTCATGTCTACTTTCTTTTTCCACCTCTGTAATTGTTTT
Source organism: Eonycteris spelaea (assembly GCA_003508835.1). NCBI lineage: Eukaryota > Metazoa > Chordata > Mammalia > Chiroptera > Pteropodidae > Eonycteris > Eonycteris spelaea. The sequence continues at coordinate 20,262,216 of PUFA01000004.1, forward strand.
GAAAGATTGGTTCTCATTCCTAAAGATCTAAGAGATTACCTTTGACACAGTCCTGTTGATGTCATTATGAAGAAATCATGTTAAACACCCCAGGGTCTAAGATATCCACTTCTTTCTGTTCCGGCCTAGGTTAGGTCACTTACTCAAAAGTCAGTATCTATTGACCAAGAAGATCAGAGTAGGAAGAGGGCTACTCATTTTGTGCTTTATGCTTTCCTCTTTTCTTTTCCTTTCTTTTCCGCGTCATCTACTGCATGGTTTACTGGAAAGCACAGTTATGTTGGATTGCAGCCTTGACTAAGCTATGTGACTTTGGGCAAGTCGGGTTTTGTCAGGGGTCTTAGGTTTCCTCACTTAGGTATAGGGAAGAGTTTGTACCAGACAATTTCTAAGAACCTGCTGAGCTTGAATTCAGGTATCTTCAGTCTCTCCTTCCCTGTCATTTTGTAGCTCAGTCTCTTTATTTTTGAAAAACTCCTTCCTGTATCTCTTCATTATTAACTAAACATATACTTTTCAAAATCTTCCCCTTTCCTTTGCCTAACGTTTTCACTGGGCCCATGCCTCAGCCACATTTGAATCCTGAAGATCTCCTCAATCCATGATGCATCAGAGAAATATCTATTTAGACATACCTGACTGAAAGAGAAATATTCGGAAACACTGGAATAGGTATAGATGAAGGACAGCCTAAATCTGTGAATAGACTGAACATAGTCCCTGGGTGCAATCAGAATCAATATGGATTAGCATGTGCATTGAAGCAAGCGATGTTTGCTTTGTTAGATGAATCTCACTCAAGAAGAAAGATTTCTGGGAAAGAATACGTTGTTTATGTATTGACTTTTGAATTGAGGCCATAGCTGCTGTGGCTGAATGATGTCAGAGGCCAGCGCGTGACCTGCTGTTCTCCACCTCTGTCTACACGGAGGTTCTAGATCTCTGAGTGACCTCTGTAATCAGTCTGACTCATTTTCTAACAGCATGGAGAAAGTAGACGATCTGTCTTCCAGTACCTTTATCTCAGTTCTAGCTTCTTTGGGAGCCCTTTGACCTCTCTTTGGGTGCCTGTGTAAGGGACAACACCAAACAGAAAAAGATCACTTTGTGTATTTCTCTTAGTTTTCCTGTTCCTAAGACTTGCCTTCTCTAGAAGACATCAAGATGTGAGAGTAGAGGGAACATGGGCTTTGCTGTTGGACATCTACTGTCCTCTTGGGCATGTTATTTAACTTCTCTGGCCCTGTTTTCTCCGCTGTAAATCTGAGATATATTGTAGGTACATAGTGGTCGGGTGCCTACTATGCTTTAAGAAAAGTAGCTCTCTCAAACAGACATTGCTCTACTCCACTGTCTTCATTCTTCAGTTTGGGGCACTGCCTTCACTGCTCTGTGACTTCAGGAAACTTGGAGTTCCTCAGCTATTTTCACTGGAGGTGGCCAAACTTATTCCACTTTAGTTTACCAACAGAAGGCTGGAATTTTTCAAAGGGAACCTTTCTAAGCAAATAAAAGCAAAATATAAGAGCAGTACATAAATTACAGGAACAAGAATTTTTACGGCACATAAGGTAGCTAAAGCTTGGCCTGAGATGATCTTAGCTGGTATCACCTTCTGATCTCACAGGCCTCAGTTTATTCTCTTTAGCCTTGCCTTTTGCTTTTTGCCAGAAGCATAGCTGGTGATTTGGGCTGGTTCCTTCTTTATGAATTCAACATCTCCTATTGTTTAGGCTGGTGTGCAGTCTGACGTATCTAGTACAGTGGTTCTCAACCTGGCCTGCTTGTTAAGAGTTACCTGGAGAGTCTAATTAAAAATGTAGATTCTGAGGACCCGTCTCTGGAATATTGTTTTACAAGGTCAAGGTAGACTCAAAGAACTTGTTTTTTATTTAGGTGCCGCCCATCATTCTGTGATGCCATATGGTCTCCATTCGTTGTCATCATTATCCTGGGAACTTCTTAGCAGAGAACTTCATCCGTATTCTTATGTTTTGAAAGTTTCCACCTTCTCATACGAACTCTTCTCCCTATACCTTCCCCTTAAATCTCTTAGTTTGTATTTTCAGGCCAAAGGCCACCTTTAAACAACTCTTTGTCTTTAAGCTATTCAAACAGAAAAGTTGCAGAATAGTACAATGAACAATCATATACCTTCACTTAGATTCATCAGTTGTTAACATTTTGTCACATTTGCTCACATGCTCACGTGTGCTCTCTTCTCTACACACGTACTTACATACACACACCCCTATCTCTTGTCCCCTGTCCATTTGCAGAGCAGAAATGATTGACACGCCTTGAGTTCACTGAATAATCAAGTCCCTCTGACCTTGCTTGACTTGTCCCAGGTATTCCCACTCTCCCAGATATTCTCTATCTCATCCTATTCAGGCTCCAGCTTCACCCTCACAAGTGGCTAACAATAAAAATGTACTTTCTACATGCTTACTGAAAGAAAACCATTTTGTCACACTCTGTGTTCTGCATTTAGGCAACTCTAAAGTAACTGGGCCCTCTTCTCAAACCCTCTAGTGACCTATCTCCTCCCCACCCGCCGCCTTGAGGTCTCAGGTACCTTTTACTCTGGTCTGTATGTCATGTGTTCTGTCCATACTGAGATCACCGCACCTATTCTACCATTTCCATGTGAGTTTTTCACTGGCCATACCTCCCTCTGCTTCCTGTGTGACCTATTATGGACTTCCGTAGCCACTTCTGTTGACATGCCCTCTGCCCACACTGACCTCTAGCCCAGGATGCTAGGGCATCCTCTTGGCCAGTATAGTGTACATTCTTCTGCTCTATTAAGATTAGCACAACTTCAGAAAACATAGCCTTTCTGATAGTAGTTCTAGAGTCACCATTTGTGTCAGCTCTGCTGGTTTGCTTCAGATGCTGACCTGGTCTGAACTGGTGCTCAGCTCTTCTGACAGATTGGCTTTGCTCTGCTGACCAGTCAAACAGGTTCCTGCCTGGTCACCCCACTCAGTTTCTTTGGTGATTGTTCCTAGGGTGTGGGAACATTTCATTTCAGTTGGGGAATCTTAGGACGTCATTCGATGTGAAATCTGGCTTCTCTGAAGGGCTGTGGAAATATTCTTGGCTAGCATCTATGAAATGGAGGACAGACCACCTATGAGGCTTTGGGGAGATTTCACATGCCTTCTCTATAGGCTTTGCAGAGGACCCATACTTCTTTGCAGGAGGCCCGGGGTCCATCTTTTTCCTTTATGCATAGGACATTGGCATTGTCTTGTTAGAAGCATTCTAAGAAAGCCAGACAAGTTTTCCCAAGCAGTGTGTTTATTCATGCTTCTTTGTCTCTAGGGATGGCCCATTACAGCCACATAGCAGTGCCAATGGGCCAGCCACGTGAGAGAGGCATGAGGTAGAGAGGTCCTTGGGTCTTTTTTCACTTTCAGTTTGCGAGGGAAGAGGGGACACATTTGTTTGTCTAGAGAACCTGCTTCTAGTCAGGTACAGAAAAGTTTGGATCTTCCTCTGAACAGAGGCAAGTATTCAATGATGGTTGAGGTCAGGCTCTAAATAAGATGGGCCTGACTTTGAACCTTGATTCTGTCATTTCCTAGTTGTCAAATGGTGATAAAACTAGCTATATATACCGAAGTTTCATAATTTCTCTGTGTCTCAGTTTCCTCAACTGAAAGTGGAATTAATAGTAATACCTTATGGGGTTGTTGAATAGTAAATCAGCTGATACATGTAAAGCACTTAAAACAGTGCCTGGTACATAAATATTCAGTAAGTGTTAGTTGTTATTTGAGTCGTGAGGATTGGATGAAATAATCATTTGAAGTATTTATCACTAGGCCTATATAACCCCAATAATATTACTTTAAAAAAAGGCATCCTCACACAACTCTGAGTCAGTGGCCTCCTGGTTTCTAGTGTGACATAGATGGAATATTTTTTTCAGAGGTCAGGACCAGGCAGAGGATATCTGTGTCTGGGAAATGAGGGAGATAGGCCCCAGTAGGGGTGGGGATGCTTGCCTGCATAATGGCAGAGGCTGACAAAGATGCCCACCCTCTGCTTACTGACATTGACCTGAGTTGGTGCTGATACTAGTTCCTCCTCTTTGTAGGTTTCACAAGCTGATCTGGGGGAACTTTGGCAGTGGGCTTCTGGAAGGCTCCGGGGTTATTGCAGGCGGCGGGGACAATGGCATGCTTACTTTATACAATGTGACCCACATCCTGTCTTCGGGAAAGGAGCCTGTGATTGCCCAGAGGCAGAAGCACACAGGGGCTGTCAGAGCCCTCGACTTTAATCCTTTCCAGGTACTACATTTCAGTTGGTCAGACATAGCCAAGCCATAGAGCAGGAGATCTGAATGGAAGCATTCACTCATGACCTCCAGTCTATAACCCTGAGCCCTTCCCAGGCTGTTACAGGGTGGGCTTTGGCAGCCCTGTATATGGGTCTCTTTCCCCCTCTCCTGCTCTCATATTTTCCTGGGTTGGTGTGTTCTTCATACAGGGCAACCTCCTGGCCTCAGGAGCTAATGATTCTGAAATCTTCATTTGGGATTTGAATAACCTGAGTGTACCAATGACCCCAGGATCCAAGTCACAGGTGAGGAGGCTCCTGGGGCTGCTGCTTAGAGTGTCCAGCTGACTCTCCCAGGGAAAGTCTTGAATTCCGGAGGCTGCCAGAGCATAGGAGATTTCAGCCTTTACCACTGGAGGGCGATAAAGCTCCACAGACTAATATGCTACCAGCCAGATGATATCCGGAGTGGAGAGTAGGGGAGGGTGTGTGTCAGGTGGTGAGGCAGTTTGTGGTCATTAACTGTCCTAGAGATTTCTGGAAGGAAAATGAAAGGAGGGAGGGGCAGTAAAAGACATTGAGAGTAGGAATGAGGGTACTGTTTATTATCAGCAGAATTAGGTAGGGCCCTGGGCTCAGTGGAGAAGGAGCAAGGTACGACTCCCAGACATACCCTGTCCTTTTTGTGGGGAGGGTCAGCCTTGTCTCTGTCTGGTTCTCCCATGCAGTCCATGGTCTTGTGTCTCTCTGTCTCTGAGTATACCTGTCAGTCTATAACTGGGCCTATCATTTTATTTCCTGACTTTCTCTGTTCTATGATTATATTATCGTGCAGTAAGTTAAGAATGAATTTGATAGCACCTTGTTCCCCAAAAGTAGCAATGGCTTGTCTTTCTGCTTCACTCTCTCTGGGGATCTTAGGTGTCTTTGTTTCCCTCCCCCCTTCACCTTCCTCTTTCCCTCTCTCTTTGTCATAGATATGAGGGCTGTTTTTAAATCTTGTCTCTATCCTCTCAGGAGCACCTTGGGATAGGAATAAAACCCAAGTGTGCCTGCCATTGTCAGCTTCTACACCAGTTCCTAAAGGATCTTCTCTGGAAAATTCAACTCCCAGCTCCCTGAGACTCTTGGTTTGGGTTGCCCCATCCATGTCTACTCTTGGGCTTTCTGTGGGTGGTTGTGAGCAGTGTAATGGCAGATGTCTCTTGGATAAGGGGGTGACAGGTTGTCCTTCACTCTCTCCCCTCATCCTTCCTCAGCAGCCCCCAGAAGACATCAAGGCCCTCTCTTGGAACCGGCAAGTTCAACACATTCTGTCTTCTGCTCACCCCAGTGGTAAGGCAGTTGTGTGGGATCTCAGGAAGAATGAACCCATCATCAAAGTCAGTGATCACAGCAACAGGGTGAGTCATGGAGGCAGAATACAGGCCTGGGCCCTGGCTTCTCTCTCATTCCAGTCCTTGTAGCTGCTCTTGCCCAGGCCAGGGTTCTACTTTCAGCTGTTGGACATGTAGGTTCAGCAGATTTCCTATGAGAGTGAAAGCTTAGGTGAGCTAAACAGAGCTGACCTGGAGACCTCTAATGCTCCTTATTTATTCATGGCTGTGATATTCCCAGTCACCTAGAAGAGACACAAAACCTGCCCTCAGAGTAGTCTCATTCCAAGTGGTTTATAACTAGAAGAGGCAGGTCACATCACCCATTGGGGTCTGCTTTGTTCACAGATGCACTGCTCAGGACTGGCCTGGCACCCAGACATAGCCACTCAGTTGGTGCTATGCTCAGAAGATGATCGTCTCCCAGTGATTCAGCTGTGGGACTTGCGCTTTGCCTCCTCACCCCTGAAGGTGCTGGAGAGTCACAGCAGGTAGCATTTCAAACCCTGTCTATGTCCTTCGTGGAGAGTGGGAACATAACTGACCTGCGTAGGAGGCAATGAATGCTTCACTTTAGCTGCCAAACATCCTTCCTAGCTTCAAAGCCATCCCAGTGAACACGCAGCCACCCAGTCCTAGTCCCAGTCAAGAAGAGTTTCTTTAACTCAGAAGTTACGGCGAAGAGCCTAAGATTCCATCTGGCTTCCAGAGGTAGGAGTAGGGATGATGGGGTCATGAGAAATTTGGAGCCAGTGTTTCGTCCCCCTGGGAGAGTCCTCAGGCTCTGATCTGAGGATGATGCTCATTTCTTTGGGTGATGAGGTTGATGTGAACCTTTGGGTGATGAAACAGGCCATCCTGCAGTGACCTGTGGGTTGCAGAGTGGTGCAGTGAGTAGAGCACAGGCCCTGGGATTCGACTTGGGTTCTCGCTGCTTGACTACTGAAAGTTCCTTAATTTTCTGTAGCCTCGTTTTCCTCATTTGTAAAATGAAATCAGGCTGCTCATTTTATAGGGATGAGGTTTATTTGAGATATATAAGGTACTCTACTCATAGTAGGCATTCAGTAAATGCTAGTTTCTCTTTCCTTTTTAGGGGGATCTTGTCAGTGTCATGGAGCCAGGCTGATGCTGAGCTGCTGCTCAGTAGTGCCAAGGACAACCAGGTCTTGTGTTGGGACCTGGCGAGTAGTGAGGTAGGCTGGCCCTTGTTGTTGAGTATGCTGGAATGGGAGATGAGAGGGCAGGGGAATCCAGCTTCAGCTGTGTGTTCTGGGCTGCCTTACCTATGACAGAGGTTCCCCAATGGCGTGTTCCCTCATATTAGGTGGTGTATAAGCTACCCCCACAGAGCAGCTGGTGCTTTGATGTGCAGTGGTGTCCTCGGGACCCTCCAGTGTTCTCTGCTGCCTCCTTTGATGGCTGGATCAGTTTGTACTCTGTGATGGGTCGGAGCTGGGAAGTCCAGCAGATGAGACAAGTTGACAAGGTTTGAAGGGCTTGGTGGAGAATGTTGGAGGGAAGGGGCTATCTCAATTTGCAGGGAGAGAGGATGTATGGGCTGGGAAGAGTGGGAAGCCAGGGCCCTGGGTTTGGGAGGGCTACACCTTTGCTCCAGTGCCCACCTTCCTGGGAGGATGTAAGTTCCTGCTGCAATGCAAAGGAGGCCTTCACCTTGATTTTTGTTCTTGGGTGTCCTTGTGGCATTTCAGGGACATTGGACCTCCATGCTGGGACCATCGTTTTGAAGGATGAACTGTCTTACTTCCCTCTCTCCTATTGATTCACTTTGTGTCACACTCCACTGTAGACCTTTTTGGAAGCCTACTGCATGGGAATCCCACCCTCACTATTATTCTCATAGAATATGGAAGTCCAGCCTTTGCAGGCCAGATTGGGTATCTCAGGGATTCCTCCCAAAATGGAATTTGTAGGTAGAGTTCCTAGCTAAGCCTCCATGTCAGGCCAATGATACAGGTGTCCTTTTGCCCCTAGATCTCTTCTTCCTTCAGCCAAGGCCAGCCTCTTCCACCATTGCAGGTGCCAGAGCAAGCAGCCCAAGCATCATTGATACCTCCCCTGAAAAAACCCCCCAAATGGATGAGAAGGCCAGCAGGTGTTTCATTTGCTGTAAGTGTGTGTATGTGTATGGTTTTGTGTGTGTGTGCGTGCACACACACGCTCCTTTGTGAAGCCTACCATGTGCCCACATGCAGCTGTGTTCTGTAAGAGGTTTGTTCCCACTCTCTGTGCCTTCAGATCAGGTCCCACTTCACTGCTCAAGTAGAGAGTTACTATAGCTTCCCTGTCCACCCTTTCACCTGCTCACTGTGCCAATCCTGTCTAAAAGGAATTGATTGCTTTAGACCTCTTGGTTATGGAGAACTGCCTGAAATTCCACCTTATTTCTCACTAACCCTTTTGTATCAGGACTGGTAGTTAGTCCAGCTATGTAAAGGTTGGAGTACAAAGAAAGAAAGAAAAGAAAATGGTTTTATCTTGTTACTCCTCTGCTCAAAACCTTTGATCCCCATTGCCTTATTAGGCTCAAGGCCAAAGGTACACAGAGCTCCACTTATTCCCACTTTATTCTCACGTGTTCTCAGTGCTCCAGTTAAATATGACTCCTTTCTGTTCCATGAATAACTTCCCAACTCTGCTGCTCCCACCTGTACCCCAGTCTTTAGCTTCTCTCCCAGGCCATTGAATCCTGCTGCAGCTTTCCAAGGCCCCTCATTTAAATACCACCCCCTTCATGAGGCCCATCTTTAAGTCTAGTGAAGCTTAACCTCACTTCTGTAATCTCAGATACATTCTAACTCTACTGAAGTTATTTATATTCATGTCTGGAGGCCCTACTAAGTAATAGACTCCTTCAGGATCACATCTTGTTAATTTTTATCCCTAAAGCAGTGCTTCTCAAACTTTAATGTGCATACAAATCACCTGAAGTTTTATTAAAATTCAGATTTGGGTTCATTCAGTCTGGGGTAGGGCCCAAAATTCTGATTTTTCAACAAGGTCCCAGGGAATGCCCTGGCTGCTTTTTGAGGAGTAGCAAGGCCCTAAAGCACCTGGCTCAATGCTTTAAATATTAGATTTGAATTAAAAACAGATGGATATAAGTAGAGGTTCTTGTTTTCAGAACCAACAGTTCTGTTAAGGAGGTAAGATCAATACATTCAAGAGGAGTGAGGTGAAGAATTCTGAGGTTAGGAGGCTTGAATTCTTATTATTGCTCTGTCACTTAGCAGTTGGGTAGCCTTGAGCAAATCACTCAGGATGTCAGTGTTCCTATCTATGAAACACAATGGTAATACCTGCCCAGCTTATGATAGTAAAGTGACAGGAACCTCAGATAAAAACATATGTAAACACTTTGTCAAACTATCAGTACTATACCAATCCAAAGGTAAGCTGGTTTTGTTGAGCACTAATTGGTAGTGTAGATTTTTGTTGTGGGGTCAAGAGAAGAATTCTACCTGGGAAAGTTTATTAATGAGGTGGGTGTTAGGAAGAGAAATAGTGAATGGTTGGGGAGTAAAGTAGGAGTTGTCAACCTTGGCTGCAGTTGGAATAACCTGAAGAAATTTTAAAAATTCTGATGCCTGGTCCCAGTCCCAGAGATTCTGATTTTATTGTCTGGGGTACAGCCCAGCAACTCTGGACAACTCCCCGGGTAGTTTTAATGTGTAGCCAAGGTGGAGGACTGCTGAGTAGGGGACCTTTACTAAGCTCTGCCTTTGTGCCAGGTGCTTTATATAAAGTGAATGAACTGGGCCCTTGGTGGAGGTGAGGTGTGAAACTCTCACATAATGAGCAGGGAGAGGGTGCTGGAGTGGCAGGTCTGGCCCTGATTTTGGAGGATTTGAGGCACAGCAGGCAGAAGAGCTTTAGCTCTCTCCTGTGCCCTTGTGAAGCCATTCCAAGATCCTGAGTAACAACAGGCACAGGGTGGTAGTCTACTGCTTGGATTGGAGGAGGAAAAAACCTAGAGGCTAGCCACCTATTCTAGCACTCTAGGTGTGATAGCACTGGAATGGAACAGAGGACCCTGCATGAGAGACATTGAACAAGAAGAGGTAAGACTTTGTTGTTGCTTAGCTGTAGTGGGTATAAAGACTGTGATAATGTCAAGGCATTTGGTCCAGGTAACTGGGAGAAGGGTAGTACCAGGACAGATGAGGAGAAGATGAGTGCCATGTGCCGAAGTTCTAAGCTGATGGTGCTAAAAATGCAGAGGGTTTTGGTATAGAAACACATTTGCTACACAATTTCTGATCCTATTCTACCCTTGGGAATTCTCTTATTATTGATCTCCTGTCCTAAAGTTAACAATATATAGCCTTTCCTGCGATCCTGATGTGGTGTGAATTTTTAGCTCGAAGGCATGACCTTTACTCTTCTTGTTTTTCCTCACCAGTTTGGAGGGAAGCTGGTTACTTTTGGCCTCCCCAGTATCCCTGCCCATCAGGAACGACAGCCTTGCCTCCGCCAAGTCTTCATCAGTCAAGTCACCACAGAATCCAAATTCCTGATGCAGTCAGCTGAGCTGCAAGAGGCCTTGAGATCAGGGAATCTCCTGAATTACTGTCAGAACAAGATCCAGCGTGCGTCACTGCAAAGCGAAAAGATGCTCTGGCAGTTCCTAAAGGTAGGAAGCCTGAAGGCTTGCGGCTCAGAGGTGTTTCCCCAAACCCGGATACTCCAACATCTGTCATCTCCAGAAGATGCACAACCACACTGTGACCCAGATTTCAGAGGTCCTAACTCATGTTAGGTTTTTCCTATACAACATCCACCCTCTGGCACAAAATCTTCATCAGAGGCCCTTTGCAGCTAAAGAAGCTGAGTACAAGTGACATTTACCATTTTTTCTACTATTGCTGATGTTCTGGGTACTTTCCAGAGCCAAGCTGAAGGCTTTCACAGTGCCATGCAGAAGGGCAGATAAGGTGATAGGAAGGGAGAAGAGGAACGGAAAGGAAGGGAAAAAGATGAGCTGGAAGAATATATCGCCATGAGGGCTTCGCGTTTGTTTAAAGTAACCCAAAGTAAGTCATTGTGGTAGGACTCAGAGCTCAAGTCCCACTCTACTCTGGAGGCGTGACCTCAGTTATAGTGCTAATTTGATTTCTAGTTGCTTATGATCCCAGGGGGATTACTATAGCTGTCGAAGGAAATGAGTAAATGAGAGGAGCGGGCTGAAGGAAGAAAGAGAAATAACTGACTGAAGAGACAGTGAGAGGTCATTCATATCTTTGAGATTGTAGAGAAAAATGCAAAAAGAAGGACAGGGCCTTGTCCCAGGTTGTCTGATAAGGACTTGAAGTCTGTGCTTTAGACGTAGTAGAACTTTTGAAGGTTGACACCAGGAGTCTGGGAAGAAGAAAAAGATTTGAGAAAGGTCATCAACTACAGAGTGAAGATAGAAAAAGATGTGGGAAGAAAAGAGTAAGAAATGATGCTTTTCTTATAAGCAGGATACAAGTAATAGCTCCGTAGCTATTCCTATAGCACAGGAATGGTGGGAATAGAATGGAGTGATCAGGAGTTCAGCCTTTACTCATACAGTGATGCCCATAAGACAGTTGAAAAGCTACCCGTGAGCTGTACATCATGATGGTCCTGAAGCTGAGTGTGGAGGAACATTTCCAAGGGAAGAACATGGAAGAAGGAGGGGACCCTGAGAAACTATGGGAAAGATGGTAGTCAGAATTTGTGGTTCAGTGTAGGATAAATGAATGGCCCAGACCAGCAGACCCAGGTTAGGGCAGGGCTTCAGGAAAGCTTGGCCTCTCAGTGCCTGGGATATTAAGTGGGTAAGCTGACTTTGTTTACTGTATCTGTGCACCTTCCACCAGGCATCTTCTCAACTAGACACTTAGACTCAGAAGACTACCGTAGTCTCACTTAGCATCAGAGTCCTTAGAAGGAAGTGCGACAGGAAGCACAACCTGTCAGCAGGGCAGCGTCAGGTGTTCCCCTTCTGTGGCAGTCCTTGCAGCAGTGCAGTGAGTTCTCTTCTTCAGATCCCCGGAAGACAGCTCAGGTGCAAGGAGGTGAGATGTACATCAGGCAGGCAGGTGTGTAAGTTGCCCTGACTTAGAAGCCTCATGCCCACAAGAGCCAATGGCTAGAGTCCCTGCAAGGGATCTGTTCAATTGCAAGAGTCCTTGCAATCATGGAAGCCCGGAGCATGGTGTCCACATCAATTATTTATAGTTCATATCATTCCATTCCAAATACAATTGACCAATCACAAGCAATGTTGCCTAGAAACATAACTAACATTTTACCTTTATCAGGTTACCAGGGTAACAGATCTAGAAAGTCAACGGCAGTTCCAATTCTCATGTAGAACGGGGAATGGGTTTTGTTAACACTATGCCCACAGCCCAGGAGAAATCAAATCTGGGGAGAAAAAGGTAGAGATGGTGTTGGCTTCAGTAGGGTACTTCCGGTAGTACAAAGAACTACATATGAGGGTACACTGGCATAGATGTCCAGCTTGTGCAGGAGAGGGTCATTCACGTTCATTTAATGGAGACTTCTGTGTTCTGTGGTTCCTTAGGTGACCTTAGAACAAGACTCCAGGATGAAATTCCTAGAGCTATTAGGATACAATAAAGATGAGCTTCAGAAGAAGGTAAGCTACTTTCACATGAGAAATATGTACTTGATGCAGAGAAGAGAATCCTGTCAATGGAAACCATCTCAGAATACCTCTTCTTGGGCTTGATTAATGCATAGATGAACATTCGCACTCCTGAAGTTGGGCTTTTTCTCAGGACAGTAGTCTAGTTGGTGGGGTTTGGAGGTGGGAAGAAAGCCTAATGCTTGTTTGACCTTGTGTGGGGCAGAGTGGTACTCATAGGTCTCTCCCTATAGGTGGCCACCTGGTTGAAGAGTGACGTGGGGCTAGGCGAGCTCTCAGCCCAAGGGAGATGACCTCAGCAGTAACAGACAGCAGGCCTTCCGCAGCCAGGTGTGGTAGGAGCCCAGCCAGCCCGACCTTTGGCAGCACAGGGGACCTGCCTTTAAGGGATCTTCCTCTTTTTGGCACTTTGCTTTGCTTTCATGAAGTGCTCAGCTTCAGTAGAAGTTGTTAGACTCCTCCCTCTTTTAGAACCACTCTGGACACAGAGTCCATATGCTTTTGGGCTGGGAGAAGAGCTGTGTTTTAACCATGAACTAGAGCCCTTCCCAAACCTTACCTGGTTATTCTTTTAGCTTCACCCATTAAGGGACAAATATTAGAGCTCCCAGAGAGAACTACTAAGTCAATTCTTTGTCTTTGGGCTTCATTTCCTAAGCAGCCACCTCTGTCCTTCCTTGTACAGGCCTCCAAATATATCACAGAGGAAGCTTCTGCTTCTTCAACCTTCTTTGATGAGCTGGTCCCTCAGGACATGACTCCATGGGAGATCCCCATCACAGAAGGTACCCTGACCCTGAGGGAGAGAACCCCTCTGGAAGTAGGTGGGCTCACAGTTTTCAGACTCAATGTCATTTTCCTTCTTGTCCCTTGCCTCCCACCTCCTCCCAGCATCATAAATGCTGGGTAGTTCTGTTATGGATTAGAGCTCTCTTTGGCTATAGATTTTCTTAGATGAGTCTTTGCTATAGAAGGCCTTCTACCAAGATATTTTTTTTTCTGTCTTTCTTCTTGCTTAAGGGACTGTGACCTTGTTCTTGCTGAGCAATCACATGTCACACCTGTGATACTGCCATACAATCTCTGCCTCATCTTGGGTCCTCTCCTTAGAGAGTTACACTAGACCTGGGCACCCAGGATAACTAATATTTTGTAGTTGAGGAATGAACTTGGGTTTTGTTTGGGGGAAGGCTGAGTGATACGAGATATAAGAGGTGTCCTGCGGGCCCTGCAGGGGACAGGAAGCCAGGGTTGAGGGCTGGCTAATATGGAGGTCATGCCTCTGCCCACAGACATGGATGGACTCCTGAGCCAGGCTCTCCTGCTTGGCGAACTGGGCCCTGCTGTGGAGCTGTGTCTGAAGGAAGAGCGCTTTGCCGATGCTATCATCCTGGCCCATGCTGGGGGCGCAGATCTGCTGAAGCAAACACAAGAGCGCTACTTGGCCAAGAAGAAAACCAGAATCTCCTCGGTAATTGCCCACCATGCAGGTCAGGAGAAGAGGGGATCACTTGGACCTTGTCAGGTGGATGCCTGCAATTTGGCCCTGGTGTTTAGAGGATCTGCCAGTCTCTCTCTTCCCACTCTAACCATCCTCACCTCATCCCAAGCCCCTAGTCAATGGTCTAATGGGAAGCCTGCTCATGAGTGGCTTTTCTAGCACATTCCTGAGTGAGACTCCTGCTGTCTGTGCTGGATAGGTGGTTGATGGCCTCCTTCCCTTTCTGCCCATTACAGCTGCTAGCCTGCATTGTGCGGAAGAATTGGAAGGATATGGTGTGTGCCTGTAGTCTGCAGAACTGGAGAGAGGCCCTGGCCTTGCTCCTGACATACTCAGGGCCAGAGAAATTCCCTGAGTTCTGTGGTAGGTGGCCCTAGGTGTCAGGATGGAGTGGTGTGATGTCAGTGGACACACTGAGGGAGGAGGCAGAAGAGCAGCCCGAGCTCTGGGAGGTCAGGCTATGTTGTCAGGGCCAAGGTCAGGTTCAGCTGGGAAGCAAGCACTAGAGTGCATTCCCCTACTTTCATTTGTTGACCTGTTTTACTTTTCCTTGTCACATCTTGAAGCAAGAGCTTTGCCCTTCACTGTAGAGGAGGATTAGCCTGTGTTGTCCAAAGCCACTGTGGCTACTTGTCCCATAGCTCATGGTCTTCTTCCTATTTCCAAACAGGAAGAGGAGGAGGAGCAAAGGGAAACTGCCATTAAAGAAATTTCTGTCTCTCTGCAGACATGCTGGGTGCTCGCATGGAGCAGGAGGGCGGCGGGGCACTCACCTCTGAAGCCAGACTCTGTTACGTGTGCTCAGGGAGTGTGAGCGGCTGGTGGAGTGCTGGGCAAAATGCCACCAGGCTTCGTCCCCCATGGCCCTCCAGGTACTCCTCTGCAGGACACTGGTCCCTCCATACCAGGGCTTCAGGAGACGCTAGTGGCAGAGTTGTGCGGGGACATCAGAGGCAGGTCTTCTGGGTACCCAGGCCAGAGTCAGGATATTAGGGAGGAGAGAAGGGCCCTAATATTTGGGATCTTCTCCCAAGGATGAGTCAGGGGACACTGAGCAGCAGCTACTTCAGTATTAACCTTCATAGATAGTGTTTTCTCACTTCAGATTTGGTCACAATTTGACTAATTGTGAGCCTGGGCCTTTGATTAGCTGCTATGAGAAGCTCTGTGGATCTAAATTGTACCAGACACTCTGCGGGTGACCCGAGAAGGTGCGAGTCACAGACTCATCAGGAGGCAAAGTCACACAAAGTATAACTGAGTCCAAAATTGTTGATATACTAGCAGAAAGGGTAAAGAAAGCACAAAAGAGACAGAGATATTCAAGAATCTAAGACCCAAATGTCACCAGTGGAGCCAAATGCTAACAGCCTGGGAGGTGAAGCCAAGTGACCCTTCTTTAACTGTCATGTCTCATATATCATCTGCTGCTATCTTGACCTGTCTATGGCCAGGTGCCCTTTTACCCATAGTAGGAAGTCCCTGGCTGAGGTGCCTGGGCTTAAAGAGCAGAATGTACTTTGAAGAAGGTTGCCTGCCTCTATCCTTGTTCCTCTAGGACTTGATGGAGAAGGTCATGGTCCTCAACAGGAGCTTGGAGCTACTGCAGGGTCCTGCTGGGGTAAGCCCAGGCCCTGCCACAACCTACAGAATCACTCAGTATGCCAACCTCCTGGCAGCCCAGGGCAGCCTGGCCACTGCCATGAGCTACCTACCCAGTGACTGTGCTCAGGTAAGTGGAGCTATGTGAGAGAGCAAACCATTTCATTAAACCATCTAACACTGGCTCACTGCTCGCATGTTCCAGGCACTATGTCAAATGCTGAGGCTCCCAGCGTAAATAAAATCTAGTCCCTCAGGAAGCTCACAGTCTTTTGGGGAGACATCAGATATCTTATAGTGCCATAACAGAAGCTTATACTGAGCACTATGAGACTCCAGGGAAGGAACTGGTTTTGCCTGCAGAGGTCAAGGAAGGCTTCTCAGTGGTTAAAATTATTGAGCTGATCTCCAAAAAGAAGTAGCTTATCAGCAGATGTAGGGCAATCTAGGCAGAAAGAACAGCAAGGAAGGAAGCTTGGCAGAGATTAGCGATCTTTGAGTTATCTAAGGTGGCTAAAGTGTAGAGGGTCAGCTGAAGTTTGAATGCTATATGGGGCTAGGCTTGTAAGAAAGGATGTTTGCCTGTTTTAATTTTAACACAGCTCTTCATTATTATAACTTTTATAGCCACCAGTTCAGCAGCTGAGAGATAGGCTTTTTCATGCCCAGGGCTCTGGTGTCTTGGGCCAACAGTCTCCTCCTTTCCCCTTTCCCCGAGTCCTTGTGGGAGCTACCCCCCACTCTAAAGAGACATCGTCTTTCAGATTGGGATTCCAGCCTTCTCAGCAGGTAAGACCTTGTTTGTTCATTGATTTGTTCATTCTCTCAAAATACTTATTAAGTGTCTGTCAAGTACCAGCCATAGTTCTAGGCACTTGGAATATATTAGTGAACAAAAATGATGAAAATTCCTAATTTCATAAAGCATAGATTCAGTTATTTTTCCAGTAACTGTTTATTGAACAACTGCTCAATTCTTAGAACAGAAAAAAATCACAGACCATGATCCTTGCCCTTAATTAGCTCATAGTCTTGTGGAAAGATGGATACGTAAAAAATAACAACAGTGAAATTCATAAATGCCATGATCGAAGTACGATAAGGTGCTACAAAATGACACAGAAGAAAACAATTTACTCTGGGGAGTGGGAAAGTTTAGGTAATATTTCAGAATGAATATGATGTTTGATCTGTCTTGAAGATTAAAAATTATTTAGACAAAGGAATGGGTAGATAAACACTATTTCAAGCAGTGGGAACAGCATGTATAAAAACATTGAAGGGAGAGTGAGCAAAGCCCATTTGAGGAACTACTAACATTTTAATGAGGCTGCAAAACAGGTATTTGTGGTAGTGGAATGGGCTTAGATTAAGCTGGAGTAACAGGAAGGACCTGGCATTCTGAGCTAAAGAGCTTAGACTTGATAGCAGTCAGGAACCATTAAATGGTCTTAGGCAGGGGAATGACTAGCTATGTGTTTAGGAAGGACAAGATTGGAGACAGGAGGCTATAGTGAGAGATGATGAGGACATGAAATAACTGGAAGTTGGAGAGTGAGGTTGGATTTGAGGTATTTAGTAGGTAGAATTGACAGAAATCGGAGATGTTTTAGAGGAATGTGCGAAGTAGGGGAACTGGTCCTTAAGTTCCTGGCGACAGTGCCTGGGTGGAAGAGTGCTGTTGTTAACTTATGATACTGGGAGGGGCTGGGGACAAAATCAGTGAGGTTGTAAATAGAGGCATCAAGCAGGAGTTCTGATAATTGATTCATCCTGTGCCACCTTCAATTCCAACCCTAAGGTTCTTTCTTCTCTCCCTTCTCCTTTCCTTCTCTGTCTTTTCTATTTTGAAATAATTATAGAGTCATAAGAGGTCACAAAGAAATGTACTGGGAAGTCTCATGAATCCCAACCCACTCCACCCCATGCCAACATCTCACAGAACCACAGTGCAATATCAAACCCAAGAAATTGATATTAATACAATCCAGAGTCAAATTTCATATTTCAACAGTTTTACATAACTTGCGTCTTGTGTTTGTGTGTATGTGTGTGTGTGTGTGTGTGTGTGTGTAACTATGTAAGAATTTGTCTTTTCATCTTTTTAAAAGGTCCTTCCCAAAGCAAAAAATTTTAAATTATAGGGTCCAATTTATAGTTTTTCTCTATGAATCTTGCTTTTTGTGTCAAATCTAAGAACTCCTTGCCTAGTCCAAGGTCCCTCAAAAATTCTCCTCAGTTCTTTCTAGAAGTTTTATAATTTTTTGTTTTACATTTAAGTCCATGTTCCACTTTGAGTTAATTTTTGTATAAAGTATGAAGTTTAGGTCAAGCTTCATATTTTTACCAATGGATGTCCAAAATCATTTATTGAAAAGGCTGTCCCCCTTCCATTTAACTGATTTTGCTCCTTTGTAAAAAATTAATTGGGCATATTTGTATGGATTTATTTCTCAGTTCTTGATTCTTTTCCACTGATATATGTTCTGTCCCTCTGCTAGTACCCCTCTGTCTGATTACTACCTTACATAATGTCTTGACATGAGGAAGAGTAATCCTCCACTTTATTTTTCTTTTTCAAAATTATTTGGGTGTTCTAAGACCTTGCCCTTTCCACATAAATTTTAGAATAACCTTGTTTATGTCTACAAAGAAACGTGCTAAAATTTTGACAGGAATTTCATTAAAACTAGAGAATAATGTAAGGAGAATTGTTGAGTCTTCTCATCCATGAACGTGGTGTGTCTCTTCAATGCTGTCTCCAGCATTTATAATTTTTGTAATACAGATCCTGATAAGTTTTGTTCAATTAAAACCTAAGTATTTAATTTTCATCTGAGCAATTAAAATCCAATGGTATTGCATTTTAAATTTTGGTTTCCACTTATTCATTGTCAGTATATACAAATGCAATTGATTTTTTGCATGTGTGTTAATCTTGTGTCTTGTGACTTTTCAATGTTCAGTAATGAGTTTCCTGTACTCATTTATTAGTTCTAGGAGGGTTGTTTTGTTTTTTTTTGGTTTTTTTGTTTTTTTGTTTTTTTTGTGGATTCCTTGGGATCTTCAATGTAGACCGTCATATTGTCTGCAAATAAAGACAGCTTTATTTCTCCCCATCCCCCACCTGTATGCCTTTAATTTCTTTCTCTTGCCTAATTGTGGTACTAAAATAAGAATGGTGAGAGCGAACATCCTTGCCTTTTTTCTAATCTTAAAAAGAAAATATTCAACCTTTTACCACTATGTATGATGTTAGCTGTAGTTTTTTGTATATACTCTTGATGAGTCTGAGGAAGTTTTCCTCTATTCTTAGTATACTGAATTGTAAATCAGTATTGAATTTTGTCAGATTTTTTTATAATGCATCATTTTATATAATGTTTTTTATTCTTTAGCCTATTGTTATGGTTGATTTTTAAGTATATTGAACTAGTCTTGAGTGCCTGGGAATAAATCCCACTTGGTTGTGGTATATTATTTTTTAATATAATTGTTTGATTTCATTTGCTAAGATTTTGCTGAGGATTTTTGAGTCTAAGTTTATAATAAATATTGGTCCGTAGTTTTATTTTGTGCTGCCTTTGGCTGGCATTTGTATCAGAGAAGTACTGACCCATAAAATGAGTTAGGAAATGTCTCTTCTATTTTCTGGAAGAGATTGTATAAACTTTGTGTTAATTCTTTGATATTTGGTAAAATTCTCCAGTGAAACTATCTAGACCTAGGGATTTATTTTGGGGGAGCTTTTTAATTACGAAATTTAATTCCTTTAAAAGTTACAGGACTATTTAAGTCATCTATTTAATTTTGGCTGAGTTTTAGTAGTTTGTAGTTCTAGAGGAATTGGCCCACTTTTTCTAAATAGTCAAATTTATATATGTAAAGTTTTTTGTAGTATTCCTTTATTATCTTTTTAATGGCTACAGAGTCTGTTATCATAGTCCCTGTTTCACCTTTAATCTTGAAGCTTCTGTCTTCTCTCTTTATCTTTGCAGTTGTTATAGAGATTTATCAATTTCGTTGATTTTTTGGGAGGAAATTTTTGTTTCAGTTTTTTTCTATTGTTTTTCCATTTTCAATTACTTACCTTTTCCTCCCTTTTCCAAGTACTAACTCTACTTTTCTCTTCACAGATTCCAACTCCGTCTCCAAGGCCAAGAATTTTCACATCTCAGTCTCACTAGTGATGCCCTTGACCAAACTTTCCCACCCTAGCTCTTATCAAGGTTCCAGAATGCAGAATATAAATGACTTAGGGTACTTGAGCCCCAGGTAACCCAGCCTTTGCCTCTGGGCCCTGGGGAAAGGCCTGGTGAGTGAGCGAGTGATCTGTCTGGGCAGATCACAGAGGAAAACAATTGATATGGCCAGTATGGATTTGAGAGGCAGGGTTTCTATGTGATGAGTGAAGTCAGAATTCCCGATACCATCACTTACTGGCTTTGTACCAGTGGAAATACACTTAGCTACTCTGTTTCTTTTGAAAAGTAACAATAGTTGTTATGTTGGTCATTTCAACCCTATAGGATTGTTTTGAAGGTCAAATAAGTAGTACAGTTCAAAGTACTTTGTAAATGGTATATTTCCATACACATGTATTATTTATTATTACTATTTATTGTTGTTATTGTTGCTATTATTATTATTATTATCATCATCATCATTATTATTATTGCCTTATTCCTCCCTGTATGCTGAGAGTCTCTCCTAAATTGAAATTTGGTGGTAAATGACCTGCTTTTGTTCCACTTCAGCTTTATCTCAGCCACAGCTGTTAAGAGGGCAAAGGGTACAAGCCCCTAACCCTGTGGGATTCCCTGGAACATGGCCTCCTCCTGGTCACCCTCCACTCATGGCACCATCAGACATCATGCAGCCTGGCTCTGCCTCCCTGCCTGAGTCTGCTCGACTGCTCCCTTTGCCTCCTGTGAGACCACCAGGTCTCGGCCCTGTGAGCTCCCAGCCTCCAAGCCCTCCTGTCAGCTTCCCTGCAGCACACCCTCCAGGAGGACCAGGTGCTTCATGCTCTAGTGCCTTCTCCACCACTGATGTCCTGACTCCTCATGCAGGTCAGTCTTCCTTCCATGGCTTCTCTCTTCTGGGTCATTGCCTTCCTCTCCTCCCCCCCCCCCCCCACTACCAACTTGAGAGCCTCTTCCTCAAGCCAGTGAAGTGAGGCCCCTTGGTTTGGAGAATGCCAACTGAAAGTATAGCTGGTCTGCAGAGGGAGGTATGGTAGACTCCAACTAAAATAATTTTGACCATTTCCCGAAATACCTCTATCTTTGTGCTTTATAGGAACTCAGGATTCCTTGAAAAATGTTCCAGCTCCCAGGGCAAACCTCCAGAGGACAAAGGTCAGTGCACCTCCCCGGCCACGCTTCATACCCACATCCTCCTTCCTTACAGAATTCACCCCAGTGCTTCCCATCCTCAGGCACCCACTCTTCCGTTTCTTTTCCCACTCGCTCTTCTCCCCTCAGCCCTCTCTTCTTTCCTTCTCACATACATACACCAGTTTTCCCACTTTCTGGTTCCCTACTCACTATTCTCTCTCCTATTCACTCATAACTTCTGCCTCTCTCTCAAATCAGGGCCTAGAATCTCTCCGCTTAGACTCATATGCCTCTCTTTCTCTCTCTTTAGTTGCCAGCGACATTTATGTCCGCAGCACCAATTACCACTCCAATTATGAGCCTCATTCTGAGCCACGAGGGTTCTTTCCTCACAGCCCCATGTCCCCAGTATGGGCGTGCTCCCCCTGGAGCGCCAGGAGAACCCAGCCTGCAGGTAACAACAACAGTGTGTTCCCCTTCCCTTGGAAACCTTTAGCCCTTCTTGGGTATAGAAAATCCTGGAGCAGGGTAGATGGGCCTCATTCCTCAAGGTGGAGGCAGGGAATGGGGAGGGCCAGATGCCTGAAGTCTTTGTTGCAGCTCTGCTATGCTCTAATGGGGGCATTGTGATCCTGAGTCACTGAGGACTAGTCCTTAGGGAAGCTATGAGAAGGATGGTTTGTGTGTCTGTCCTATCTCTCCCTTCTCTTTCCTCAGCAACAGGCCACCAGAGAAGATGGACAGGAAGGAGCTGCCCCCAGAGCATCAGCCCTTGAAGACCAGTTTTGAGGTGCTTCTACAACGCTGCTTCCAGTCTGCCACCGACTTAGTATGTCTGAACCTTCCCCATGATGCCCACCTCACACCCCATAGCTGTGTGACTCTTTTTTCACTGTCCTTGGACGTGCTGTCTGTATCTTATGCTTCTTTCATGTCCATGCAGGGGTGGGAAGGGGGAGGAACTTGTCTGGTCTGAAGTCTAGCACCTTGGTAGCAGGACCCAGCAGCATTGAGACTTAACTTTTGAAAAGTCTGCAGAGAGTACTGGGAGGAGGGTGAAACCAGGAGTAAGGAAACCTTCCATTTATTCACTGGCTGTGTCAGCCTGAGCAAGTCCCTTATCCTCCTCAGGGCTCCATTTCCTCCTCTGTGAAATGAAAGAAGCAGCATTAGTCATTCTAGTTCTAATTTACTGTGATTCTTTATAGTCCTGTGTAGTGTAAGGCTTAAGA
This sequence comes from Eonycteris spelaea, assembly GCA_003508835.1. Classification (NCBI taxonomy): domain Eukaryota; kingdom Metazoa; phylum Chordata; class Mammalia; order Chiroptera; family Pteropodidae; genus Eonycteris; species Eonycteris spelaea. The sequence continues at coordinate 20,284,217 of PUFA01000004.1, forward strand.
GCTGGAGTTAGAATCCATTTCCCTCCTTGTAGAAGACAAAACGGAAGCTGGATGAGGCAGCGAAACGTCTCGAAAGTTTATATGAGAAGCTCTGCGAGGGGACAGTAAGTACATCCGTAGTGCTCCTCTGCCTCCTGCTCTTCCACCATCACCCATGGCCAAAGGGAGCCCAGTGGCCCTCCCCTTGGGTCTGGGGCTGGGTTGGGCTTACTAACCTAAGGGCCAATCCCTCCACAGCTCTCGCCTCATGTCCTGGCTGGGCTTCACGAGGTGGCCCGATGTGTGGATGCAGGAAACTTTGAGCAGGGCCTCGCAGTGCATACCCAGGTGGTGGGCTGCAGCCGCTTCAGTGAGGTCTCCAGCTTCATGCCTGCCCTGAAGGCTGTCCTCACCATTGCTCAAAAGCTGCACGTGTAAGCCAGGCAGCCTCCCTTACAGGGAGGTCACTTTCACTGTTACTTAACTTGTCCCTGAGGAGCAGGGAATTTCAGAACAGATTGTTTTTCTCAACCCTCTTTCTAGCTGCCAGCTATATGATGCTGTAGTCTTGGCTCCAAACGAGCAGAGTGCCTGCTTTGTACCCCTGTGTGCCTGGCCTTCTAGGATCTGCCCAAGGCATGCCCAGCCTTCAAGGCCAGCATAGAGCCAGTTCTGCACTTTCTCTAATACTGTACTCTGGCAAGACCCGGGCAGGGTGTATTCCCTTCCCCCAAGGATATTCTATTTAGGTGGCTTCTGACAGGGTGAGCAGGATCATTACTTCCAAGTCTACCTCTGTTCTACCCATCTTGTGGGTCTTTTTTTTCCCCTCTGTGGGTAATGAGCCTGACCTTACTTTCTCCTTGCCTTTGCTTCCATATTTCTCTGAGCCCCAGAGGCTGGGGTAGAGTTGACTCTTCATCCTTTGAACAAGTCATGGACATGAGGGATGAGTGCTGAGCAGACGAGAGAAGGAACTTTGGCCCCTTTCAAAAGGAACTTCTCATCTGCCAGCATTAGTAAGGGTGGGCAAGGTTAGGTGGAAGGTGGGAGAGGTGCACTACCTTTGCTGGGAGCCTGTGGCCTCTGACTTGACCAAGGCCCTAGACCTTTCATTCTGTGCGTCTAAGCCCAGTTTTAGAATAGGAGCCATGTTAGTGAAAGACTCTTCCAGCACTGCTCAAGGGTGGAGGCCCTTCTCCCCTTCAGCCCCCACATGTCTCAGGGCCATGCTCCCTGGCTGCACTTTCATGGTTGGGCGCCACATTTGAGGCACTGTTGTATTTAACGTGCAATAAAGCTGCTTTGGTTTCTTCAGTAATCTCGCAGTAATTGTCTCCTGGGTCTTATTTTTGTATTTACCCCTCTTCCTCTCTTTGTTCTTGTTTCTTGCACCCTAATAAAACAAGGGAGCGGCTTGGAGACAGATGGGGGAGTCAAGAGAGTTGCAGAAAGGAGATTGTCACTGAAATAGACTCCTTGCAGCATTTGTGGCCACTCTGCTGTGTGTGTGTGTGTGTGTGTGTGTGTGTGTGTGTGTGTGTGTGTGTGTGTGTGTGTGTGTGTGTGTCTCTATCCATCCGTGCCTGACAGTCAGCTCCAGGGTTTTCCCCACACCACTTCAGGACTGAGCTCAGCTGCACAAAGGGGCTGGCTGTGAAGCCAGGGGGTACTATCTCTAATCCTGTTGTAGATCCCATCATGTCTGTGGGCTAGATGTGTGTGTTTGGGAGGAAGGGATTGTTAGGCAGTATTTGTTTATAAAGCCACTTGCTCTTCAGATAATACTTGCACTAACTTCTATTGATGAAGCAGTGTGAGCCCCAGCAAAGTCCTTTCCCAAAGTGTCTTTGAAGCCAAGAGCCCATTGAAGGGAAGAAAGGCTGGGAGAGGGGATTAGTTTGTTCAGCAGCTGTGAATTTCAGTGGGAGGTTGATGAACTCCGAAGTCTTTGTTTAAATTAAAGGGGGGGAGAAAAAAGCCGCTGCTGGAGTGAGAGCCCCACTTGGGGCCCTGAACTAACACAAGGAGAAGTCTGAGCTGCAGGGAGCTGTGTACTGACTGCGAACACTTTTCCCAAACACTTCGGAAAAGGTGTTATGAGAAGAGAAAGGGGCGGAGTGGGGGATTAGCATGTGAAATGAAGTTTTCATTGACTCCAATGGGGGTAGAAGGCTATTTTAATGGCATTTTGTTCTCTTATTTTCTCTTCTTGAGCTCTTTAGAGATATTGTTTTGCTAAGGCATGCTTTCTTCCCTCTTCTTTCCAGTCTGCAGATTGCCTCTATGGGAGCCAACATAAATATTTCTCCTCCAGGAATGTGGGTTAATTAAAAGGAAATGAATGAGTGGAAGCATCCAATCCAGACCCACAATAGGCGAGTGCCCTGGCCTGCCCTCTCTCCCACCAGCACCAGCACCACCAGCGCTGAGCACGACCCTGTCTCTGTCTTTGCCCTAACCTGCTGCTAAGGCCAGTTGAGGCTGGGATTCTTTTCAAGAAAAGAAAGCCCTGCCTGTGTGTAGGCTTATAGGCCAGGGACAGGAAGGAGACAGTGTTTTGCAGTCCCTCCCCCCAACCAGTGTCCTTGTCACTTCTCAGGTCCTCCCTCTGCTTCTGTCCTCTGGTTGAGACAGATGGGCTCCTTAAAGAGCACACAAGAGGAGAGAAGGGGCCTGGATTCCAGTACGCACCCCACAGTAACTTACAAGCTGGTGGAAGCCAGACATCTTTCTCAGCATCAGTTTAAATCTGTAAAACAAAAAGGGTTTGACTAGCTGACCTGAAGTGTCTTCCCAAGCAGCTGTTCTGGAATTGTTCGCATTTGCAAAGGGAAACACAGCCCCGGTGACTGAGTCTAAGAGAGAACCTAAAACTTCGTGAATGCAGGGAGAGCAGCGTGTTGTTCACCTCTCTCTTTCCACCCTGGTGTTTGCTGAATGAACGAATGAATGAATAAATAATGCAAGGAGCAGGGTAGGAGGAAGCAATACAGATATAAGGTAGCTCAGTAATGTTTTCTTTATAGAATTCAAATGAATCTGCTATCAATATATCCATCTGGGAATACAAAATAACCTGTGAAGGAACATTCTGGCAGTATGACATGTTTCGAGTACTAATCTGGAGTTACCAAATATAAAGCACAGTAGTTCTCCTTTTATGCTGAGAGACCTGGAGAATGCAACTTTCCTTTACAACACTGTACTTTTATATTTTCTAGCTGCCTTGCCAGGTTTTCTTACAGTACATCATCAAATAATTCTGCCAAGCATGGCAGCCAGGTTGGTATATGCTGTTAGCTTCATGAGGGAAGAAGGGCAAGTTGGAAGACTCAAGAAGCTCAGATCAAAGCTGGGGGAAGAAGCAAAGGCCTTTTACTGATGGAGCTGGAAATGAAGCACTAGGAGACCCTTGCCGCATCCAGCACGGGCCTGACAAATACACCTGAGTGGGAACGGTGAGAGATTGAGAAAAGAAAGAAGACAGAAAGCTGGGATCAGGAGGTCCACTGCCCACTGATGGTGGAGCAATGGCAATTTTATTTTTGCAAGCTGCTTTTATACAAGAACATACAATTGCTGCTGGCATAAGCAGTTTCTCTAAAGCATAGCAACACTGTTTTTTCTACTTCTCCAGGGCCTCATTTTCTCAGCTTATTATCTTCCTGTGGCTACAACTGTACTATCTTGTTCTCAGAAGGAGTTTGCAGTGGTGAGGTAACCCTTGGTTGCCCTCACAGATTGCAAGGACCTGGTCATTTTACAATCCACTCTCCACAGACCCTGAAGGGAAGTAAGTCCCCTGTAAGGAAGGAAGGGGAACCTCTCTCCATTAAGTATTAGTAGGACCAGGAGAGGTATAGGAATGAGGCCAGGGCTTTGGAGTCTGATCTGGTCACTGTATCAATTTGGAATCTACAAGCCCTTCCATCTCACAGGCTGGCCCCTAGAGCCTCAGCCCTTGTTACCTACTTGGAGCCACACCTCCTCTGTGTTCTCTCCGCTCTGGGAGAGGTGGGATGAGGTCTAGCATCTGACCAGTTGTGCTCCTGAAGAGCAGACCCAGGATGGGCCTAGGGGAAGGGAAATGGCTGGGAAGCTCCTTGGGCTGCAGAAATCATTCAGGAATTTGCTCTCCCCTCCCAAAGCCCTCTTTCAAAAGCAAGTCCCTGCTGTACTGCATCTCTCTAAGAGAATCAGGAGACTCAAGCACCACAAACAGCAAGCTCTAAGCTATTGAGTGAATGTATTAGTGGAAGATTTATATGGATGGTTTACTAATCCTTGGCAGATTGGCCTCAGCAAGGCCAGGATAACTAAGGCCATCAGGGAAATGAGGCTCTAGGGAGGATGGTATTCGGGCAAGGTAGGAGGAAGGGGAGGGGTCTAAAGGTTCTATCTCCTACCTGCCTTCCCCTGTGATATGGAAAAAAGGTACATATCACAGTGACTGCAATACATTAAAGATTCAAGGTGCTGAACTTCCTATTAGCAAGTTTCATTGCAGGAAGTTTACTAATTGAAGGAAAGTATCCAGGCTCTTAAATTCTGCCTGAGAACCAGGTTAGAGAACAGGAAGAGTCCCAGCTCCTCTTTCCTTATGGCCTGCTTTTAGAGGTACAAACCAAGGTATGAATGGAAAATTGGCTTTACTGAGTTCAATCTTGGCTCAGAGGAGCTAGGGTCCCTTGTGGAAGGAGAAGAGGTAAAATTGATTGCTAGGAGGAAATAGGTTAGGAGAGGGAGAAGGTTACTTTACAGGGTAGGAAATGACTGGTAATCTGACCTTATATAGTTCCTAGACACTGGGGATGTGAAGCACCTTGGATGATTGTCTAGGAAGGTCATTGGCCCACTGGTAAAGTCCATCAGAGATGTGGGACAAAGATGAGTAGCACCCTTGGTTTTCAGCAAGGCAGCACTCAAGCTACCCCCATCTTCAACATCTGCCTCTAGGCCCCCAAACGTGCTTTTTTCCTGGATCAGTTTTCTCCATTTCTCTTTAGGGAAAGCGGAAAGGGAGAGGGCAGAGAAGGCATTAGAGTTTCCCAGGGAGTCTATACCAGCAGTTGGCAGGACATAAGCACAGGGGTAGCTCTGTAGAAGATGCGGCCGTGGTAGAGATCTGGCAGCAGACAATGGGCTGGGGGCAAGAAAAAAAAAAAAAAAGCCATGGCTTTACCCGCGCGCCTTGAATATTTGAAAAGGGTCTTGTTTCTACAGCTCCATAGGCTAGGTCCTACGTTAGGGCTGCAAAGAAAAGAAGAGGGAAATGTCTATTCTCATCCTCGTCCAGGGAAGGTCAATAGCTTAAAACTGTGTTCTCAGACCTAATTATGGGTAGTGAGGACCAGACAGACGGCTCCAGGGGAGCGCAGGGGAACTGGGTGACAACTGGGTGACAAAGTCCAAAGACTGCAGCGGCTCTCTCGGAATCCCTTGGCTTGGGAGTGCAGGGTCCCCCTTCCCTTGGTTCCTCTATTACTGGAGTCTCTAAAAGAAGCCAATGACAAACGCGGAAAGGAGTGCGGGAAAGGAGACCCTTAGGGTTTTCTCGCGGGTTTGTGCGCCGCGCCCCCACGCGGCCGCTCCGCACGACTACAGAAGTACTTGGTGACGCGCCGGCGGCACTGCTCGCAGCGCACAGCGCAGCACCAGTGGAACTTGCAGTTGCAGCTGGACACGGTCTCGGCACGGCGCTCCTCCACGGCCAGCCCACAGTCCCCGCAGAGCCGGCGGCAGCTGCGGCGCTCCCAGCGGCCCAGGGCGCGCCCGCGTCGCAAGCACTCTCGGCCTTCGGTGCCCAGCAGTCCCAGCGTCTTGTTCTCCAGGCAGTAGTCCGGGGAGTCCTCCAGGTGCACCAGCTCCCGCGTGGAGATGGAGCGGAAAGTGTCGGCGATGGCGCCACGGCCCGCCGCGCTGTTGCCAGCACCTTGCAGCAGGTCCACCTTGAGAGCTGCGTGATACTTTTCCTTCAGGTGCGCACCCACCTCGCGGAACTCGGGGAGCTGCAACCAGCAAGTCTGCGTGGTGCAGCTGCCCGACACGCCGTGGCACTTACACGTGCGTTTCATGGTGCCCTTCACCGCCTGAGGGGAGAGCCAGGAATGAGCGGGCCAGGGATTAAGCTCGTGGGGAGTCTCTGCCTCTGGGGGGTTGCCAGGTATCTGGCCTGTCTGCGAGGCCAGCCGCTTTAGTACTTCATTTTACCAAATTTAAATGAAGTAAAGAGCTGTCCGCACCGAGGGCTGGTAATGGATGGAGCCATCTGCCTAACCCCAGGGCCTGCAGATCTCACCTTGCGGCCGGCCTCGTTGTTGTGCAGGTTCATGGCAGCCCGGGCATCCTGTCCTGTCTCCAAGGCGTCGACGAACTGCTTGGATATTGCCTCTCCGAAGCCCACGTTGTCACTGCAGCCTCCCCACAGCCAGCCTTGACCTCCTTGAAAAAAGCAGGGGAGGAGAGGTCGTTGAGCAGACTACGCGGACCCTCCTGGGCTGCTGTTTCTAATTGGGTTTCGGGGAATCTGGGATGGGGAAGGATTAAGTTTGGGCGAGTGCCTTCTCTCCAGATTAGTTTCAGCCTAGATTTGTTTTTGCCTTTTTGCGCGCCCACGTCCATCTTCAGCCAATCCGCTGCTCAGGGCTCCATGACGTAAGTAGTTGCCTAGTGGATTCTCTACAAGGTGCCGGTGCACCGTTTTGCTTGCAGAGTTTCTGGCCTTCGGGCAGAGTGTGCACGTGCCCTGCCAGAGATTGCCTCGCAAAGGGACAGAATGGCGTGAAAAGGGTGAGAGAGGAAAGCGCGAGCATTGAGAGGGACAGAGAGGAGCCCTTTAAATAATATTTAACAACTAAGTTGAGAGTTGAGCCACAGGGCAGAGAATATTGGAGAGGACAATAGAGAGAGTGGAAAGGAGACAGAGATAGGCAAGTGGAAGGAGTCCCCCCCCCATGTCTGAGAGATCGTCCTCAGGGAGTGTTGCTCTTTTATTTTTTTAAATTAAGGAAACCACTCCGTGGGAGGAGGACCATGCTACATTTAGCCTGGTTTGTCTCTGTAGAGTTTGGACTTAAACTGGTTTGCCCTGTTCTTCAGGTCTGGAAGAATACAACTCGTCTTTATCCCACCCAGCTACCCAGAAGCTTTTCATTCTTTAAGGGTGGGCCTGCCCTACCCACCCCCAATATCACTACTTACCCAGTTGTCCATTGCGAGAGTCATCACAGCCACAGTTGTCAAAATCCCCGAGGCTGCAGTTTCTAGTCAGAGTGTACATGACCCCGGCAGAACTGATGGCATGTACGAATGCCGTCTCCCGATTAGCTGGCAGGAAACAAAAACCGGATGAGCTAGAGGGAGGGATTGCAACCCAAAGAAATATCAGGCATGCTATCTTCCTTTAATATAATCATTATATTTTCCTTTCCCAGCTCTATCCAATTTCCCCACCTTTATAATTTATCTCACTCTCTTCCAGGGTCTATGCCAGCTCTGGTCTCAGCCCTGCTCTTTCCCCTCCTATCTTTTCAGGTCACACATTTTATGATTAGGTGACTAGATTTTTGTTGACATACACGATTGGAAAGGATTTAGCGGGGAAAGAGCCTGAGGAAGAAATGGAGGAGGAGATGAGTCTAAAGGTCAGGTTGTAAAGAACCCATGCCCACTTCCTCCTGGAACACTGAAGACTAAGAGGCGTGTGCCAGCTAGTTCTGAGAACTTCTGATTGGCAGCTGTTTCATTTACTGGCATGGCCACTCTTTATCTTCTCCCTGGGAATCTTGTCTCCAAGTCAGTTCTCACTTGCCTTGTACCTCTCTGCTGAGCCTGCTGAAGGAAGGGGCTAAGAGGCACAAAGAATTATGGCCCCTACCTACCTCTTGATGTTATCTATATTGTGGGAACGCCTTTAGCCAACTAGGAGGCCAGGGATGGTATACGATTGGTGGTAAGGTAAGGTCCATTCATTGAGCAATGAAGGTGTTGGGGGAAAAAGTAAAAAGCTCTATAGGTAGGGAAGAGGAACAGAGAAGATCCCAGAGAGAAAGGACCTGAGAATAGAGACCAGGTGAGGAATAAGGGTTTAGGGAAGGCAGGGGGCCATCCCTGGAGAGTGGGGCTCTAACCTGTGGCCAGGGGGTCCAGGGAGCTGTGGCCGAGGCTTTCCTTACCACTGCGAAGGCCGCCATGGCTGGACAGCTGCAGGGCTCTCTCGGGGCAGTTCCAGCGGTCCCAGGCAAACTGGTATTTGCATTCTTCAATACCACTCTGGGCACCAGCTGCCACGCTGCTGGAGTAGATTAGGTAAGCCTGCAAGGATACAGGAGTCAAAATTCCGACTTCAGTAGCTGGACTTGGAGACATTTGCCCTTAAAATGGCCAGCCCTGCTCTTCCTGCTCACTCTTCCATCCCTCCAAAATAACAACAGAGTAAGCGCTTTAAATTTGCTGTCTCATTTAACTTGCCCAATGTCCCACAGTTAGCAAATGGTAGAAGTAGGAATGAATTCAGCTTTATCAAACAATAGACCTCACTAGCCTTTTTTTCACTATGCTATTCAAAATTATCCCAGATTACATAATTAATGTAATTTTCAGCTGTTCTCATCTCATTACTGTCTTAGAAAAGAACATTTTGGAACTGGAGATAATACAGTAAACATAAGAGATCAAACAGTAAAATGCCAGCATTTTGAAGATGGAAAACTGCATCCCACCACTGCACTAAGAAAGCTGTATGACTGTACCTGACACTGTGAAAGGCTGTTGACTTTTCTGGCTCTGGAAATTCTGGCTGTAAATGCAGAATCAACAGCCCTGAGTTCTTGTCTTGGCTCTGACACTAGTTTACTGTATGGTTTGGAGTATGCCCCTAACCCTCTCTGTGCCACCATTTGTTCTGTCTATTAGCCTTCGTCAAGAAGCTAAGATTAGTGAAATCCAAATAAATCAAAGGAACTTTTTTCTTACCTTTGGACCAGTCATCAGGAAATTGTTCACTGACCTAGAAGAGAGGAAAACCACAGAGCATAACGGAAATGCACCAACTCATTTCTGCTGCCAAGAGTTGTAAGTATTACTTCAGAAAATATCATCGATAGGAAGAAAGGGAAAATGAATTTGCCAAGGGAAAATTATGCATAAGGAATCCGCAATAGATAATTCGTTTAGTAAAAAAGAATATGTACAAAGGAGCTAATATGCTTCCTTTGGATTTTTAAAATTTAAAATACCAAAAATGTCAAGAGTAATGTTTTACCATCATTTTGCCTGGGTGGAAAGAGCTATTATTAACTCACTACTGTGTACTAGATGCTCTACTCTCAATATTTTACATGTTGACCGTGTCAAATCCTTACTATCTTGGGCATTATTATCCCTATTTTTCAAATAGGAAATCTGAGACTTGAAAAAGTTAAATATATTGTTCAAGCTCACCCAGCTAATAAATAATTGAAGCAGGATTTGAATCCAGGTCCTTCTGACTTCACTGGACTCTAAGAAGGATAGTTCTCTAACCAGAAAGAGGTAAACAGTGAAATATCTTTCTAAGGATTGAGTCATAATTAAATTCCAAAAACACTTTGACTCTGGAAAATAGTTTACCAGTTCCTTTCAAAATTAAAAATGGACTTACCAGATGACTTAGAGGTTCTACTCTTGGGCATTTATCCCAGAGAAATGAAAGCTTAATTTTACTCAGAAACTTGTACTCATATGCTCATAGTAACTTTATTCATAATAACCCCAAATTGGAAACTGTGAAATGTCCCTCAAAGAGTGAGTAGTCAAAAAAACTATGGCACGCCACACCATGGAGTATTACTCAGCAAAAAAAGGAATGACCTATGGTGGGGGAATAGTGTAGATGATGGAGGCTCTGGTCACCCCTCTGGCGACCAAATCAAAGTTGTGAGGGAAACAAGGGACAGCAGCAAGGAAAAATCACCTGGGATCTAGATGAACAAGCCATACAACTAGGGAGAAATCCAAGAAAGCACTCTGCAACGGCAGAAGGTAGGATGAGGTGAGGAGGCGGGGCGCCTGGTTCCGAGGGGCTGAGTGAGGTGGAGGATGCGTCAGCGGCAGACATCTCTTAAACGGGCCACGTTCATTGAGCGGACTTTTGAGACGATGGACCTGCTTGCTCTGAGCACCAGTGCTGATTCGGCTGTGCACATGGGGCACCAGGGACTTACAGGGAGACATTGTCGGAGTGAGGACCGAGGTGCAACTCGCTCAGTACAGAAGTGCTGGTGGTATCCATTGTTTCCTGTTGAACCCTCCCCCTTACCAGTGCACTAGACACAGCACCACCATAGCTGTGACGTCATCAAACTGAATAACAAAGGTCACTCCTACCAGAGGATTCTCTGAAACCCGCCTCCCCCAACTCGAGCCTCACCCAGGTGTATCCTCAGTGAGTCAAATGCTCCTTGCTGAGACTCACTCTGGGGAAGGCAGCTGGCCTCGATTTCTGGTGTGGCCTTTTGAGGCAACTATAAACATAGCATCTGTGGATTGCTTGCCGAATCTTAACCAGGTGGCCTCTGGGAGGGTAGAGGGCTTGGGGCTAAAATTTGGCCTGCAGCTTGATCCCCCTCTACTAACAGGACTGTGCCACTGGGACACCTACTTCGACAACAAATCCAACACTCAATAAGACCGAGGAGACTTAGGAGCTTTGCTTAGTACTAGAAAACAGACACAGAAAGGTAGTCAAAGATGGGAAGACAAAGAAGCAGAAACCATAATGAGAGAACAGAACAAGATCCAGATATATATGGAGTCAAAGTAATCTAACGCAGATGCAGAGTTCAAAACACTGGTTATAAAAGATGCTCAATGAACTTTTGGGACAGTAGATAAATTTCAGTGAGAAGCTTCGACAAAGAGATAAAAAAACATAAAAATGGAAATGGAATTATAAAAGGGAACCAGTCTGAAATGAAGAACACATATCTGAGATGAGAAGTATATTAAATGGAATAAACAAAGGAATAAAACAAATGAATAAAGAAGAGGATCAAATGCCCTAGCTAAAGGACAGGAAAGCCAATCAGGACACTCAATCGGAATGGCAAGAAAAAAGATGCTAAGACTATAAAAATAATTTAAGGAGTATATGGACACTATTAAGGGTCCAAATATCCATCTGATCGGTATAACTGAAAAAATTAAGATATTGAATAGCTATTTGAAGAAATAATGATGGAAAACTTTCCTAACTATATGGATGTCTAACCTGGTGAAGGAAATGGACATAAAACCCCAGGAAGCTCAGAGAATTCCAAAAATCAAGGATCCAAAGAGGTTCACACTAAGACACATCATAATTAAATGCCAAAGTTTAAATACAAAGAAAGAATATTAAAAGCAGCAAGAGAAATACAAATAATTATACATAAGGGAACACCCATACGACTGGCAGCTATTTCTCAAAAGAAACTATGCAGGACAGAAGGGCTTGGCAAAACATATTCGATATGATGAAGACCTAGGATATACACCAAGAATAATTTATCCAGCCAAAGCTATCTTTTAGAGCTGAAGGACAGATAAAGAGCTTCTCAGACAAAAATAAACTAAAGGAATTTATCACTACCAAGCCAGAATTACAGAAAATGTTGGAGGGACTTATTTAAGAAGAAAAACATGTATCAAAAAAAGGAATAAAGAATGGTAACAACTACATTTCTATCAGTAAGTACCTTAAATGAAAAGAATTAAGTGCTCCAACCAAAAGATAGAATGGCTGAAAGGATAAGAAAACAAGACCCCTTTATATGAAAAGGAAGGGGAGAGAAAAAGATATTGCTTTGATGAACCTAGAAGGTATTTAAGTCATACAGGGAAAGATGAACACTATATGATTTCACTTATATACAGAATTTAAGGAGTAAAAACAAACGAATCAAAAAAGACTCTCAAATATAGTGGACAATCTGATGACGGACAGAAGGAAGGGGGGTTTGGGAGGCTGGGAGAATGGGAGAATGGAGTGACAGGTTAAAGAAGTACAAATTAGAGCTGATGGATGGTGATGGGGATGGGGAGCATGGCATAGGGAATGCAGTTAGCATTAATACATTGGCTAGGTGGAGCGTCGGGAGGGAGGGAGCAGTTGGGGGGATCATTTTACTAACTATATAGATGTCTAACCAATGTACTGTATCCTTGAAACTAAAATTTTAAAAAAAATTATTAAAAATTAAAAATTCTTTACTAAAAAAAAAAAAAAAAGGAATGAACTATACAACAACTTGGGTGAACCTCAAGGAAATTATACTGAGTGATCAAAGCCAATCTCAAAAGGATACATAATGCTTGGTTTCATTTAAGTAGCAATCGTGGAATAGGTAATTATAGAGCTGGAGAATAGATTGGTAGCTGCCAGGGGTTAGGGATGGGAGATGGGTGTAGCTATAAAGGGATAACACCAGAGAGTCTTGTGGTGTTGGTAGAGTTAAGTGTCTTGATTGTGGTATGGTTATGCAAAGCTGTACATGTGGCAAAATTACATCAAACCATACACAGGTATACATATACACATGCAAATGAGTATATGCAAAACTGGTGGTTTGAATAAGCTTTGTGAATATTGTACTATAGTTGTTAGATGTTAACACTGGAGAGAGGCTTGTGTGGGACTTCCCTGGACATTTCTTTGCACACTTCTGCGAGTCTATAATTATATAAAAATAAAAATTCAATGCTGAAGATTTGGCAAATAGACTTCAATATAGGCATTTGAAAATTAACCCAAGCATATTACCTGTTATCTTTCTTTTTCTATTATAATGGAAGAAAGTAACATGGGGTCATTTTGTATCGTTCCACGTGAAAGTTAGTGTACCCCACAATTCTAAAGGCCAAGAAGATGCCAGCCATTATCAGAAGTGGATTGGAAATGAAATAGACTGAGAAAGTTCAGTCTCCTGTCAGAGGCTAAAAGAGCTTGGCTGACTCTTCACACAAAACACATACATCTAAAATGTGCGTAGTTTTTTGAAAAACAATATTAATAAACTGAGGGAGGGGGCTGCCATATGAGACGATAACAAAGATTTGGAAAGAAATGTAATAGAATTTTAGAAAATCATTAGAGACTACAGAGTCTAACAAAACTAAAGCCAACCTTTCACTTAATTTTGCTTGGTAGGCAAAATTAAGTTAACTAAAAAGCACTGCTCTCTTGGGGGTGGTAGCACCAGCAAAGTACAAAAATACATTCAACACTATTTAAATGAAGTCACAGTTGCCAAAGTATTCCAGGTTTGCAAATAAATTTCTGATCCTGAAAGGCTGCTGTCAGAAAATCAGGTAGGCCCTTTGTCTTAGAAGGACAATCTTTATGTTAGGAATAACTTTCAAAGTCTTTCGGACATTACCAGGCCAGACAGTTCTCATTTCGTAGGACAGGTAGTATCATGAAAGAAGACAAAGCAATGAAACAAAAATTGAATAGCAGAGAAGAGAAAGCTTTGTCATGAGCCTGGGTAAAGAGACTTGCTGTGACAGGATATTAAGTTGGAGTCGCAAGGAGTGATGAGCAGAGATACTAGAAGATTCTTCTTTCCTTGAAGGTTGTATGATATACTGATCTAGTTCAATTGATTAATCAGTAATATTTAATTGAGCACCTGCTATAGGACAAGACCGAAGGTCTTATTTGGACAACATTCCCATAAATTGACTTGTGTCATTAACCCCTTATTTGCAGACATATCTGAACCATTATGGCTGGCTTCCTCATTCATACCAATTCTTTTTCTCAATTCTTTTTCTCAAAAGATTGAGAAAAGACTTGCAACAGATGTTTGCTAGTTTTATTGCAACTATCTTTTCACAGTGTGTATATATATATTATATATACACAACACACACACACATATATATGTGTATATATATTAATAAATATATATGTGTGTATATATACACACATATATATTATTAATGTTGTATACTTGAAACTAATATAATGTCGATTTATCTCAATAAAAAAAAAGTCTGTGTGCCTTGTGGTGAGCACCCAAGGAAGAGGATTTATTCTTGATTAATGAGGCAATGGCAAGATTTTCTTTTGGGGGTAAAATGTAATATGGGTCACAGAAAGCATAGTGAGTGTGTGATATTAGAAGGTAAAAAAAGAGCCAAAGAAAAAGGAATTCAAGTGTTTGTATGAGTACCATCTAGGGACAATTATACAATTGAAAGAAAGGTGCTAACGATAGAACATATAAAATTTGTTTAGTGGATGGAGACAGCTCTGTAGAACTTGGTACAAGCAGCACACTCCTAGATGGAGGTACAAGCTTCCCATTCCCCCGTGCACAGTTGCTGATGATACTACTACCCACATTGGGTGTCATTCAAAGGGTTTATGCCTTCCTGAACCCACCCAACTATTCTCAGACCTTTTCTTGAACTCCAGATCTGCATATCCAGCTATAATCTTCGTATCTCATTTTGTTTAATAGGCACCTCAAACTTAATACATCCAAAACTGAAGTCCTGATCTTGACTGCCACCCTCTCAAACCGACTCCTTCTGCAGTCTTCTGCGTCTAAGTAAAGGACAGTTCCTTTTAGTTGTTAGGCAAAAATCTTAGTCATCTTTGATTACTTTCTATATCTCACAACCTGTATTCAATCTGTCATCAAACCTGCCAGCTTCAGCTCAAAATCTATCCAGGCTCTAACCAGTTCTCAATACCTTCACTGCTGTCACCCTGGTTCAAGCTATCATTTGCTCTTGCCTGGTTTACTGTTAAGCCTACTAAGTAATCTCCTTGCTCTCACCTTTATTCTCCCACATTTTAGTCTCAAAATGATTGATCCCTTTAAAGATTGATCCCTTTAAAATATAAATCAGAATTTTTCCACTCTCTGCTCAAAATCCTCCAGTAATTTCCTATCTCACATAGAGCAGAAGCCAAATTCTTATCCTGGTTTATAAAACCCTACGCAATATGGCCTCCAGCTATGCCTCTGGCCTAATCTACTACTCCTCTCCCAACTCTCTTCTAGCCACTTGGTCTCATTGTTGTTCCTCTACCAATACTCTTCAGCCTCCAGGCCATTACACTAGCTGTCCTCTTCGCCTGAAATGCTTTTTACTCAGATATTTACACATCCTGTTCCTTCACCTGCATCAAGCCTCTTAATCAAGTAAGCCATTCTCCTTGAGGCTGTCCTTAATCATCCTATTTTACATTGCAACAGCTTTCATTCTCTTTCTCTGTTTCATCATTTTTCTCTGTGGCACTTCTATCATCAGAACATTATGCTTTTTTCATTATTATTATTCTTTGCCTTCGCCCACTAGACTGTAAGCTTCATTACAGCAGATTTTTTTGAGGGCGGGGGGCTGTTTTGTTCCCCAAGTGTTACCAGTGCTTTGAACAGTGCCTGGGGATAGTAAATGTTTAATAAAAATTGTTGAATGAAAGAACAAGGGAACTCACATTTAGGGGTGGGAGCAGGAAGAAGTAACATTTGAGGAAAAGGAGCAGGTATCTAGAGAGATGGGAGAATAGGAGAGAATTCCTCATTCATGCCCATGGTCATAACTACCATGATTATACAATGTCTCCCACGTCTTTACCTCCCCCTGACTTCCATCTTGAGATCCAGGGCTGCATTTCCAAATGAATGTTAGACTTCTCTACTGGTAATGTTTCAAATTGTAAAGACAGTATCTCTGAAAGCTAACTCATCTTCTGTGCCAAACTGGTCACTTCTCCCAACTGAAAGACTGGAATGATTCCATTTTTCTGAGTGATCCCAAGATGAATTAATTGTACGAAAAGTTCCCCAAAGGCCAGTGGTCAAGAACAATGCCTTACCACCTGGCCAAACCAGCTAAACCAGCTAATCGGTGGGCCCTTAAGGCATCCCACCCTTATTTCCTCCTGCACATATTCTGATTACTGCACCCGGCACCTTCTGCACTCGGCCCTACCTTCTGCACTCGGCCTTTCTGCGCACAGCCCCCTCTATATGCAGCCCCACTGTGCACGGCCCCCTCTATACGCAGCCCCCTGCGCACAGCCCCCTCTATATGCACACGACCCCCTTTTGCGTGCAGACCTAACAACCTACCACCCAATCCCTTTAAAGGTCAACCTAACCCCCCAATCAGGTAACGCCAAGGCATCTCCCCAAGGCTTGCAGTTCTACCCTTTAAATTAGGTCCCAGCTCGGTAGGGCTCCTCTCAACCACTGCTGCATTAGTGAACGAGTGGGTCCAAACTCGAGTTTGTCAATAAACTCCCTTTGCGCTTGCATCGGTGTCAGTTTCCTTCTTGGCTCGTGGAGTTCCAAACCAGGGCATTTCACCAACCACTCTATTTTTGTTAGTGGAGCACTATTTCCCCAGATCTCTCTCGATCCACTCTCACCATCCAGTCAGTTATTAAGACCTGTGTGTATTTTAATCTCTATTATATTTTTCACATACCAGGTCTCTCCTTTCTCTCTCACTGTCTCAATTACTCTCACTGTCACAGCTGTGGTCTCCGACTTAGACTACTGTAGAAGCTCTAGTAACTAACCTCTCTACTTATAATTTTTACCCTGTTCCAATCCAGTATAGAGTCTACAGCTAGATCAATCCTCTGAAGGCCCAATTACATGATCCTGCTCAAGAATCTTTCGTAGTAGTTCTCAACTCTTGCCACTCAAGGCAACTGGATATCCACATGCAAAAGAATGAAGTTGGATCCTCTGTAATCTGATCCTACACACTTTTCCAGCTACCACTCCTTGTGTGACCCTCTGGTCCAGCTGAACCAATTGCTATTCATGGACAACAACACACTCATGCCTCTATGCTTTTGTTCTTGCCGTTCTGTTAAACCTTGCTTATTAGTATTCTCAATCTATGATACTGGAACAACTGGATAGCTACATACAAAAGAATGAAGTTGGACCCATACCTCACACCATATACAAAAATTAACTCAAAATCAATCATAGATCTAAATGTAAGAGCTAAAACTATAAAACTCTTAGAAGAAAATATAGGTGTTAAGTTTTCACGATCTGGGGTCAGGGAGTGGTTTTTGTACATATACCAAAAACACAAGTGACCAAAGAAAACATTGATAAATTGGACTTCATCAAAATTAGAAACTTTCGTACTTCAAGAAAGTAAAAAGACAACTTACAGAATGGGAGAAAGTACTTGTAAATTATATATTTGTTTAGACACATTTTCAGAACATGTAAAGAGCAACTTAGCCCAAGTAAAAAGTGGGCAAAGGATCTGAATATCCAAAGATATTATTTGTATATTATTAATATACAAATGGCCAATAAGTGCATAATAAGATGTTCAACATCATTAGTCGTCAGGGAAATCCAACAGGAATTCATACCCACTAAGCAAAAATAAAAAAGAAAGACAATAACATGGCTGTTGATAAGGATGTGGAGAAATCAGAACCTTCATACATTGCTGGTGGGATTGTGGAACAGTACAGCTACTTTGGAAAATAGTTTGGCAATTCCTCAAAAGGTTCCACCTGGAGTTACCATATGACTCAGCAATTCTACTCCTAGGTATATACTCAAGAGAATTAAAAACACATGTCCAACAAAAACTTGTACATAAGTGTCCGTAGCAGAATTATTCATAATAGCCCCCAAAATAAAAATAACCCAAATATTTATCAACTGATGAGCAGATAAATAAAATCTGGTATATCTGTACAATGAAATATTATTTGGCCAATAAAAAAATGAATGAAGCACTGATATGTGCTACACATAGATGAATCTTGAAAATATCGTTCTAAATGAAAGAAGCCAGACACGAAAGGCCGCAAATTGTGTAATTCTATTTACAAAAAGTTCCAGAATTGACAATTCTATAGAAACTGAAAGTAGATTAGCAGCTTCCAGGGCTGAGGGGAGGGAAATGAGAAGTGACTGCTGATGGAGATGGGGTTTCTTTTTAGAGTGATGAAAATATTCTAAAATTGCTTGTGGTGAGGGTTGTGCAAGTTTGTGAATACACTAAAACGCATTGATTTATACACGTCAAAAGGGTGAATTTTACAGTACGTGAATTATATCTGTATAAAGCTATAATGTAAAAATCCTACATATTCTCAAATAAATATCTAGGTCAAAGGTGGAGTCAGCATTCCTGAAACCTCACAGCAACTTTTTTCGGCCTTATATCAAGGTTTCCTTTTTTTGTGACTATAAGTGAGGCTGGCTTAATCACCTTTGTATCCCCTCCAACTCCTACTATAGCACCTGAACATAGTCAGTACTCTATAAAAACATTGAATTAAAGAGTTTTGAAAAAAGGATGGAAGCATCATAGGATACAAATAGAAAATTGAAGGGTAATGAGTCCTGAAAAAAGACTTGGGTGGATTAGACAAAGGAGGCCCGTGGCAAGCCAGTGTTCCCACTAAGTTTTTAACACTGTGAGCGGATGACCGAGCTGCTTTAGCAGATGATCATACAAGAGCAACAATGAGCACTGAGTACATGTGCACAGAGGATGGTATTATAATCAAAACTTTTAGCAAGTCTACCTGACATACCTAATACTAGGTATAATTGTTATTGTGCTTCATAGTAATTAGGCATAAGTGGCAAGCGATTTACATAAATAACTGTGGTTTTACTTTTACACTGCCCAATAAAATTTTTTTGTCTCTTCTCCTTTTGTTAGTCTTCCAGTATATATACTGACACCGTATAGAATTTAATTTCTATCACACAGTAATAGCTAACATTTATTGAGTATGTCAGGAACTCTTCTGAGTGTTTTACCTGTATCATTGTTTTCAATTTATATAACAACCCCATGGGGTAGTTACTGTACTATTCACTGAGCGTTTGTTCTGTGTACACCAAATACTGTTTCAAGTACTTTACATGTTTTAAGCTCACATAAATATCACAACAATTGATATGAGGTAGAAACTGTCTGTCTTCCATTTTACACACACAGAAACCACAACATAGAGTGGTTATAGCTAGCAACACACAGCTAGCTGCGCGGTAAAGCCGGAACTGGAACCGAGTCGTTCTAATTCTGGAGCATCTGCTCCTTCGGTGCTGTGCTTTTCTACACCCATATTTCCCTTGCTCTTATTCCCATCTGCTAATCCAGGAATCTTGATCCCTGAAAAGTTCTCGATAAGTGTTTTTTGGAAGTCTCACTCATAAACAAGCCCAGGTAACTACCACATTGTCTTCTGCTGCTTTTCTATTCTTCCATTGCTCCATGCCCACCAGGCACTCATATCTGCCAGGGATAGGCTCTGCTCCGTCTGAGGAACACCACATCCCTGGGCATGATTTTGGAGACTGTTGCTGCTCACACCAGATTCTATGCATTGAAGAAATGAGGACAAATGAATGTACCACACTCATGCAAGGTGTTAATGACAAGAGGGATAGTGAGGGGACATATGGGAACTCTCTTATCTTTTGCGCAAGTTTTCTAGAAACCCAAAACTTTTCTAATAAAAATAGTCTAGTAATTTGTTTTAAATGTGGGACAAATGTCCTTTAACCCCCTTGAGAGTCTTGCTTTTCTACTTGGGTATCAAAACTGCCATTTGTGTGCACAAGTCTTAAAGAGCTTTAGTAAACAGTTATTTCGGTTATTGCTTCTAATACCCTCTTAGTCACCTGCCAGCTCCCTTCGGTGCCCTGAAACCGGGGGCTTGCTAACAAAGTCAAGTGACAAGCTTCATTCCTGGACCTTCTCTAATCTCTTCTTTGGAGCGAACGCTCTCTTGGGAAGACTCCATAGTCACTCATTTAGATAAACTTCTAACCGCAGCCTGCGGTTCTCCTGACCTGCCCTTCCACGCTAAGCTCATTTGAAAATGAATCAAAATGAATTACCTGAATTCTCTGGGGAGTTTATTAAATAAGAAGATCCCTGGGCCCCAATTTCAGAGACTCAAATTATTGCTTCAGTCTTGTGGAAAATGACTGGTCCAACTGCAACAGTAACAAACTGGAGGATATTCTCTTTTGTGTCTGGATATAGAGCCTCTGGTTTTGTATTTCTCAAAGCTCTCACTGGCACTGCCCTGAGGGGCTGGGTCTCTGTGCTGGGCACTAAAATTGTGGATCTGTTTTCTTCCCTGCAGTTTTTCTCGGTATCATAGACTGTCTTCCTGACAATTACAGCTGACCTGTTTATGCCCATCTTACCTATGCCAAGAATAAAATGTTTGGAGGGGAGGAGTGGAATATACCTGCAAAGATTCTAGGTGTTGTCTAAGGATCATCTATCCTCTAGGAAAAATTCTAACTACCTCTACTTGTGGAAGCCTTTAATACCATAGCTATTATTTTACATTCTCAGACTACCTGCATAGTTTTGTCATTAATCCTGAGATGAGTCTTTAATTCATTTTTTGATTTATACTTTTGCCTACAAGCTTCTAATGCATCTTATCCTTCTCCCAAGTTAATCCATCAATAGTAAGAATTTGGGAGAGCAATCAACTCACTCACACACTCTCTCTCTCCTTCTCTCCCTCTCTCTCTCTCTCTCCACCCCCCCCCCAACCCCATCTCCATCATTTATTCAGAGCTCTCACAATAACGTTTCACTGTAAGTAGCTTCTGTTGTCACTGCCATCTATGTTGGTTAGCCAAATCGTGTCCTTTGTCCTTGTCTTCACTACTTTCTGCCGCAATTCCTCTAGTATCAACATTTATAACTTCCTTCTCCTTCCTTTTAATGTGTGTCTAAATCCTTCCTATTCTCTTCATTACTAAATATCTTTTCAAATATTTTTAAACAACAGGTACAGATGCATTAGTAGTTTTGAGGCTGTGGGTAACCACTAAAGCAGAGCCCTGTGCACTTTCTGTTATTTTCCCATTTTGTCTCTGCTCTAGGGAACTTTAACCTTGCAGCAACTTGGTGACTATAATGTAGCTATAATTGAACCACAGTGTAAAGTTTCTTGATCTAGGGTTCTATAACTCTGCAGATGCCACATCTTTCAGCATGTAGCTTCTCTTATGGGCTATACTGCCCCCCAAATTGCCTATTCTATAATCAGCCTGGTCACCAGTAAATTTTTTTCCCAGGGAACTGGTACAGGAGGGGAGGGACTTTGGATCAACCCAAATACAAATGCCACAGCTTCTCTTTTAGCTCTTGGAAAATCTCCAAGTTCCTTTTGTTTGTCTTTTTTCAACCTAACATTTTAAATCCATACACTCTAATGTTTAAAGCTTCTCTTCACTTAATACCATTTGAAGAAACTTTCAGTCATTTTTATTATTTATTATTATTTTACCACCTTTGGAAGTTCACGGAAATTTTCAAATTCCCATTCTCTGTCAGTTATGTCTAATGATGGATGAAGGGTTTAAATCACTATCCAATGTTTCAACCATTTCCCCCCTATTTTGGGGGTGTTTTTCCAAACTAACACCAGCTGCAAGGTGGTCTGTGACACATCACATTGTTATCAGTTTAGCCATCATGGTGAGAACACATGCCTGATTCTATGGAGCCTATGACACAAATGGGCACTGGACCAGTAGTGCCCAGCACTATGCTATCTTTAGACTTCTCTTCCTTTGCATGACTAGGACCTTGTCCCTAGGCCAAGTTTGTGTGCCAGACTCCCTCTCCCCTCAGTATAAGAGTTCCTTCCCGGGAAAGCACTCAGTCTCATGCAGCAAGCTTCTTACAGACCAGCCTAACTAGTTTGCCAAGCGTGCCTGGATACATTTTGAGCCCCAGAGGCTGATGTAGTTTAAATTTAAGTTAGGATTACCCTTTTCCCTTCCCCACACATATTTTTAAAAGTAAAGTTTCTGAAAATGAATCTGCAGAGTTTGGTGGTTTTTCTTAAAGCCCAGTACTTTCATCTCGATGCTCTCTGATCCCCCATTTTGTTCCTACTCTCTTCACTTTTCCCGCAAGTTTGAATAACAGGTTTGGTGTCTCCCTACCCTTTAATCTTATCTCTCGAAGCCCATAAAAAGTCTCTGAGTCATGAAGCTCCAGTTGGCCTACTTCAGACGAGACCATGTAATTACTGTAATTTGGGATGAACGCTCAGGAGAAAGGGGAAATGGTAAGTGCATGAATGTAGATACAGATCCCTCTGGAGATTTGGCACAGAGAGAGTACAGGGGAAAAGGGGTAAAAGGTGAAGAGGAGGGTCCACAGCAGGGGAGCTGTCTGGAGCTGTAGCTAGAAGTTGTTCCAGAGAACCAACTTTCTCTTAGAATTAATGTCTGACAGCCAGCTTTCCACCTCATGGAACTAGCAAGATGCCTTGGGCCAGGGACAGACCAAAGAGCTCTTTCTGAGCAAGTTTCCTTGTGGTTCTCTCTGCTACAATATATGACCCACAGAACACATGCACTAACACATACACACAGATATGTCCACATGCACACACAATTACAGAGAAGGCAGGCCTTACTAATAACTGTGAAATAATATCCGTTGGTCCAAAATTTTTCAACACCCCTCTGACAATACTCAAGGATATTTAAGCCAGGAACAATTCACCCTACAATTAGAAAGAGTTAAGTTTAAAATGCAAATTTTTCCCAAAGGTGAACGGTGTGATTGATTCTTATCCACTGTAACATATAACTAATTGAAAAAAAGCTCTTTTCTGTTTAGGTAGGGGAAGGATTAGGAAGTAGAACGGCACAAGATACTTAAAGTCTTGAAGAAAAAAGAAGTATTCAGAATTACAAAGACAAATTTCCTCCTTTTTAAGAATTTGTCAAGAAGGAACAAAGGTGATGCCAGTGTAGAAATCTATTTCAGTAGGACAATGGAACAGAAGCCAGATTATAGTGAGTGAACAGTTATGAAATGACAACAGCTAGTATAGCCTCACTGAAAGAGTATGACATTGAAAGGAAGAGAGAAAGAGATGCAGTAAAGATTGGGGCCAAATGAAGTCTTTTTTCAAGATGTGCATAAAAGGAAAAATTAAGGAATGTGTAGCTTTGGGTCATATTCTTATAGCTATTTCACTGATCTAAACTCCATCTCTTTTATCAAAGGGACTTAAGCCCTATAAATAATTCTCAACATTTTTTATAAATGTGAATTTTCTATATTATAATACAATGCCCTAAAATACATTATAAACAGTCTTGTAAACCAGTTGGCTAAAAAAAAGTTAAGTAGATGTGTCAGTTTTAATAGTCGTCCTCATATTAAAATTTATATTAAAATCTCATATTATCTCAAATCCAGTCCTTGAGAAATAATCACTGGCAAAGACCCCATAATAGCTCACAGGACAACTTTGTATTGTGGGTTTCTGCAAAACAATCTCAGGCAGATTCTTTCCCAAGCAAATCACAGATTTTCAAGGGATAATCTGCTCCCCTGAAACTGGAATGTCATTTATATTCCAGGATATTTTATAGAGAACCATACGCTGTCTTTCCCTGTCCTCATTTCCTTCCTTCTTTTTGTATTGTAGCAAACTCTGCTGAGAAACACTGAGCTACAAAAAAAAAAAAAAAAAAAAAAAAAAAAAAAAAAAAAGCACTTCAGCACTTAGCATTTAAATGAGGACTCTAACTGGTCGTTTTCTGTTCCGTGTTTCTAAGTGAAAGCTGCTAAGGAACAGCTCCAGCCGCTGTTCCCAGAAAAAGCCCGGGATTGAGGGAATCTCGTCCAGGATCATTATGGAACCTGAGCATTTTGCTTTGTTTTCAGATTTTGTTACTTTGGTCCTTGTAGTATAAACTTTAGAAAAGATTCATGTTCTCAGTTGCAGTGATGGATGCAATGCCAGTTTATGTCAGGATAAAGAAAGTCGGTGTACATGGTAACTCTAAGAATTGTTCCATAAAACAACTAGGTGAACAGTTCGAGGTGGGGAAATTGACAGGCTTTGGCACTGTGGTACCGTTTTCACTACTTAATGGAACTAAATACAATGGGTGGTAAAGTGTTTTCTCCTCACCCTCATCCAACTATCAATTTCGGTTGCTTTTTCTAACCAGCCACAGCTCAAACTTAAATAAATTCAATTATGTGTTTGAACCAATTTTCTCTTTTTACTAATTTGTGTCCTTGATTCCCCCCCCCCGCCCCCTAAGGGCAGTCATATAGGTTTGCTGTTTCCCAAAATTCACTCTAGTTACTGGGTCTAGAATTCTTGGACACAAGAATAGGGGATTCCTATTCCTATCTTTCTTTTCCTGTTTTGAACCATGGTAGTATTTAGAAGATTTAGACTAAGAGAAATATATGCAGTTGAAAATGCCACAGAAAGTATAGATGAAGCAAGATTAGCCAAGGGGTGATAACTGTTGAAGCTGAATTATGGGAGTTCATTATTTATGTTATTTATGCTGTTCTCTGTAAAAAAAAAAAAAAATTCCTGTAATATAAAATTAAACAACAAAGTTCTCCTTAAGCAATAATTTATGCAATCTGGGTTTTCCAGACACCTTGGATTGACAAGAAGAAATGCCAGACAGGATAATATGGCCAATCTATTGGTTTGCTATTTATTATTCTGGATATTGGTATAGAATGGAACCTTCAAAGTCTGATATAGTAAACCTGAAGAGCCCGAGTAAAGGAAAAGGACTGAGATTCATGGAAGCAAGAGAATTACAGAGTTTTTTAATTGTTGGAAATATTTATTAAAAATTACAGTTGTTATTCATTTCTAGTTGCATATATAGGAGAATTACAGAATTATAGTTTTAAATGAAGGAGAAATTCTTCCTTATGCAGGATGATTTTAGCTTGGCCTAGAAAACATATGATTTTCATCTTTAGAGCTGCATAAGAACATTGAACTATTGGCCTACTTACAGGAACTATTGAGACTACTGGAACATAGCCTCATACTATGCTGCTACTGGAAGATGCTGAAGTTGGGGGAAAAGACTATTAAGAATTTGGACAAGTCAGATAATGGGGAATTTAAATGATCCCCTTATGATATGATTTCTCTTGGCCTGGAAAAACTCTGACCTAAGACGCTTACAGGGAAATGATATGATCAATAACAGGGGCCTGCAATAAAGATTGAGAAAACAAACCATAAAAGTTTGGCTTATAATGAGATTAGAGAGTCTGTCCAGAGTGGATGGCAGTTTCTTTCAAGAAGCCCTTGGAGTGTAAGTATATTTCAAAAGAGAGGCAATGGGGAATGTTATTTATGTGAATCAAGCTCAGAGTTTCCCCCAACTTTTAACTAAGTCACCTCAGAAAAAAAATCTGCTTTTTGAAAAAATGAGAGTTTATCCTAAGTAAAATTGTATTGATCTCTCTTTCTAAGCCCTCTGAGTTCTCCTCTGCCTCTCCGATGGAAATAGAAAAGAGTAAATGGAGCCCAGGAAAGGGGCATTTTATGATAGTTTGTAGAGAGACTAGTATTACCCAATTGAGAGCAACATTAAACCAATTGTCCCAGCTGGGTAAAGGGAAAAAAAGTAAACTACTTCCATGGAAGAGAGAGGGTTTGGATTGAAACTCTTTTTTTTTCTGGTCTTTTTTTTATACCTCACTTACCTCTATATAATATCACAAAAAGGAGACCCTTCTTTGTGTCATATTATCATACACACACACAGGTGCACATACACACACACATGCATACACACACAAATAAAGATGCACTGCAGAGCATCCTCCTCACCACTCATACAAACTGTTTTCTAAGAAAAGCTGTAATAAAGTGTCTTCTGCCAAGACAGCATAGCCTTTGTAAATAATAATAATATTATTATTATTATCATTATTATTATATAGCCTTTGTAAATAATAATAATAATATTAATATTATTATTATTATTCATGTCAGGAGAAATAGAGACTCTGAAGGGAAAAACACAGGGCTCAAGTTGTTGAGGAAATCAATGGCAAAAATGGGAACTAAGTTTCTCTGATCATGTCTCAAGCCCTTAGAAGAACTTCCTACAGTGCAGCTGCTAACCTAATCCTTCTCAGAGTTACCCGCCAAATCCCAAGCTTTTTTTTTTTATGGCAAGGGATTTTTTATAACCAGGGAAACTATCAGGGATGTAAACATTTTATTGGCATATCATTTTCCAGATTCCAAAGCAATTTTCATACTTTACTTTATTTCCTGAACTTGAGAGCTTCCCAATCTCTGGGAGAATGAGAATCCCTTTCTGGTGTGACAAAGATTAGTGGATCCTCACTTGATTGCACTTGTTCTTTTTGTAACTGTTAGTGGGGAAACACAACAAAAACTTAGTATGAGAATAAAATACCATGAATTCAATAACTTTTAGGTGAGCGTGTATTTTGCTGGCCATAACATACATTTGAAAAGTTGTAGCACATATATACAGAGAACAATAATTTTAGTTATCAGTGATGCCTAGTGAGAATATGGATTTGAAGATATCCCTCCAATAACTGAAGCCTTTGCTAATCAAGGTTCTGCATGTCATTATCAGATGAAATTTCAAGAGCCATAGAAAAGTTACTTAAAAGTATAAATGTAGAGAACCAAGGGATGATGTATTTCAAAGCTGCTTTAAAACCCAGAGTGTTCAGATAAATTCTTGCTCTACTGCAGAAAAGAAATCGATTCTGTTTAAATTCTTTGGAAAGGAGGAAAGGTATGATCTCTTTAAAGAATGCCAGCAGAGCTGTAGTTAACCTCTGTGGCCCAGGGCATCCTTCTGATTTGGTGATTGAGTTGAGCAGAGAGAGAGAGTGTGCATGTGAGAAATGATCAAACTGGGCAAGACCCAGTTATGAGACACCATTTGGAGTAAAATGAAGGCAATATTTAAGAAAAAATATGGTTTAGGTTCATTCATTCCAGATGAGTAAATGTATTGGAAATGTAAAGTCAAATGGTGTATCTTTGACCACCATTACAACCATAGCCATCTGCTTGGCTGTATGTATCATGCTTTCCCATTCTCTCTCTTTCTCTCTCTCTCTTTTATTTTTTCTGTCATTAGGATTAAGAAAAACAAATTCAAAGGAAAGATTTTTCTCAAGTTGCTAAAGGATAATTCTCTCAGAAGGGTCTCAATAAGAGGAAACTGTGGAGAATGCTCCCTCCGCCCCACAAGTATTTTGCTCTGAGGTACCTAGTAAAACTGCATATTGTAGGTACATGTCATCTTTATTCTCTCTTTTTCAAGCCCAGGAATTTATGTTGATGGACTCTTAGACGGTAATTTCAGGCAAGCCTATAATTGAACAGCCAAACAGAAATTGTGATTCTCTATTTCTTAAATGCCTTTGATATCCTCATATAAAAGGTTAATAATGAAATACTAAGAGAAACATCTAAAGGCCATGGTTGGTCAAATTTCTTTGCATGGCACAAAGGGAAAGATGACCTCATGCAAAACCCTGATATTTCCACTATAAGAATAATCAAAATGTAATGTTAAATTTAAAAATCACATTTCAAATGCTACCAAAAACAGACTCTTGGCAAAGTATAAATGTTTAATTCAAATTGGGGCTTATAGGGGGAAAGCAATTAAAATCTAATTGCATTATACAGGAGATTTGTACATTTTTATCCTCAAAGTCAAGCGAGGCAAGAAGAGGTTCTTAAACCCTGTTTTTTAAATTAGAACTTTCTTTCACATCTCTTTTTTTTTTTCTCTTTTTGAATCCAGACATTTGAATTTGGACAGACAAGCAACCCAGCCACCTTTCAGTGTGGCTGTGTCAGTATCGGAATGAAATGAACATGACCCTCCAGCAGGGAAGGAACACACAGTAAAGGTATTTTTTATAGAACAATTCTTCACACTGCCCTGGTGACTGGGAAAAGGAATCTCGTGTTTCTCTTTTGCTGATACTGAATCAGCTGAAGAACACCATGAACATCAGTAGAAATGCTCTGAAATAGTCTCTCCCTTTTGTGTTTTTTTCTCATGAGGGGAGAGAAGAGAGATTTTTTTTTAACATAAAATATTTAATTAAAATGCCAATTAAAACTGACCAATTATTTGGTGGTTCAGTTTATAATCAGAAATGTTGCAAAATATTACATTAATGGGCAAATCATTCTATTGATTTTGGCATACTTCTTATCAACTCTCTAATAAAGATGGCTATAATTATTTAGGATAAGAATATACTCTCAATTAACATGGGAAGCTGATTTCAGCAAAGCAATTCCTATTCTTGCTTCCTCCTCAACAGTTCAGTAGCAATTAGATTCATATCTTCGTTAGATAGATGGTCAAAATGAGAACTGATAAAGCGAGAACTGAACTCAAGTCTCAGTTGGGGAGAAGCTCCAAGCACCCTAGCAACATGCATTTCCTAAATCTTATATCTGCATGTTATTGCATACTTGCTTATTAAAATTTCCATGAATAGATACTTTATGTGATTTCTAAGAGCTAAGTGGAAATGATGATAATATCATCTATCATTTGTGCAGTGGCTTATGGTATACAAAGCACTCTTATACACATTATCTCATTTTCTGAGAAATTTAGAAATATTCATAAATTGAGTAAATTGAATAAATTTGTAGAAAAGTTTAGATTTCTAAAATGTTTTATTTCAAACATATTTGTTAACCCAGTACTAACTGAGTAGCTCAAGTTAATTTTTAATCTCAAGGAAGTGATCATATGAGTGGTTACTTAGCGTATTCTGAAAAAATTAAACTTAAGTCAAAAGTGCAAAATAAGATACTGCTGAATTTTTGTCTCCAGCCTTCACCTCAAAGATCATGTTCAACAGAGTAGAACTTGCTGTCGACCACCTTCCTCTTTTTTGCAATGCTGACATCAGGATTTGGTAAAAAGGGCTAATGTCTTTCTCTAAACCCACTTAGGACACTTATGGTATAACAGTTTAGAAAACCAGAAACCCCTCCATCTTTTAATCATTTCTTTATTAGTAAAGGTCTAAAGATTTACTGAAATCAGCTGTAAATAGAGGAAAAGCCCCACACCATTGAACAATTTTTCCTAGGAGAGGTCCCAAGGCGTCCTACATTTCTGGAAATAAAAACGAGCTCTCTCTCATATATTATATGCATTTACCTAATTCTAAGTTCCAGGTAGGAGCCCAGCTTACTTACCAGGTGTGGCTGAGTTGGAGGACACAGGTGAAAAGAAAGATGCACACAGAAGGCTTCATAAGCAACATAATCCTCTGGAGTAACAGAGATAGGAAATTCTAAAAACTTGGGAGATAGAGAGGTAAGATGAGGAAGTATTCTCCTCGTGGTAGTGGGATGGAGTTCTCCTCAAACCCCAACTTCCTTGGTGTGTAAGCGATCCCAAACAGAGTTAAGGGGAGGTGAAATGGAGCTGCCAAACTTCCAAAGAAGAGATTATCTACTTAATTAAAGTTTTTTTTTTCCCCTCTAAGTCCTTCAGCCAATCAGAACTCAAGTGCCAGAGAAAGATTGAGTTGATCAAAAGAACACTCCAGGATCCTCCCAGACAAATGCAGAAGAAGGGGACGAGAAAAAGGGGACAAAGAGAGGAACACGGAGAAAGAGGACAAAGAAAGAGGGGTGGGGGGAGGAAAAGAGACAGGGCAAATCCCCTCCACATAATTACTGCGTGGAGTCTCTCTCCTCCCTCTTGCCTATGCCTCCCACCCCACCACAACCTCCCCCACTCACGCACACTCACTCGCAGACACAGACACAGAGAGGAGAGCCTGGTCCCCAAGGGGATTTAGGAAGGACTGTGCTTTCCTGGTTGTCTTTTGCAGGGCTTTGAGACTGAATCTGCATTTAGGATAGCTCTCTTCAGAGAAAAATGTACCATGTACTGGGTGAACCTCAGCCTGTGATTTGAGAATGCAGGGATATAGCCCAACCATCTCCGGTACCCTTTCTCGGAGAAAGAAGCCCAGGAAACTTTAGGGAGCTCAATGGTTTCTTCCTCTCATTCTTTCCATCAGACACTTAGACTTGTTGAACATGTATTACATTCTCAACCCTACACGAGGCATTGTGGACATTTTTTAAACCAAAACATGATTTCTGCCCCAAAGACATTTATAACCTAGTGAAGTGATAATATAAGAATGCAATTTAATGAGGTATTAAATTACTACAAACTGATTATGAATCACATAGGTTAATTTAGGGAAAGTTTTCTGAATAAGATAGAATTTGACCTTCAAAGGAGGGATGAAATTTCAATAGGCAGCCAAATTCCTACCCTCTTAAACTTGGGTGGCTAAGCCAGTAAGGCACCCAAGCCTCCTGCTCACACATCTGAGTTGCTGTCCCTTCTGTCCCACTAGAGAGGGAAGGTTGTCTTAGTCACCATGCAGGGGGATCCTCAGAGGGCCCCCATCTTACTTCTACCTGGCCACGTCTACTGCTTTAGCTCAGGGCTCCCCAGAAACATAGGTCTATCTTTGTTTTCTTTGTTTTATCCTTATTTCTCTCTAGCCACATCTACACTGGCAAACTGAACTGTAAAATAAAGAATTATTAATTCACTATTAATTCACAAATGATGTAGGGGTCTTCACCTGAATATTTCGACCAGGTAGTTTTGTTGTCCACTTGGAATCTTCTAGACCAGGCCTTATTTGAGATTCTTTATTGTGAAATGTCCTTGGTCAGTTTTGACTCTCACACAAACAACTTTAGGTCCTTCACTCTTTCTTTCCTCCCCTCCCCAACTTTACTGAGGTATAATTGACAAATAAAAATTGTATATATTCAAGATGTGCAACTATGTTATGAGAACAATTAATATCTAGTCCCTTAGCAACTTTGAAATTTATATAACCTTCTTAAGTTCCTCTCATCTTTTCCAGATCTTAGCCTTGGAGTTTCTTCTCAGTATCCTCGAATCAAGGGTTCTATGGAAAAATGAGCCACATTTGCATTATTCCTCTAAAAATGAATTATATTATATTTTTCAATAACTTTTAATATTATATGTGTTTGAAAATAAGATGTTTTTAGGACTTCAGGAATTTTATACCAGTAACATATATGAAAGCATTTACAACCACATATCTTAATCTTCTTCTGCCCTACTTTGTCTTCTGAAGATGTTTGCTTGGTAATATTCTTTTAGACCTAAAAATGTGTCAGTTAAGGCACAGAGCAGAAAAGCAATATACTGAATACTCTCAGTGATACTACTCTTAAATTATGATTAATGTCCTCACACTCATTCTGTGATGTTTAATCCCTAGTTAAAACTCTGATAGTGGCACATTTATTTTGTTGTACACTTTCCTGAGAAACATGGAAATGTTAATTTGTCTATATATTTAATTGGCAATAACTTAATGGCCTGTGAGGTGTCAAGCCCTGTGTAAGACCCTGAATTTTAGTGATAGAGGAGACTGTCACCACATTTAGAGTCTTCTGGAAGACAGACTAGTCAACACTTAAGTGTTAAAAGAGAGAAATGGGTGGAGCACTATGAAAGCATAGAGGCCATACACCTAAAGGAACAGTGGAGAAAGGCAAAAAGGCTCCCTAGAATATGCGAAAACAAGATTAAGTCTAAAAACTGAATAAGAATTCCCCAAAATGACAGAGAAGAAGGAGGTTCCATGAAGAAGGAACAACAAGGTTTTCCAAATCTGTGAAACAATAGGGTACCTTTGGAGAACTATAACTAGTCCATTGTGGCTGGACTGTGTGTGACATGCAGACAAAAGGAAGGCCAAAGAAATCAGGTAGGATACAGGTGGGGAAGGGCCTTGCACTAGGGAGTTTGGATTTTATCATGAAGGCAGTTGGAAACCATCATGGGAAGTTAAGTGGATGTGTCACCTAAAATTTGTATATCAGAAGGATTATTTTTTGGCAATGATGGAAGATGGCTGAGATGAGTCTGGAGGCAGAGACAATTTAAGGCCAGTTGCAGAAATCCAGGTGGGAAGAGATAAAGGCTGAACTACAGCATTGAATAAAAGTGGATGGACTTGGATGGTTATTTAGTATCACAGAGGCTGCTATGATTGAATATTTGCTTGGCACTTCATACTCATTAAGTACTCAAGATTCATTTGTTAATATTTAATCCATTGTCCCCAAAGTATTTTTTAAAATCTATTATTATTAGTTAATCTGAGGACAATTAATATTAAGTAAAAGCATCCTGTCAGATTTAACCAGGCACCCCTCCCCCCCAAAAGAATCTATTCTATAAACAAAATAAAAATACTAATAGAAATATTTTCTGTGTATATGTTAAAAAGTAAATTTCTTTAATATATAAAAAGCTATTACAAACCATTAGGATAAACAAACAGCTACTTCATATGAATTAGCTCTTCAAAGAAGAAATAAATATCCAAAAAGCAGATGAAAATATTTGGCTTTACTGATTATAAGAGAAAAGATAGGTTAAAACAGTGAGATACCATCTTTATTCATCAATTGACAAAGATATTAAGAAATGAAATTCAATACTAATAAATGTGTTGTGTTTTGCCAAATGTCATTTTAATACTGCTGGTAGGAATGTGAACTAATCCAATGCTTTGGGAACAATTTGACAATGTGAATTTATAATTTTAATCATATGAATACATTTTGACCCAATAACTCTACCGTTAGGAATTTATCATAAAGAATTAATCAGATAATGTTTATCAGGATGTATGTATAAGGAGATTCATGTTCAAATAACAACTTTAGCAGAACACTTTAGGGGTGTCTACTCAGCTCATAATGACTATTTTTATGGGTTACCTTACCTCCAACGGGAGCCCTACAGCAGCGATTTTGTACCATGTAGCAACATCTTTCCCCACAAATGGTAATAACTAAGCCGGTACTCACCCCAGCTGAGACAATCAGTTTTCCTTCCCTGGGAATTTGGATGAGAGAGAGAATGAGAGAGGAAATAGTAACTCTGTCAAGGTGAGCTTCTCAGTATATCCTGAATATTCCATGTTTTGTTTTGTTTTGTTTTTGTTTGTTTTGTTTTTCAAAAGAAGAATGCTGAGAGCAGAAAGAAGCGGCATAGGATAGCAAAACGCTTTCTAAAATAGGTGACTTAGAGAATCTAGAAGTCCTATAACGGTGGGTGGAAGGGGTCAAACTATTTGTACCAAAAGAACTACATCAACTTAAGTAAGTGACACCTGGCTCAGATAGTTTAATGCTGAATGACAACTTGTGGCTATGATCCTTTATCACAGCACATGGCCCTATTCAGAATTTTGTCTCTTTGTAGGGAAAGTCCAGACAGCAAGTAATCAGTAATCCAGGGGTCCTGGTTAACTCATTTCTTTTTACTTTACTGTTCCTTTGCCATAGGTTTGTCAAAGATGCTAAGAGGAAAAGAAATATGCAAGACCAAGAAAGAAAAGTTGATACAAAACTAATGTGTATGGTGTATTAGTTTCCTAGGGCTGCTTTAACAAAGTAACATAAACTAGGAGGCTTAAAAACAACAGAAATGCATTCTCTCATAGTTCAGGAGGCAGAAGTCCAAATTAAGGTGACAGTAGGTTTGGTTCCTTATTGGGGGCTCGTAGGAAGAATCTGTTCCAAGCATTTTGTTTGTTTGTTTTAGTTTCTGGGGTTGTCAGCGATCCTTGATGTTTCTTAGCTCCTGGAGGCATCACTCTAATCTCCACCTCCGTCCTCCCATGTTGCGCTCCCTGTTTATCTGGGTCTCTGTGCCTCTTCTCTTCTTATAAGGACACCAGTCATACTGAATTAAGAGCCTATCCTACTCCAGTATGACTTCATCTAAACTAATTAAATCTGCAATGAGCTTATTTCCAAATAGGGTCACATTTTAAGGTACAGGGGGTTAGGACTTCAACATATCTTTTTGAGGTTACAGTGGAACTCATGACGCATGGTATACTTAGTTGTAAACATGTAATTCCAGCAAATCTGGTACTCATATTCAGATGTTGCATAATCTCAGATTTTAACACTTTGGACACTTTTGTTTGGGTGGTAAAATCCCACATATCACATGTTTTTTTAAAAAAAAAAAAAAAGTTCTAGAGCCTGCATTTTGCATATTGATCCCTTTCTCATTGAGCCATTTGGTCTATTTTTTTAAATTTTCAATTGTTTTCCAAAGGGGTAGATCCTTGGCTGTTGAAGGAAGAGTGGAGTTGATGGGATACTAGTCTGCATTCAGACTGTAAGTTAATAAGCACCACATCTCCTTTATTCCCTCTTTGTACCTGGCATTTGCCAGTTAAAAGCTTTTTCAGGATTCAGGCAGACTGACTGGCGTCCTTGGTCATATCACCTTCGATGTGCACTTTTGGCAGTAGCTTCCTCTTCTATATCCATTCTCTAACTTCTAAATTGTGGTGGAAATCTTTCCTTTGCTTATGGGATCCCTCATAATTTTCACCGCGTTTTATTTCATTGCCATTATTTTCGCAAGGAGCAGTCCTGGTAGGAAAAAGGGAAAACCGTATGTATTTGATTAGCCATCTGAAACTTGTGGATATACATAATTGACTTTTGATCGATATCACCTAATTGCTTTTTCCTCTCCTATATTTACACTGCTTGATTCTTTTCCTTATTTTATTACACTGGCTAAACTTGAATACAGTGTTAAGTAGTAGTAGTGGGCTTCCTTATCTTACCCTATTTTAGTGGAAATGCTTCTAACGTTTCACCATTAAATATTATTTTTTTTGTAGGTAAGTATCCTTTACACCAGGGGACCCCATCCCCCGGGGCAGTGGACCAGCAGCAGTGCGTGGCCTGTTAGGAACCAGGCGGCATAGCAGGAGGCGAGGGAGCAAAGCTTCATTTGTCTTTGCAGCATTTCCCCAGCGCTAGCCTCAGCTCCACCTCAGATCATCAGGCATTAGATTCTCAGAGGAGCACCAGTCCCTGGTGCCAAAAAGTTTGGGACTGCTGTTTTATGCGACTGAGAAATTTTCCTAATACTTCTGCTACTCTTTTCCGGAAGCCAGATGCAATATTGGAAGCACACTCAAGCAGCCCTTTAGGAGGGTCAATGTGGCAAAGGGGCCTCCTGCTAGCAGCTAGGATTCATTTTCCAGCTCTCTGAGTGAGCCACCTTTCAAGAGGCTCCTCCAGGCCCAGCCAGGTCTTTAGCTGGCTGCAGTACTAGCCTTCCTTGATTGCAATCTTATGAGAAACCCTAAGCTAGAACCATCCAACTAAGCTGCTCCAATTTATGACCCACAGAAACTGTGAGAACATGGATTTTTTTATCAAATTTATTGGGGTAGCTGGTCAAGAACATTATATAAATTTCAGGTGTTCAACTTTATAATACGACATCTGTATACTCTATTGTTGCTCACCAAGCGAAGTCTAATCTCCTTCCGTCACCACCTATTTGACTCCCTTTATCCGCTTCATCCTCTTCCCATCCTCCTTTCCCTCTGGAACTACCATTCTATTGTGTGTATGTGTGAGGTT
Organism: Eonycteris spelaea; assembly: GCA_003508835.1. Lineage (NCBI taxonomy): Eukaryota > Metazoa > Chordata > Mammalia > Chiroptera > Pteropodidae > Eonycteris > Eonycteris spelaea. The sequence goes on from PUFA01000004.1 coordinate 20,319,552, forward strand.
TTTGTTTGTCTGTTTGTTGCTTTTTGTTTTATATCCCACATATGAGTGAAATCATACTGATCTTGTCTATTTCCATCTGACTTATTTCGCTTAGCATAATACTCTCAAGATCCGTCCATGTTGTTGCAAATGGCAAGATTTCATCTTTTTTTATGGCTGAGTAGTATTTCATGGTATACATGTACACCTTCTTTATCCAATCATCCTTCAAAGGGTACTTGGGTTATTTCCATGTCTTGGCAACTATAAACAAGAACATAAATATTGTTTTGTTAAGTCATTAAGCATTGGGTGATTTATTATGCAATAATGAATCACTAATATAGGTAGTTTTTGTAAAGGTTATATTAGATTAAGGCAGTTCCCAACTATTCCTAGTTTTATAAGGAGCTTTTAAAAATTATAAATTGATATTGAATTTTATCCTATGCATTTTATCTAGCGAATGAACATATTATCTTTCTTTAATATGCAAATATGACAAATTATGTTGGTTGATTTTTTAATGTTAAACCAAGTCTACATTCCTAGGATACATCCAACTTGGTCATATCGTATTGTCATTTTTGTTCATTATTAATTTAGTTTTCTAATACTGCTGCATCAGGATATTTGCATTTATGTTTTTGAGTATGGCCTGTAATTTTCCTTTCTTGTAAAGTCCTTGTCAAATTTTGGTATCTGGATTTTGCTAGCTTCACAGAATAAATTGGGGAGTGAATTATCTTTTTCTATACTCTGGATTCATTTATATAAGGTGGAACTTGAACGTTTGGCTCTTGAATATATGTCAGAACTCGCTGATAAACCATCTGTACCTGATTTCTTTGTGGCAAGATTTTAAACCATTGTTTCAATGACTGTGGTTATAGGATTATTCAGGGTTTTTATTTATTTTGAGTAAGTTGTAGTAAGTTATAATTTTTTTCTGAAAATTGGTTCATTTCATGCAAGTTTTCAAATTTGTCGATGCACATTTTTCATAATATACTCTTAGTGTCCTCTTAATCTCTGTCATATTTACAATGGTCTCATTTTTATACCTATTACTATTTGGATCCCCCCGAATCTCTTTTCTTGATCAATCTTGTCAGAGGTTTTCAAATTGTTATAGTTTTTTTCTAAAAATAAAATTGTGGCTGTATTAATTTCCTCTGTTGTTCAGATTTTTTCTTAAGTGCTGAGAATTTAGAACAGTGCCCCCAGCACATAGAAAGTCCTATGTAAAATATCATTTTCTGATTTTATCTTTATTATCTCCTTCCTTTTACTTAACTTCTTTGAATTTAGTATGTTTTCCTTTTCCTAACATCTTAAGTTGTCTGCCAATTTGTTGTCACTCGTGGATCACGTGCTCTGGGGGACACGTCTGGGGGCACGCACACGCCAGCAGCCTTATTGTGACCATCTGCTTTTCAGAAGCATTTCGGTCATAAATTGCCATTCAAGGACTGCGTCAGCTGTATCACATAGGCAATATATTTATGTCATTCAGTTCTAAGTATATTTTAATTCTAAAAGAATATAGACAGTGTCATGTTGGATATCTTTTAGATGTGTCCATTAGATGAAATTGTGAATTATGTCGTTCAGAGCTGTTAAACCTTCCTGATGAATTGATCTTCTTTGTCTCAAGGAATACTTTTTGCCTTACAGTTTATTTCATCTGGTATTAGTATAGCTAACCAAATTGTCGCTGTCATTAGTGTTTCCATGGTGCATCTTTTTCCATCATTTTACTTCGAAATGTTCTGTGCCTTGTCTCTCTTATAACCCCATATATATAGGTATGGTTTAAATCAGTTTGTGTTTGCATTGATGAAACCACTTAATCCATTTGCATTTATTGTCATTACTGCCATATTTGTATCTCCTTCTTTTTTGGTGTGATTTCTGTTTATTCATCTCATGTATCTTTTTATTTTTTTGCCTTTTAAAGGTTTAAAATATTTTTTCATTCCTTATTTCCCTCTAGTAACCTGGAAGTTGTACACTCTCTTTTTTATAGTGTTTACCCTTGATCTTTTATTATCCATATTCAGCTTTTCAAAGGGAACAGAAAAAGGATATTAGGTAAAAACTAAGGAAATATAAGTAATATATGAATGTTAGCTAAGAATACTTAATCAGTATTGACTGATTAATTGTAACAAATGTAATATATAAGTTATATTAATATAAGTGATGATAATAGAGAAAAATGAGTAGTGTGTATGGGAATTCTCTAAATTATATTTGCATTTTTCTGTAAATCTAAGACTGCTCTAAAATGTAAAATCTATTTTAAAGTAAAGGAATGATAAATACACAGAGAAGAATGAAAAATTTGAATTTATCGAATTAAGAGGCTTGATTCAGAACTTTCACTTTAGTATGGAAGACTAATTCCCTGAGCAACTCTTCATTAAAAACATCTATGTGTACTGGATAAAAATTTTAAATCTGTTTGAATGAATTTGATGATCTGACAAGATTATAAGAAATATTCTGAGACCAAACCAATAATTAAGTAAGTGAAAGCAGTAATCTAAAAAGGTAAGTTGAGCTTAAAGCCTGATTTTTCCCTGAAGGCATCTGAACAAATCTGAATTCTGAAGCTGTGAGTTTGGTGCATAAAATTTTATGATGGTAATGTAATATCTTCATAATGATTTGAATTTTTATTAACATGAAATATTCCTTTCTGTCCCATTTCAAGTTTTTAGTCTTTAAATCTATTTTCATCTTATATTAATAGTAAAATTTGGGGGGAATCAAAAGTTATATGAGGATTTTTGATGTGCCTTTTTTTCCATACTTGGTCCCAGAGAGCTGTACAAGCATGGATGGCTGCTGTCATCACATCCAGTGTTTTAAGACACTCTGATACCCCTAGCTATCTGGCCTCAGGTATCAAAAAGTTCTTTCTTCCTTTAGTTCAGCCAAGGACTTGAGTTTAGTCCTTAAGTAGCAAGCAAATAAACAAACTTTAATTTCAAAAAATTTAAGGAGTTAAAGAATAAAATTCTAAATCACAGAAATAAATCAATTTAGAGAAGATAGAATTCATAGTAGTAACTAAAATATATTGAACAATTCTTATAATCCTATAAAGGGGTTTACGTGAATAAGTCATTTAATTCTCACAACTCTGTAAGGGATGTGGTATTATTTTTGCCCACATTTCTGAGTGAAGAAGCTGAGGCTTAGAATGCCCAGGTTTATTTAGCTGGTGGTAAGTGCAAGCCAGGATTTGAATCTATGTGTGCTTGACTCTAAAGCTTGTTATTTTTATCGCAGTGCTATACTGTCTAACAAAACCAAATTCTACTCATAGATAGCCTTGGTTACTTTATAGGATCCTCAGTTCTATTTACTTCCCCCCATCTCAATTTGAAGATGTTTACCTCCAAAGCCTGCTTTTAGTCTTAATGGCTTCTCACCAAAGTTTTCTATTCAACATTCCCTGGGTTGTTGGAATTTTAGACCTTATGCCTGTAACCTGCATAGTGTGGAGTGGCCAAAACACAGGTAATTCAGTCATAGTGAGAATCTTTCCTAGGATCTGCATGCTTTCGCTATTTCACAACTTCTCATTTGAACCTACAGATTTTTGAGAAGATTCAAGCATTTTCAAAAAAGACTCTTATGAAAGAGCATGTGTAACCTACAGAAAAGAAAGAAACAGGATTATACAAAGACTGCTTTTTTTTTTTTTTTAAGGCAGGTACTTACACATTGAGGTTTTCTCATGTAGGCATGATTTCAAGCAGGAATATTTGTGTTCAATATTGGGCTCACACATGAACCTTGAGACAGAGAACTCTGACAAGGACCAGAAGAGAACAGTGTTAGGAGGTGTGAGGAGTAGAGCTGGTGTTAAGAGGCCCTAATAGCCAATTTATTACTGACTATAAAAAGGCAGTTTAATGATTCCCTTGAGGACCAAGTGAGAAGAAACAGCAGCAATTGCTCGAGGAAGGGGTGAGACTGGATATTGGGAGGGCCTTTCTGACAACTAAAAGTTATTGGATACTGCAATTCGTTTTCATAAGAATGGTGGAAAATTCTCTAGAGATATTTAAGGAGAGAACAGGCTGCCTCCTTCCAGATTGCTTGAAGGAAATTCATTTATTCATCTAACACATGTCTAATGAGCACCTGTGATATGTTAGATGCCATTCTATGCGCAAGGGAGGCATCTGTGAAGCAGACAGGAGCTAACTTTTGTTGCCATAGAGTCTACAATACAGAGATGGTGGTGGCAAGGGAGATAGATAATGAACAAATAATTTAAAACTTTTGGATACTGTGTGCTAAGAACCAAAATAATGGAAGATGACTAGAGGCCTATTATAGGTTGTGTGGTCATGTAAGGCATATATTACTGACAAGGTAATACATGAGGTGAGATCTGAAAGACAAGAAGGAGCCATCTGGCATAGATCTAGGGAAGAGCATTCCAGGTGACTGGACTAGTAAATGCAAAGGTCCAGAGGTAGGAACAAGTTAGGCAGATTTATGGAGCAAAGAGATCTGTATGTCTGAAGCATAGCAGGTGAAGAGGGGAGAATAGCTGGAGATAAGGTCAAAGAGGTAGAATGAACTAGATTAGAAAGAGTCTTCTAAATATTTGGATTTTAGTCTCAGGGCAATGGAAAAGTATAGGAGTGTTTTAAGCAAGGTAGTAAATGCTTTATATTTTAGAAAAGTGTATTTTGGTTGCTATGTGAAAAATAGATTAGAGGGGTGATAGAACAGAAGCAGGAGAACCACTTAGGAGGTTACTGTGGTAGTCCAAGTGAGAGATGACAGTGGTTTGGCCAAGAGTGGTTGCAGTGGACATAAGGAGAAGTGGACAAATCAGAAGATTTTTTTCCAGTACTTTGGTTATGCGGTTTTCCAAATGAATTGTATTTCTATTATTTCCAAAAGAAAAATAATGTAGGCATGCAAGAAGCATAAAACTTTTACTTAGAGTGCTTGTGATTTCACAACGGCTTGTACACTTACATTGTTTCGTGATATAGGAAAGGCATTCTTTGAAATGAAAGCACTAATGAAATCAGTGTCATATTGATGTGATGAAATGGTCTGAAGGGGTTGCATTCTCTGCTTTGTACGTTGACAATGGCTCTTTCCTGCTTGTCTATCCGCTGAAGTCACACCATGCTTATTAGAGATAAGGCTAGAAAGATCAGTTATAGCTAATATCACATAACTTTGTACGCTAGGCCAAAGGCACCATATTTTATGTTGTAGGTGGGATCATTGAAGGTTTTTTGAACAGAGGAATAACATGATTAAAAACTTTTATCAAAAATGTTAATTTGGTTAAGAATGGATCCCAAAGGGGAGATTCTGGAGATGAGAGAATCACTTATAAAGCTATTACAATTATCCAGGCAAGAAGTAACATGGATTTAGACTAGAATTAAGATAGAGCGTTTAGAAAGACAGGGACCGATGAGATGAGAAACATTTTGGAGGCTGACTCAATCAACAGAATCTACAAGTGAAACTGAAATTAGTAAGTGGAATAAAAGAAGTAGTCAAAGGCTGTTTCTGAGATTTTGAATCTGGATGACAAGGGTACTATTAAGAGAAAACAGAACAGAGAAGAAGATGGTTTAGGACAAGAGGAAATAGGATAGATCTGTTTCACAACGAGGTCAATTATACTTAACACCTTTGAAATGGTTAAGATGGTAAATTTCATGTTATTATTTTACCACAATTTTTAAAGCAAAAGAAATAAGATAAAGGAAAGAATAATGAAGGCATCTACTCTGTGTCAGCAATAGAAATCTGTAAAGGGACAGGATGGAGAGAGAGAAGAATGCCTTAATTTGGTGAATTGTAGAGCAAGTCAAGGAGACACAGGATAACAATTCAGCTTAAGTCCAACAAAGTGAAATGTGATATCTAGCAACCACAGGAGCCTGTCCACAAGCCAGCCCTCCAGGTAACCCTCTGGGATTTTATTTTACTCTGGACTCTTGAAGAAATAGGTTTTAAATTTTTATAAGAGTAATACACAGAGTTGTTCTCACCCAACTACTCATACCTCTGCTGATGAGCTAGGGGACTCCTCACCTCTAGCTATAAATAGCTTCTTGGCTGACCATTGTCTTTATTGTTTAGCCACCTAGATTTCCTGAACACAAGCCTGGAGGGATCCCTGTGGAGGGTGTTTTATTACTGTTTCTCAACAGTCATGGTTATCCTTCCTCATCAGTCATTCCCTAGACTCTTTTTTCCCCCACCTTTTTGAATTGTCACTGACAAATATAATTATAAGATATTTAAAATATACATATCCTTGTGAAAAGCTTTCTCCCTTTGAGTTAATTAACACATCCATCATGTCACATATTTATCTTATTTTGGGGGGGGGGCTGGAGAACATTTAAGTTTTACTCTCTTAACCAATTTCAATTATACAATACAGTTTTATCAACTTCTACCCCTCCCCAGCTTCCCAAAACATTTCCCAAACAACCACTGATCTACTCTCTGTCACTATTGATTAGTTTACATTTCTAGAATTTTCATATAAATGGAATTGTACAGTATGTACTTTTTTCTCTGAGTTATTTCACTCAGAATAACGTTTTTGAGATTCTTCCCTGTTGTTCATTTATCAATAGTCTTTATTTTTATTGCTGAGTGGTGTTCCATTATATGGCTATATCACATCTTGTTGACACATTCCCCTGTTGATGGCCATATGGATTGTTTCTAGTTTTTAGCTATTACAAGGAAAGCTGCCATGAACATTTGGTGTAAGTCTTCTTATTGACATATACTTTCATTTCTTTGGAGTAAATACTTAGAAGTAAAACGTCTGGTTCATGCAGTAGGTGTATACTCAACACTTTAAGAAACCGCCAAACTTTTCCAAAGGAGTTACACCATTTTACATTTCTACCAGGTATCTGGGACACTGACACCACCAAATGCCGGTGCTAATGGGAATGCAAACTGGCACAGCCACTTTGGAAGACAGTTTGGCAGTTTCTTATAAAACTAAACCTACTCTCACTATCCAATCCAGTAATCATACTCCTCGGCATGCACCCAAAGGAGATGAAAACATATGTCCATCCAAAACCTGCACATGAATGTTTACAGCAGCTTAATTCGTAAGTGCCAACATTTGGGAGCCACCAAGATGTCCTTCAGCATGCGAATAGTTAAATAAGCTGTAGTAAGTTTAGACCATGGAATCTTATTCCGTGTTAAAATGAAATGAGCTATCAAGCCATGAAAAGCCATGGAGGAAACTTAAATGCATGTTACTAAGTGAAAAAAGCCATCTGAAAAGTTTACATACTGTTTCCGACTATATGACATTCTGGAAAAGGCAAAACTCTGAAAATTAAGATCAGTGGTTGCCTGGGCTTGAGTGGAGAGATAAATAGCCAGAGCATGGAGGATTTTTAGGGCAGTGAAACTACTCTGCATGATACTGTAATGAGTGATACATGTCATAATACATTTGTCCAAACAAACCCGTAGAATGCCAAACCCCCAGAGGGGACACCAATGTAAATTATGGGCTTCGGGTGATTATGATGTGTCAATGTAGGTTCATTAATTTGAGCCACTCTGGTGGAGATGTTAGTAACAGGAGAGGCTATACACATGTTGGGACGGGGGTACATGGGAATCCCTATACCTTCCTTGTAATTTTGTTGTGAACCTAAAACTGTCCTAAAAAAATAAAGCCTTTATTTTAAAAATCATATAAAAAATAGCTAGAAGACAGGTTATACTGATATTAGAAGTAGCTTGGGCAGAGTGGGTTTCTAATAGGGCTAAATTAAGGCCCCTTGAACCGCTGCAATATGTTTTTGTAAAATTTCCAAAAATAAGACATTTTTGTATTCTTTATCTCAATGAGGGCACCTCAAATAGTATTAGCTACAAGACCCATACATCTAGACCAGTACAAGATATAGGGGCTTCCTGACTCATGTAACTCTCTTCATCCTTTATTAGGAAAGTGGTATTTGGGTTCCAATTAAAACTTTTAAATATTTATATTCCTGATATAGTTTGGATCTCTCCCAACAAAATGAGTATAAATCTTTCATTATTTGTATTTGAGGTCCTTATTTTATCTTCAATATTTGTCACTTTCTTTTTAAATGTTTTATTTTTTGGGGGGTTTTAAATTTCTCCCTTTTTCACCTTCTATTGTTTTTATGTCATTATCTGTTTTGTTTATTCACTCTGGTGTTCCTGGTCATTTAGTCTTTATTTCTGAATTTTTAAAATTTCAGTTTATTTCTAATTCACAAGTTCTGTTACTTTATTTCTGAATTTTTGATATCTGATTTCTAATATTCTTTTTGTGTCATATCATTTAAAAAATCTTTTGTTTGTTTTGAAGCAGAGTATAACAGTTTAAATCTATTTCTGATGTGCTTTCACTGCCTATAGAATATTATTCTGCCTTTTATATTCCTTTTCTGTAAAATAGCTTTTATTAAATTTAACTTTAATACTTCCCTGTTGTTTATTTTTAATCTGCTGTTTGCTTTTCTAAAATTTTAGGAGATATGAGTATAGCATTTAAAAATATGATGGCTTGCTTTCTGCAAATTCCTGATATTGTTCCTGTCCCACAATTGATCCAGAGCTTCTCTTTCCTTGGCTTTATTATCTTAATTCTGCTCAATTTTGACTCTACATCTAGAAGTTTCCCCTCAGTGTGTGGCCATGTCCTGGAGTGGAGCCCTGGCTGGTCAGTTTCAAGAGTTTCTAGGGGCTAGATCGCTCTAGCCACTTCAGATTTTAGCATGGGCCCCGTGCATTCATCCACTAATAGGATTAGGCCAAACTCCTCCAGTTTAATCTCTTGTTCTCAGATTGACTCACCTCAGTTTCTATTGATTATTTTGTGATTTTTCTGTTTGGGGGTCTGTCAGATGTCCTGTTGTTTCCTCTGCTTTCTCTCACACAGATGCTGAAATTATGCAGATGTTGTGGCTGTTGGTGATTTGCTCTCACCTGCCTGTATATGGGATTCATGGAGATACTGTCTCATCTAGTTTTGCAAAATGTGGTTCATGGATTTTAGTTTTGCTATCTGTTGCTCTCTCAGTTTTTACGTGGGGATCTGGGGAGATTAAATAACTATACTGTTATCACTGCCATCTTTCTAACATCTATATTTGATTTTTAAAAATGTATAAAAATAATACATTATAGCTGTTTTTTTAAAATCATATATATAAAATAAAGACAATGCTCTTCTCTCCTCAGTCCCATTCCCCAGAGGTATGTATTGTTAATAGTTATATATCCTTCCAAACATTTTTCTATCCTTTCACTGTGTGTGCACATGTGTGTGTGTGTGTATACACACACACATATACACACACACACGTTTTTATACCACTTTATTATCTACATTTTTATTGCAATTGAGTTTTCTACTTCATGCTACATTGGGGCCATCTCTAAGGACTAATACACTCTGATAATTCTTGTTACTGATCACCATTACCAGGTGGATAGTTCTCTCAGGAAGGATACAAACTGCTTGTGGTTGCTTTGAGACTAGGCATTTAAATTGTGTTAAGTTTTGTCACAAAATAATTGATGGGATTTGTCTACAGTTTGAGAGATCTTGGCACTCAGGATTACTGGGCAAAGACTTCTTCCATGTACTCTAGGCTACTTTGCTCCAAGAAAATTCTGTTTTGGGGATAGTCCAGGCTAGAGTAACCCTCTGAGTTGGGCTTTATTAGTGCTATTTTTCCTTTTCTCCATCTGAGTGTAGATTTAGTCTTGGGCCAAGAAGAAGGAGACTTTGGAATTCCACTTGTAAGGCTCTAACATGACATAATGACCAGGAACATTCACAAAGTGAGGTTCTGGGTTCAGCTCTACCACGGCTGGACTAACAGTGAGCAAGTCATTTGATCTTTCTGTGCTCAAAGAAAAATTCTGTTTGTCTACAAGAATGTCACAAAAATGCATTATAACTTAATTTTTAAAAAAGAAAGAAAATATGTAGGGCATGCACTTTCCAGCTCCCCTTGGTAGGCATCATTCATTCCTGTTTTTATCTTATGCCCTGCCCCTTTGTGAATGCGCATGATGTACTTGGCCTCTGAAAGCTTTTGAGGTTGATACCCTGAAATTAGGTAATTTTTAAGGCCATGGTTTTCGAAATGAGATCTAGGAGTTTGCTAAAGTGAAGATTCCTGGGCTCTGCACCAGCTTTACTCCATCATGGTCCCATAGAGCAGCCTCGGAAACCACTTTTCATATGTGTGCCTGATGATCCTATTGCTCACCAAAGTCTGAAAACTCTTGCTAAGGTAAGTTCCAACTGTATCATTCTAACATTATAGGTAGAGAGGAGTGGGGAAAGGAATTAAGAATTGATAAATATATTTATTGTATCTGCCTGCTATCATTCTGGGGAGGAAGGGATCCTTTCTTTAATTTGCTTTCTTTACAGGTTATTGGCAGCAAGGCCAAGTAGTTTTCAGAGCAGGGCATTCGAGAATCATTAGATGGCACAGGTGTTAGAGAGAAGTTCTAGAGGTCAGGCAGCAAGCTAATATTACTACTCTTATTAATAAATAACATTTGCTGAACACTATGTGCCAAGCAGGGTGCTAAGGACTTATAACAGCCTTCGGAGGCAAATATGGCCATCTTCTATTATAAATAAAGGTTCAGAAAGCTTAGGTAACTTTTTAAATGCTCCACAGTTGATGAGTTAAGATTTAAATTCAGTTCCAAATGATGCCAAAGATAGCCAGATCACCCCTGTTCCCTGAGATGGTCAGTACATAGAAAGAAGACTGGGGTCTGATACTAGGGAATTATGAATATGTTAGGTCATAAATCCTTTGCCCAAATGGACAGGAGAAAACACTGAACAGAGGTGTGACTAGTAAGCTCCTTAAGGTACAGATGAGCTTACTTAATAAATTGTGCTTTGATTTCCTAGAGAACTCACTGACTCACAATAGAGTCTCACAACATTTTGTTATTGAATTGAGAAATGGAAGCTGAGTTTGCAGAATCCTGCAAGGACTGAGTCCCCTGAAATTATTTTTTCCCTTCCAAATCTTGTATAAATGAGACATCATTGATCTTTGGGAGAGCTTTTTAAAACAGACAGATGACTGGGCCTTCCCCAAATTTATGAATCTGTATCTTTAAAAGAGTTCTCCTGATGATTCTGTTGGTTGGCCTGGTTTGGGAATTATTGGATTAAATGATTCCAAAATGGACTACGTGGGCTAGGGGATAACTTTCTTTATTGTAGTGGCCTGATTTGGGGTGCTAGAGAAGCCCTATCTAGTTAATAGAACCTGTTTTCTTCCTTAACCTCTCCCTCCTTCTAATTCTTTCTTTTTATATTTTTCACTTACAGTTGATATTAAATATTATATTAGTTTTCGTGTACAACATAGTGATTAGCCATTTCTATAACTTACTAAGTGATCACCCGCATAAGCCTAGTACCCGTGTAACACCATACATAGTTATTATAATATTATTGACTATATTTCTTATGCTTTACTTTACACCCACTTCCTAATTCTTTTGGGCTCTTGCCCTAGACCTTCTCCTCGCTGTCACCCACACTAAACCAGCTAGCTGTAAATGACACTTAGGACAGCAGTGCCACATTGTGGACAGAAACAATACAGTGGTACAAAAAGCATAGGACACTGTCCTAATAGATCACGGGGGCTGCAGTTGCCATTTTGTCCTGCAGGGCGCACCACTTCCTTACATTTTTAGGTGAGGAAGTTCTTACCTTTATGGAAGATCTCAGTAAACATCTCAGGGGAGAAGGCATGGGGTAGAACATCACTGCCAGATCAGAAACCTCCACGTCATAAAACTAGAATAAACTAGAGAAAAGACCAAGTGTGTAGGCAGACACAAGCCTGCCGAGGTTAAAAGCCAACCCCTGAGACAGTGTTGGTCAGGGTAAAACTATACAGGTGGTCCCCAAGTCAGTGTGTGACTTTATAAAGACATGTCTATCTGGGGTAGTACCTGCCATCAGATATGTTTTTATTTTTTTTAATTTAATTTAATTTAATTTAATTTAATTTAATTTAATTTAATTTATTTGTTTGTTTGTTTTAGGTGCAGCAACTCTTGGTTGACCTCACAGATTGCAAGGACCTTGTCAGCTTACAATCCCTTATTTTTTTAAATTATTTTTTACACCTACAGCACCTTGTCTTCCTAGGTGATCTCCATCCAAGTACTAACCAGGCCCGATCCTGCTCAGCTTCTGAGATCAGACAGGATTGGGCTTGTTCAAGGTGGCCATAGACTCAGATATATTTTTAAAAGACTAATTTTTTTATATGGTATACATGAGTCAGGTGTTAATTAATAGATCAGGCCTCTTGCCTGGTGATACTCTACCCAATGACACATTGGTTTATGTTGGTGGAGCAGGTTGGGTTTCTATAGTGTTGTTCTGATTGAGTCCCACCTAGCTAAGTTTCTCTCTCTCTCTCTCTCTCTCTCTCTCTCTCTCTCTCTCTCTCTCTCACACACACACACACACACACACACACACGCATACACACTCTCACTTTTATGATATTTGTACCTGAACACTTTTTCAATGGCCTAATTATGATTAATTAAATTAATTAAATTAAATTAATCCAGCTAAATTAAAACAATTAGAAAGAGGACATATTAAAGTTCATATAAATCCACCAGTCCATCTGGTTGCATTCTCTTCTTGTTTTCCAATGGCTACACGTAGACCCCAAAGTTGGAAGGAAACACCAAGAAGGAAGTGCACTTCTGCAGGTTTGCATAAGATTTCCTGGAAGATGACAGTGTGGCTTTATTTCTCTTCTAGCTACTTGGTTTTCTGAATTAGAGTTACACTGATAGCCAGATCACATGGTTTAATGTAATGGTTTCCTCGTGGCTTTGATAGCTCTGATATGTTTGCTGTCTCCCTCACTAGGCTGTAAGCCCTTTGACTGCAGACTCCATACCTAGATCTCTTACATCCCTTGCACATTCACCTCCCATGGTGTTAGAGGTGCACTACATGCTCAATACGTACGTTTAGGTTGACAGGTTGAGGAGAGGTCTTTTTAAAAGAGTGAGGAGTAAAGGAGAACCAGGAGAGAGAAAGAAATTAAAAAATCATGTTTCCAAAAGACTGACTTAACTGACCAGCAAGAGGAAGTAGTTGAGAAAAGGAAAATGGAAGAAAAAGTGTAATCAAAGGCAACGTGGAGAAAGGGAATTCGAGCTTAGGGTTTTTTTTTCCAAAACCTGAAAATGCTATTGTGAACAATAATAACTTCTGAGGAGATATTCATGGTCCAAATAAGAAGAACTAGAATTTCTTCACCAATTAAATTAAAAAAAAAAAAAAGCTACAAGGAATATGCTGTAAAAGAAATTTGTAATTTTGGAATAAGCTCAGATTGATGAATGAGTCTACAGGTTTAATATAACAGGCCAAGCTTAAAATCCTCCCTGAATGCTACAATCAAAAATTGAGTACCCAAACCACTTTTAAATCTCCCTTCATTATTCTGCAGACTTGAGCCAGTTTCAGTGGCCACTACTATTTCAAAGAATTCTGTCTTGGCTCTAGCTTCCTGGATACAGTGAATAAGAGGGAGCAATCCACCACTCAATCTCATCAATGAGGTACCTTTTCCAGGCATGTTAGTTAGCGTAGTTTAATGCTTCCGAATATTTAGATTTTAAAAGGATTAATGTTTATTCAAATAACAGTACCTTCGGATATTTTATTTCTTATTTTTTACTTGGTTTTTAATTGCACGTATACTCGAGAGAATACATCTGGAGTGTTTTAAAGCAAAACTCAGAATTTTATTACTCCATTCATGTCTTTATTTTTTTTCATTTTACTTTTTCATTTTTTACAATGGCAGATGACAGGAGTGCATGTCCTTCCCTTGAGGAAGATCATTTCAGGGTCTTCCTAACCAGGCCATTGACAAGTGACTCCTTTATCCCTGCCTCTTTAATGAAGTTCTCAAACTTTAGCCCATGACTCTTTAAATATATTCTAAGCTTGGCTCTAGTCTCCTTAAAACGTCCTGCTCTCCTAGGCACCTATGCCTTTCAAAGCCTTCAGTCTGCAGGGCTCATCTTCTCTGTTCTGTCTTGGGCATCTAGATCTTTAAATCTCTTCTCTTTGTGGCACCTTTCCCTTTAAATATCTACCTATCCTGGGCCTTGACCAGCTTATTTGTTGAAAATAAAACTCGGAATTTTATCACTTTGCTGATGTCTATTTCTTATTTAAATAAATGCTTTCCTGTCTCTGAAGTGATTGTTTTGGTAGAAGCATTCCATATTACTTGAGAGAGAAATAATCCATTGATTTTAGTGGTATAAACGTGAAATGGCTGGGATCTTGATCAGTGATTTAGTCATGGTTGTAAAGAAAAATAAATAAACCTATAAACAGTAAAATCTTGGAAAAGAGCATACTGGTTAATTAGGTTTCTGATTAACTATGGGCTGATGAGGAGATAGTTTTTGTTTGAAATCTCTAAATTGCCTCAGTACATTTTTTTAATAAGTATTCTAATGAACATAATTAAATCTTCTCTCACTGATTCAGCATTTTAGAATGCCTCAAGGTCATTACTCTGAACATAACATGTAATTCTACACTGTACTGTAGCTACAGAAGGTGTAGGAGTTTAAGATGACTCCTGAGCATTTCGGTACTTAAAAAAATAAATCTCTGTGACCTGTTCATTTCACTCTATGTAAGTTGATCTTAATGAATTACATAAGTAAGTAAATGCCTATTACATATCATAGAGTAATAGACTATTCGATCGAAAAGAGACTTTTGAGATTATGAAATTCAAATTTAATGCCATTGTTTAACAGAAAACTTAGAAAACTAAGACTCAGAAAGTGACAAGGATTAGTACAGCACCACTGCAATCAATGTCTCCTGATTGAAAATCCAGTGGCCCTTTGACTCTGCCATGCTACACCGTTCAAATGATTTGGGATTCTTGTCATTTGTCTCTCTTCCTCCATAAAAATGGAGTCCATTCTCAAAACTCGTTATTTGGGATTTTGGGTTAAATGAATGTAATAAGCTCCACTAAAATGTAAGCCTCCCCGGGGGAGGGTATTTTATCTGTTTTGTTCACCGATGTATTCTCAACACCTAGAACTGTGCCTGCCCCTTAGAATGCCCTCAGTAAATATTTGTTGAATGAAAAAATGACATGAAATTGCAATATTTACTATACACAAGATAACTTGATTTCAAGCTCATGGGCTACATATAGCTCTAAATTAATCTACTCATCATTCATTAAGTAAAGAGAGTACAGGTAAGAATCATTATGGTCAAAACTTTGATTCATAGTTAGAAAATGAAAGGAAAAAGCTAGATATTAAATAATTGTTCTGGTAAAACATTATGAACTTTTGTCTCACTTTGACTATATATTTCAGTTTCAATCACCAAGTGATGATCAGACATGAAATTGTAAAAGCAAATAGTCAGTCAAATGAATCAACGAAATAGAATGTCACAACTCAGCTTTGCAAAGCTGTTTGTTAAATATGATTTCTACATAATATTTAAACACATCTCTTTAAACAAGGCAAACAAAACCATAACAACTAGGAAGAACAAAAAATTCTTGGACACTGTACCCTGTACTTCTTATCAGATATGCTCTTTGACTCTCAAAATTGGGAGGTTTTCTTAAATCATCTGATAAGTGCTTCAGTATTAAGAAATACCTCTGAAACAAACCCAAGAATAAATGAATTGCAAAAGCCCTCTACTTAAGGACCAGTTTAAAATTTAACAGTGTAAATAGCAAAGGGTATACACACAGGTGTATGTAGACTTGGAATCATGGCTTCAATAAGATAAAATCAGAAGATGGTACATATCTACAAAAGTAGACCTAATGTGTTACTACATTTATATTTCAGGAAATGATTTAGGTTGCCAGAATTCTTTAAACTAACTTCCTCTCTCTCTCTCTCTCTCTCTCTCTCACTCTTTTTTCTTTCTTGACTCACCACTAAACCATAAGTTCTTGAAACCAAGCATCAAATCTAATTCACATTTGTAACTGCAGGGCTTGGCATGATGGCGAAAAATAAAAGGAACTTTGTAAATATTTGTTAAATGAATGAAATATAGGTACAGACTTAAGGGCTCTCTTCTAAATTATAATGATAGATAGAAACAGTCATGGAAAGGAGTTAATTGTATCTAGAAATTTTTTAACTGGAGAAGAAGAGATCGGTAAAGATTAAAGGAAATAAAAACTTGCCTTTTTGGAGCTCCAATCCTGGATATTTTTAAGTTTTCCTCTACGCCCCTTGATCCTCATTAGCATGAGTATCCACTGAGAGCAGAGCTTTGTGAGGAATACACGCACAAAAAACTGTTTGCTATTACCAAAGTGTATTGAAGAGACAGCTTCTGTAAAACTTCTTTATTCCTAATTTTGCCTACTTTCTGAATTAACATGCCCTATTAATAAGAGTCTAATATATGCCATGAAATGTTGCTTTCTGGGCAGAAATGTAACTTTCTGCTCTTTCTGCATTTAGATCTCTGTTCAAATCAACTTTAACCTCTTCTGAACAAGTTGTATGGTAGGAGTGATCACAACATTGTGAAAATGATTGGACATAGAGAACGTAGAGTAAAGGAGACTCTTCCCCAATCCCCTTAAGTTAGGAAGATGTGGCCTCTGAGAAGCAAAGACACTGACCACTGGCCGGGCAAAGTAGATGGACCGTGCAGCCTCCTCACTGAAGTGCTGTTAGAATTCAAGGTCCCTGCTAGGTCAGTGTGAGACCTCAGAGGTCAGGGCTATTGTGAGGATCTGCTTTTCTGTCCTTAGGGCTTGGAATGAGATTTTTCATGCTAGTTTTTCCTGATCTTATAATTCCAGAAATTTTAAAGTGAGGGATGAAATCTGTAGTTTATCTTTCCAGTTTTCTAGCTAGCCAGTGGATTGAATATATAAACCTTCAGTAGTAAATGGCACTTTAGGTTAATGTTTAATTTATTAACCTTTAGGGAAGGAAGTGTCACCTTGGATCTTAATCATTGATTTTAAAGGTTTTAAGCATTTCACACAAATAGTTTTATCAGTTCTCCTAACTAGGTAAGTGGCAAGAACAATGATACACAACATATCAAATCTCTGAACCAAAACATGCACAAAAACAAAGAAATAAGAAGAGGTTAGCCAACTATTAATCTCAATTTCTCAGCTATGAGAGGTTTCGTGGTTGTTTTTAAATAGTCTTTGCTCTTTCTACTGGATAGCTTCTTTGCAAAGGGGAGGTTGAGAGGCATAGAGCAATATCCTAAAATTTCTCACCAGAGCTTTGTCTTCTTGCTATTTTAGTGATGACCATAACAAAATTTGTGAGAGGTGAATTTCCATTGCTTAACTGACAGTTAAGTCCTGACAGTAAATTCTTTGACCTTCTTTGAAACTGAGGTTTAGGACTGAATTAAAGCAAAACAATGAAATAATTAAAATCATCTACCCTATTCTTCTGCCACGCACCCTGAGGCTCTCTCCTTATCTGTCAACCTGTATGTTGTCACCTCCTCAAGGGCTTGACTGAAATTTTCATGCTAGGCTCTCTCTTGCTCTTTTTTTTTTTTTTTTTTTTTATGATTCTATCTCTTCATTTGATCCTCTCTGGAGCACAATCTAATCTGTTGATTAATGAGCTGCTTACATTTGGTAAATTCATTCTCTTTTTCTGCTTTTACCTTAATTCACTCTGGCTTTTGCTCACCACTGTGTTGAAACCGGTTATTGATTGCCCCATGTTTGAGTTCTTAGAAGCATGCGACATTGTTGACTCCTCTCTTAAGCATTCTTCCCTTAAACCTTACTCCATTTTTTCCTGGATTCCCTCCTACCCAGAACACTCTGGCCACTTCTCAGTCCCTCTGCACAACCCTTAGGTATTATCTCCTCAAAGTGTTCTCCCAGGTTCTCTTTTCTTATTCTAAACCTTCTAATTAGGCTTTCTCACATACTCCATGGCTTTGATTGTCTTTTCTTTAATTGTGATTCGCACATCTGTCCAGCTCACCTCTTCTTCCTTGAGTTTAAGATTTGTTTTTCTAGTTGCTTCCAGGGACATTTATTTCCCCTTGGATGTTTCACAGGTACCTGCAACTCAGCATTGTCAAAAACACATCCTGCAAACATCTTCCTCCTCCATGTTCCCAACTCAGTAAATGATACCACCATTAGCCCATTTGCTTACAACCAAAAATATAGTTTTTAAGCACAGCTATGTGCCACACATTATGCTAAAGCACGTACACAGGGAGAAGGTGTTAAGTAAAATTGGCCCCTGCCCTTGTGCTGCATATAATTTTGTGGGGAAAGCAGACGCTAAGTAAATAATCACACAAATGACTAATTAATCATAGTTGTAATAAGCACCAGCAAGGAAAAGACAAGGAATCATCTTTGACTCTTCCTCCTTCCTACATTGTATCACCTATCAATTCTATCTACCCTATCCATTCGAATTCCTAAACATCGCTTCAGTTTGTCCTCTTCAGTTCATGCCCCTGCCACCAATACCTCTCACTCGGACTATTGAAATTGCTTTCTGACAGTTCTACCTCCACCTACTCTTGTGCCTGCAGTCTATTCACCGCACTACATCCATAGCGATTTCTTAAAAAGGCAAACTCGCATGTCCCTTCCCTGTTTAAAGCCCTTCAGTGGAACAAAATTCGTTCAGTCATAACGTTTGTGCAGTCATTTCTCGGTATCTGCAGGGGATGGGTTCCAGGACTCCCTTCCCCAAATGAAATCCACAGATGCCAAGTCCCTTACATAAAATAGTGTAGTATTCTAGCCATAACTGGAAATGTGGTATTAAAATCCTTACATGCTCTTTGGCTATCTGCATGTACCTTTGTCAACATCCTGGACTTGCTGGAAATTTCTTTAATGTACAATCTCCATGTCATATCTCTCTCTGTCGCCCTGTTTACTCTGTGCCGCTATATATTGAGTCTTGCTTGAAAACGTCTGGAGTTCGACTCCTTCCTATAGAAATGTGTGCATAGATGGTTTTCAAATGGCTTCATCTTTTGTCTGATAACAGTACCAGCCACAGAACATAAGGTTTTAGGATTCTATTACTGGGAAAACCTGCCAAACTTCAAGTATCTTTTTGCCTAACACATAATAAAGTTTGCTTAATTAATACTTCTCCTCTTGTTATATCTCTGGACCTCAGTCCTGGATGCACATAAGAAAACATATATGTTTTTAAAAAATCCTCATACCTGATGAAAAAAATAAATAAATAAAATGGTGTTATATTTGCATATAACCTATGCACATCCTCCTGTATATTTTAAATCATCTCTAGATTACTTATAATACCTTATACAATGAAATGCTATGTAAATAGTTGTTATAATTTTTTTTTTAGGGAATAATAACAAGAAAAAAAGTCTGTACCTGCTTAAAACAGAAGCAACCATTGTAGGCCTAACTACATAGTACACATCAGCAACAACATAACATTTTTCCCCCCAATGTTTTTGATCTGTGGTTAGTTGAATCTGTAACTGTGGAACCCATGGATATGGAGATCCAAGTGCTCATCTTACAATGGCCTACGAGGTCCTCTGTGCCTGGCCCTTCCCTGCTTAAACATTTACTTTATCTCTGGCCACCTTCCTCCTTGCTCTCTACTCACAGAATTCTCTACTTTTTGAACCTTAGCTCATTCCTTTCTCTCTGAAGAGCACTCTGCTGCTCCCTCTCTCTTCTTCCACTAACCTTTCAATTTACTAATTCTTATTTTCTTCATGTCTTCAGAAAGTTGATCCAGGTTAGCTCTCCATCTTATACCCTCTCCAAGCCCCCTGTGGCTTCTGTTTTTATTATATTCATCATGTTTGTACTGGAATGCCCCATGAGGGCAAGGAATCATGTCTGTCTCACTTCCTGCCAGCTCTCTAGTGGTAACTGGCCCAAGGGGTATATTCAATAGGTAGTCTTTGAGCTGAACTTGTTGCATAAATCACAAATAGGAGATGCTTAAAGGACTCCTTCTTTAAAGCCTGCTGTCTTTCACAGGCCATAAATTAGCATTTAAATAAAGTCTTCTGGAAAGCTATATCCCAGACTGTTTTTTTTTTAAAAAAAAAAAACTTCTGCAGATGTGTGACAAATCAGATGAACTTCAAGCTACATAAAAGGGAAAGTGGAGATATGACGGATCAATGGGGAATATGTTCTCTCGCTGATATTTGGGAACTCACAGTAGGTGGCCCTCAAGTTGCACTGTAGAGGCACCAACTTTACCTATCATTTCTAAGCAAAAGGCAGGAGGAGCTAGCCAAGCAGAGGAGATAGAGGCGAGATGGTGATAGACTTGACCCTGCAATCTTTTTTTTCAATCCTAGATCAGCAAATAATTTGCCATATGTCTAGAGAAATCTTTTTTAGTTTTTCTACATTAAATGAATATCACAGTATGAGCTAATCTTGTCAATGAAGAAAAAGAATAATAATTAAATGTTAGTGTAAGAAGTAAACCTTTATTATTTTCAGATGCAAAAAAAGGTGTATTTTAATGCTGAATTAACATTAATTCAGATTATTCCCATATTCTCCATAATGAATTAAATCAGAATTGCTCTTTCTCTCCTCTTCTTCTACTTTTTTCTTCCCCTCCCTTCTTCTCCCCTTCCCTTCCCCTTTTCACTTTTGTTTCCCTGCCTTTCCTTCTTTCCCATTATGAACAATTTTAATCCAAAAGCCATTAAGTAAGCAAGGTAGGTCTCTCCATGGTGGGAGTGGTTAGGGGAGGCCAATGCACCTAGAGTGGGGTGTTGTTAAGAAGGTGAGGGGGTAGCCATTCAAGGTGCTGCCCAAACACTGGGTGTTGGGTCCCAAGCCCAGTGAGGAAGGCGTTCATTTGCTGAGGAATGGGATATTCAAGTACTCTCAGAGTAACTCTCCACAGAATGACGATTAAGCACCAACCTTCCTTCACCACCTTCATTAAGTGAACAAAATTAATATTTAATAATGGGACAAATCTAAATCATATGCCACCTGAAAGGATGCAATGAAAACACAACATCAGCACTTTTGTGATACTCCTGGTAAGGGTGCATAACATAAATTTACTCATGAGCAAATATTAGACGATCCTAAATCGAAGGATATCCTCAAAACAGGTGACCTTTAATTTTCAAAGGTGTCAAGTCAACAAAAGTCAAGAAAAAGACTGTTCTAGATTGAAAAGAACTAAAGAGACAAGATAACTATGTACAAGGATCTTTAAAACATGGCAGAGTAAGAGATTTTTCCCAGATCTCTCCCCCTGAAACAACAATAAGTTGAACATATAAAACTCAACAAAAAACACCCAAACTGCACGTCTGAGCATGAGATCTAAGCATAGGAGCTACCACAGGTCAGAACCCTGGGTATGAGGGGCGGACTGGGAGTAATAAAGAAGCTGCATTCAGTGGCCTTGGGAAACTCCTTGCAAGAGGAGGGGAGGGAAGAAGGAGCTGCGAGGTCGCGCAGTGAGTTCCCTGAACATTCTTGCCTGGGATAGCTGTGGGTGCAGGGCCCAGTCGTCAGGGCAGAAAGCAGAGATGTATGACTGGACAGCAGAGGAATAATAGCTGATTTTTGCTGGCAGCAGTTGCAAAATGAGGCAGAGCTGCAGCCCCAACCCCCAACCCAGAAGGGCTCCCCCATCCACCCACCCAATACCCTCCGAGACTGATCACCGTGGAACCCAGGTGTATCTGAGCAAATGCTGCCGGAGACTGTCACTGACATTGACAGGGACTAAAACTGAGGGTAGCGAGCATGATTAAATAGCTACAAGAAAACTTTAAAAGCGTTATTAAGACTTTATATAAAGCAGGGATCCAAGAGGCTTAGATGCCACTACTGGAAACCAAAAGAAAAGTGCCTTCTTTGCAACAGGCTAAAGAGAGACCTTTGTATAATAAACCTTCTTTCTGGAAAAACAGCAGATATACTTCCATTAGTGCCCTAGAGGAGAATAGTCCATTAAACACCATGAACAAACAAGGTGACAAGGCATCTCAGAAAGAAAGATAAAAATCTCCAGAAAATAAGCTTACCAACATAGAAATATGCCACTTAAATGAGAGAGAATTCAGGATGGTACTTCTGAAAAAACTCAATGAGATCCAAAATGATGCAAATTGCAATTTCAGGAATTGAAAAACAACTAGATGAGCAGAGCAAGGATATTGAAACCCTCGAAAAAAGAACAAATCGAAACTTTTGGAGATGAGAACACACTGCAAGAGTTGAAAAAATGAAACAACATGCTTGGGAAATAGAGTCGACCAAATGGAGGAAAAGATCAGTGATTCAAAGACAGAAATCTAGAAATAAATCAGAAGGAAGAAGAGAGAAACTGAAGAATGAAAAATGAGAGAGAATACAGAACTAGCTGATACCATCAGGAGAAGAAACATAAGAACAATGGGCATTCTTGAAGGCGAGGAAAAGGAGCAGGGAATAGAAATCATTTTCAGACAAATAGTTGACAAGAATTTTTCAAAGCTAAAGAATGAGCTGGAGCTTGGAATTCAAGAAGTCAACAGAAACACCCAATTATCTCAACCCCAAAATGCCTTTACCAAGACATATTGTATTAAAATTATCAAAATCAAGGACAAAGACAGAATTCTCAAGGCAGCCAGGGAGGAAAAAAATGGTAATGTATAAAGGAAAACCCATTACCAGCCAGAAAGGAATGGAATTAAATATTTTAACTATTAAGTGAAAGGAACTACCAGCCTAGAATAATGTATCCAGCTAAGCTCTCCTTTAGATATGAAGGAGAAAATTAAACTTTTCCAGACATACAAAAATTGAGGTCATTCTTCACTACGAGGACTGCATTACAGGAATATACTGAAAGGGGTCAGTTCACCTAAAACAAAATGACAAAAAAAATAAAATAAAAACTACATAATTAGTGACTATTGGGCAAATAGAAGCAGAGGAGTGCTACCCTTACTAAGACAGGGATTATAAGCTTAAATAATAAGAAGAGAATTTTATAATAAGATAGTAATGAACGTTCAGCATACATAGGAACAAACTGAGATCACAATGACTGAAAAAGGGGGATCCAAAAATCCCAGTTCACAAAGGGGAAATGGAGATAAGGCACGTGCAGAAGAAAATAGACAACTGTATATATATAACTATCCTTTACATATTCATAATGGTAACCACACACCAAAGATTCAGAAGCATTGCATATAACATAAAATAAGAAGGACTAGAGGGAAAACTCACAAAAGCCAACCAAAATAAACAGAAGCACACAAGGACAAGGAAGCAATGGAAACACTGAGCTACCAGAAAGCAAAAGATAAAATGGCTATAAGAAGACCTCATATTTCAATAATCACTAAATAAATGTAAATGGACTGAACTCACCAATAAAAAGGCACAGAGTTGCAGACTGGATCAAAAACAAAACCCAACCATATGCTGCCTTCAGGAGACACAACTCAGCTCCAAAGACAAATATAGACTCAAAGTGAAAGGGATGAAAATGAATTTCAAGCAAATGGCATTCAGAGAAAAGCAGGAATAGTGGTATAATATCAGACAAAATAGACTTTCAAAAATAAAAAAGGTAAAGAAAGATACTGAGGGACACTTCATAATGATAAAGGGAATCATGCACCAAGAAGACATAACACTTATTAATATCTATGCTCCCAATCAGGGAGCCCCAAAATGTAAAGCAATTACTAACAGAACTAAAGGGAGAAACAGACCAAAACACTATTACAGTAGGGGACCTAAATATCCCACTGTCGGATATGGACAGATTATCCAAACAGAAAATCAATAAGGAAATAATATCCTTAAATAACATTAGACCAACTGGACATAATGATATTCATAGAGCCTTCCATCCCAAAACAGCTGCTTATACATTCTTCTCTAGTGCACATGGAACATTCTCAAGAATCAGCCACATAATGGGACACAAGATAGCCTCAACAAATATAAGAGTGAAATCATACCAACCATATTCTCTGATCATAATGCTTTGAAACTAGAGATCAACTGCAGAAAGAAATCAGGAAGAACCACAAATACATGGAGATTAAACAACATGCTACTGAAGAATAATTGGGTCAGAGAAGAAATAAAAAGAGATCAGAGATGTATAGAAACAAAAATAATGATAGTACAACATAGCAAACTTTTGGAACATGGCAAAAGCATCATGAGAAAAAGTTCATATCATTACAGGCCCAGCTCCAAAAACAAGAATGAGCCCAAACAACCTAATGTTTCATCTTAAAAAACTAGAAAAGTAGAACAAATGAAACCTAAAGTCAGCAGAAGGAAAGAAATCATCAAAATTAGAGTAGAAATAAATGAAATTGAAAAGAAAAAACATAGAAAAAATAAAGCAACAAAGAGCTGGTTCTTTGAGGTTAATAAAATTGACAAACTCTTGGCTAGACTCACTAAAGAAAAAAGAGAAAGGACACTAATAAACAAAATCAGGGATGAAAGAAGGAAAATTATGACTGACATGGCAGAAATACAAAGGATCATACAAGAATACTATGAAAAAGTATATAAGACCAAATTAATAACCTAGAGGAGATGGACAAGTACTTAGAAAAAATACAATCTTCCTAGACTGAATCAAGAAGAACCAGAAATCTAAATAGACCAATCAGCAGTATGGAAATTGAAACAATTAAAAACATATCAAAAAGTAAAAGTCCAGGACCAGATGTCTTCACCAGTGAATTTTACCAAACTTTCAAAGATTAATATCTATCCAAAAATTGAAGAGAGACAATACTTCCAACACATTTTATGAGGCCAATATTACTCTGATACCAAAACCTGATAAAGATAACATTCAAAAAAGAAAAATATAGACCAATACCTTTCATGAACACAGATGCAAAAATCCTAAATAAGATACTAGCAAATCGAATACAGCATCATATTAAAAAGATTATACACCATGATCAAGTGGGCTTCATCCAGAGGCACAGGGATGGTTCAACATAGCAAATTGATTAATGTGATACACCACATAAACAAATTAAAAAATAAGAATCATATGATCATATCAATAGATGCAGAAAAAGCCTTTGACAAGATACAGCATCCATTTATGATCAAAACACTTAACAAAATTGGTATAGAAGGAAAGTACCTTAACATAATAAAGGCCATATATGACAAACCCTCAGCCAACATTATACTTAATGGTGAAAAACTAAAAACCTTCCCTCTAAGATCAGGAACAAGCAAGGCTGTCACATTGCCATGTTATTAATATAACATTGGAGGTCCTAGCGAGTGTAATCATCACAAGAGAAAGATATAAAAGCATCCAAATAGGAAATGAAGAAGTCAAACTGTCACTATTTGAAATGACATGATTCTCTATATAGAAAACCCTAAAGACTCCACAAGAACACTACTAGAAACAAGCAAATACAGTAAAGTCTCTGGATACAAAATCAATGTTCAAAAATCCATAGCATTCCTATACTCATAATGAAGCATCAGAAAAAGAAGTGGAAAAAATAATTCCTTTTGCAATTGCAACAAAAGAATAAAATACCTAGGAATAAATTTAATGAAACATGTGAAGGACCTATATAATGAAAACTATAAGACCCTATTAAAAGAAATCAAAGAAATACAAAGAAATGGAAAGATATTCTGTTTCTTGGATTGGAAGAATCAACATAGTTAAAATGATCATATTACTAAAGCATTATACAGATTTAATGCAATCCCCATCAAAATCTCATTGGCATTTTTTAAAAAATAGAACAAAAAAATCATCAGATTTGTAGGAAGCACAAAAGACCCCAAATTGCCAAAGCCATCCTGAAAAAAGGAATGAGGCTGGAGGCATCATTCTGCCCAACTTCAAATTATACTACAAAGCGATAGCAATCAAAATGGCATGTTATCAGCAGCAAAACAGACACACAGACCAGTGGATCAGAATCAAGAGTCTAGAAGTAAACCCATATTTATATGGGCAAATAATTTTCAATGAAGAAGCCAAAAACATACAGTGGAGAAAGGAAAGCCTCTTCAATAAATGGTGCTGGGAAAACTGGAAAGCTACCAGGTTTTAGGGTCCCCTTTGATCTTTCTTTGACATGTGAAAGCATCCACGGGACCAAGGGATATGTTCACCCTGAATCTGTGTTCACCCCAACTAGACTAAGCTCTGGGGCCGGGAACCCTAGTAGTTCTTGCCCAAATAGCCCCCAAGCACACTTCCAGAGCCTGTGTGGGCGTCTTCTCCAAGTCTGTCCTCCAAAGGTGAATTGTGTCACTTGTGCACACATCACCAGATCCAGGGTGGCTGTTTGAAGGGCATGTGACTGGAACTGAAATATGTGAGTTTGAAAAGGGGTCCCCAACCCCAGGGCCATGGATGGTACCTTCCCCTGGCTGGCTGTTAGGAACCTGGCCGCACTGCAGAGGTGAGCGGCAGGCCAGCGTGAAACTTCAGCTGTATTTGCAGTCACTCCTCAGCGCTAGCATCACGCCTCAGCACCACCTCAGCTCAGCAGGCATTAGATTCTCATAAAAGCACTGGTTCCTGGTGCCAAAAAGGTTGGGGACCACTGAGAGTACACCTAGATGAGCATGAGGACTCTCCCAGTACGGAAGAGAGCTGGCATAGGGAGAGGAGGGTGCTAAAGCCTGGGGGCTGGGAGCCAGCTCTTCCCATACTTTCTTGTGTGGGACTCAGGCATTTGAGAATCTCAAATCCAAATCTAGCCTTTTAGAATGTGAAGATATATGTGTCAAGGCAAAAGGAAGGAACATAGCTTCATCTTATTTAAGAGTTTGTTAGCTTGGTTTATAAGTTTGAAACATTTAAACACAGTGTGTGGGTTTTCCATTTGTGCCCCTGCTATAGCTCTGGAAAAGTTAGGGGCGAACCTTTTTCCTGGTAACCTTTGTGTCTTCCTTATCGTTAAAAAAAAAAAAAATACATTAGGAAAATATGGTTTCAAAGCCCTCTGGATCTGTCTGTACCTATCATCACAGTGTTTTAACTGCTTGTAAACATTTCAAAAGCCAAGTTAACGCAGGCGATTCAGCTATGGGAAAAACCACGTGCCAAGCAGCCGCTTTAGAGAACCCAAAGGTCAGTGACTGGAGATGACCTGACCCTGTTGGATGAGCGCAGCTCCCTCTCACATTTCAGAATGTCTCATTTCAGAATGAGGATGTTGCTGTCTCACTTTTACTCCGCTTGAAACCCAAATGCTCTTGTAGTATGTGACCTTCCAAGTGATTTGCCTTGTTTTGCAAAACAAAGACATCGTGTTCACGCTACTGAAGGTTTGTATTCTCAAACTGGCCCAAGTGTGCTTTTTTTGTGTAAAAAGTTTGAATTTGAAACTATGATTCTGTCTCTCTCCTTTCCTTCTCTTTTTCTTCTCTCCTTTCTTCCCTCTTTTCTTCCTGAAGACAAGGTACACAGATATTTGTTCCCAGAAAAAGAAAAAAAAAAGTTACTGGGAATTTCTTTGGTCCTGGAAAAGGAACAAGATTTTTACGGGGAAGAAAGCAGACTAACTTATGGACCCAGAGACCAGGACTTTGACTTTTCCCCACATTTCTAAGAGGGTCCCATCATGTGATCTTACACAAATTGTGCAGCTGCTTCATACCTCTTCTTAATCTCTAG
The DNA here is from genome assembly GCA_003508835.1 of Eonycteris spelaea. NCBI lineage: Eukaryota > Metazoa > Chordata > Mammalia > Chiroptera > Pteropodidae > Eonycteris > Eonycteris spelaea. The sequence continues at coordinate 20,347,335 of PUFA01000004.1, forward strand.
CTACATAGAACTGACCCTTCTCTCCTACTGCCCAAAGGAAGTGGCTATTTGCATAAAATGAATAAGGACAGAAAAGTACAAAATGTCATGTGAATATGTTTTATTCATGAGAAACAGTACGAAGGCAGAGTACAGTGAAGAAAGAACTATTGGTCATAGAGGGTATTTCTATTTTCAGCCACACCCACCTGCTGACAACAATTTCAGGCAGTTGTGTTTTCTCTGATTACAAAGAGGTAACAGATGAAAAATTCTGGCTGCACCAGAGTTTCATTTCACATAAAAGGGACATTTTTTGGAAGCAAGACTCATGGGGAGCAAGACTGAGGGGGTAGTCATGAGGACAAAGGTCTCTCCCAGTTCTAAGATTCTAGAATTTTAATTTTGGGATAGTTTGAGAGTGAAGATGCACAGCTGAGCAGAACTCTCTATGTTAGTGCCCAAATTCTGGCCTAACCCAGTCTGCCTGAGTTTAAATTTGACACTTTATCTTAGTCTGGGTTTAAGTCCATTGTGGCCTCACAGGATTACAAATAAAGGATTTGTAAATATGTATCAGTTTTGTTGGATGAATACAAGATATAGGAAGATATACCTTTTACTGGCATTTAAAAAGAGCTTGGCCAAAGCTAAAGGTAATTGAAGGTAGGCCATTCAGTGGTATAACAAGAACAGGGCTATGAGGGTCCAGCCAGTGTCCATTTCCTCCGAGTGGGATAATATACTGAGCACCGACAGAGAAGTTTATGTCTCACAAAATAGAAAGCAAGAATCACTGACCATTGGAACAGAGGCAGCTCCATTTATTCTTGTTCTAAGTAGTCATTCCGCCCTCTGGCTGGCACCACCCTATCACCACTAAATCTTAGAGCACACACCTGGTTGGAGAGACTCAGATATGCTAATTCTAGTGAAACTCTTTCTCATGTATACAAGGAGATATAGAATATGCATAGCAAAAAATTGGAAGCAAACTCAGTGTCCATCAGCAGGAGAATGGATGAATAACTATAAATGTATTAATAATGACTAACGAATAACTATAATATTAGTTACATATGCTATATATTATATTAATATTATATATAATGAATAACAATAAAATAACTATAAATATATCAACATGGGTGAATATTATAGATATGATATTGATTAGAGGAAAAACCAAGGCTGCAGGAGAATTCTTATGTTATCTTTTATACAAAGATTAAAATACTGTAAAACAGTATTATGAATTATTTAGGGGTATATTTATATAATGCTTGAGCACAATGAATACCAAATTCAGGATAGTAGGGAAGGAGGTGTGATCAGGGAAATTTATAAGGGCCTCAACTCTTTTGACCTTGTTCCATTTCTTAAATTTGATGCAGCGTATATTGGTTGTTTTGTTGTGTTATTTTTACTATAGTCTGTATGTCATAAATATCGGATAAAACATTTTTTTGAAAAGTTATTTGGATTCATACTATGACAGGGCTGGAATATCATGCTGAAGAGTTTAGACAGCGTTTGATAGTTAACAGAGAACTTGCAGGCTCTTGAGCAGGTAAGATATCATCATAGGTATGTTTCAAGTCAGCTTAGACTAGTGTTATATAAGATAATGGGCAAAATTACAAAGGTGTTAATGCAGCCTCACTACATACAAGATGGATTTTTTCCCTCTCTGCTTTTCTGACCATACACTATTCCTTTAAATCTTTAAAAGCCTGCTTTAAAAAAAAAAAGTCTAAATCTTTTGTTATCAGTTGATTCCGGGTTCCTCTGTCAACTCTTGATATTCCTTTCTTATTTCATCTGTTCTTACAACATCCCTGAACACTTACTCTGTCCAGGTTTCCTTTTCTTGCCTCCTGACCATTTATTATGTTATTTCTTGTTTTGGGATATCTCATTTCCAGACTTTAAATTTTCCCTAAATTTACCTTTGCTATGAGGATTTCTTTGATTAAATAAAAACTTTCTATTAAAAATTTCCAAGATAAGTGTGTTTGCAACACCATCTAAAAACAAAGAACATTTGTTCTACAGTAATAGCTAACTAATTGCTAATATTCATTGAGTGCTTATTATATGTTTTAAGCATTATTTTAAAATGTCATGGAAAATGTTACATGTAAACACTCATTTAATCCTCATAACAAACCATGAGATGTATGTTATTATCGTTCTCATTTTACAGATGAAGAAATTGAAGCAAAGAGAAGTCAAATAAAACTTGCTGGAGAATACCCTGCCAGGAGTAAATGCTAGAGCTTAGAGTCAAACTCAGGCAGTCTGGCTCTAGAGCCCATACACTGAATCCCACCTCATCAAGCTGCCTCTCTGTGTCAATCAGGACACCCCCAAAGTGGGAAGCAAATGTAGGCTGTCCTGTTGGATCTAGGTTAGACACTCTGGTCTCATTAAAAAGGGCAATAACTGTAGGAAAGTAGTGACTGATTATTCTTTTTGTCCCCTCAAGTTTCTCTGACTTTCCAAAGAGACTCTTTTGTTCTTTAAGCACAAGATCCACAATCTTCTTTATCTTTCATTTCCAATGCCTGGCACAATGTCAGGAACATTGGAGGCATTTTATCAAATGTATCAATTCCATGCAATTAAGTAAATGTAAGTAAAAGTTGTAATTCTGTTCTTCAGGAAGTTCTATTTAGCTGAAAACACTTCAACCCTATTATTACCATGTTCAAATAACAATTACAAATACAGACACCATACTTCCTTTTAGCAATAGGTGTGTTTTGGTAATATCACAGGTACCGAATATGTATTGAATCATATTTTCCTTATGTCTTGAATTATGATATTTCAAATTATAGATCAAAATTTCTGATAGAATTACTAAACTACTAACTACTAAACTTTAGCTTCATTAGCTGTCTTTGTTTCTGTCCACCCATCTACCTCTTGGATACTGGTTAATCTATAAGAAACTTCTAATTATTTCCAGGAGATGATAAAATATATTGTAATTAATGTGTAAAAAATAAAAAATAAATTAAATAATGTGTGTATACAAATATATGTGTATAATATATGTAACAAATGTATATTATACACATATATGTATGTATATAAAAAACATGAATGCCCCAGAGATGTTTCCATGTAAAGGACTCCTTTTTTATATTAGGTACATAACAGACAAAAAAAATAAGATCACTACGGCCATGTCACCGTGAACAGGCCCGATCCCATCTGATCTTGGAAGCTAACCAGGGTCAGGCCTGGTTAGTACTTGGATGGGAGACCAGGTGCTGTAGGCATAAAAAAAAAAAAGTGATTGTAAGCTGACAAGGTCCTTGCAATCTGTGAGGTCAACCAAGGGTTGCCTTGCCTAAAGGAAATAATAATAATAATAAGATCATTAACATAGAAGAGTTCCAGGTTTGCATTTGTCCGATCCCCAACACAAATTAGAGTGGTGATGATGAGGCAAAGAGAGGGCTCCTTGGTCTGAATCTCTCAAGCTATTAAGTTAAGTAAAAGGTAGATTCTGTATATTTATAATTCACATAGTACTCACATGTTAGACCAGTGGGAAAGACAAATAGAATTAAATTTAATTGAAATCTAGGAATTAAAGTAAATGTAAGAAACTTGGATTTGGTGGTTTTAAGTTAGAATTATATTGTTTTAATGTATCAGCAATTTAATGTATCAGTAGTTAGAATAAAAATCCTTGGAGTTAAAAACACTATTTGACAGTACCCAAAATGACAGGAAGTGATCAAGGTTGTCCTCAGCCACTGACCTCATCCCAGGCACTCTTAGTAGATATTTATGCTTCTGCCAATGGATTTCTCCAGTCCTTTAAAAAATATTTATAAGGAACACACAATGTTCAACAGATAAGTCAATGCAACAAATAAAATATTTACACTATGTATAAAAAAAACCATTTCTATTTCTCTTTCAATGGTTTCTCTTATAGAAATAAACATCCTAAATTTATTATCTACTGTGATGGTTAGTTTTATGTGTCAACTTGATTGAGCCACAAGGTGCCCAGATAAATGGTTAAACGTTATTCTGAGTGTGCCTGTGAGAGTTTTTTGGATGAGATTAACATTTGAATTGGGAGACAGAGTAAAGCAGACTGTCTCTCCCCAATGTGGGTGGGCCTCATCCAATCTGTTGAAAGCATGAATAGGCAAAAAGCTGAGTGAAAAAGAAGTTTTCTCCACCTGACTGTTTTTGAGCTAAGACATGAGTCTTCTCCTGCCTTTGGACTTTGGCTCAGACTGTAATTATATACCATCTGCTCTCCTGGGTCTCTAGCTTGTCTACTGCAGATCTTGACTTTACACAACTTGGCTTCTCAGCCTCCATAATTAATGAGCCAATTTCTTATAGTAAATCTATCTATCTATTTCTCAATCAATAGATCATTGCGGGGTGGGAGGGTTAGATGATAGATAAGATAAATATTCTGTCGAATAGCTATGACACTCTTTCTTTCTCTAGAGAACCTGTAGAACAAGTACTAAATAAAATAGAATTTGTTTTCTTAAGCTTAATTTGTTCACTTTTCAAAAAACTCTTCAACTTAACATCTCTGCATTTGATGAGTCAAAAATTCTTTGAAGTGCAACTCTGAGAGACTGCCCTAGGAAGGCAGTGTACTGTACAGAAAGGGCTTGTGTTTGGGAGTCAGACTGACATGGGTTGAATTCGGTTGTGTCACTTATTAGCAGTGTGACTTTAGACAAGTCATTTAATTCCTTGAAATTCAGGTTTTTTATTTGAAAATAGGACTATTAACTAATGTTTCATCAGGCTGTTGCAAGTATCAACAGGTAGAACATCAGCATAGTGCTGGGCACATAAGTACTCACTTAAGTTAGTTCCTTTGATTGTGACCCTGAACAGAAGGATATTATTTGGCCATATGATCATGAAGCTAGCCTGCAAGAATGTGGGTTGGAGCTTGAGGGCTGAGTGATTGGGAATGCTAGAGTCAAACCAGTTTACTTCAATATACCCTGAAGTAAATCTAAAGTCTGGGATAAGTTGAATATTTTCTCCCTGCTCAAAAAAATGTGGGCTGTGTCACTCATTTATCATTAAAAATGTCATGATAATACCATAATTTTCACTGTACTTTTCTTTTACAAACAAAAGCTCATGGGTACTAGCTTCCAGGAAGAATGAGGTCCAGTAGTTTACCATTATTCCCATACAAATGGAGAACCTGAGATTTGGGAACGGTGTCTTACCCAAAGGAATGTGGCAAGTCAGCCCCTAAGTTCAAATATTTCTCCAGGCGCAGAGGCAGCCAGCTATGTCAGATCTTTTATAGACTTGTATGCTTGTGCTGTAGGATGTGAAATAAGAGAAGACATTGGTCTACCTCCAATCTAAGAACAAAGAGAGGATAAAACTCATGGAAAATATGTAGAAACGCCTTTGCTCAGATTTTACTTTCCAGTGCCACCTACGTTGATCACTCTATTAAATATTGCAGCAACCCCACCCATACACACACATACCTATTACTTCTGATTTTCTATTTCTTGTGACACTTTTTACCTTACCTATATAACACCTATTATATAATCTACACTGTAAGTTTTAAGTTTTATTACCTCTCCCGCTACACACAGACTGGAATGTAAGTTTCAAAAGTACAAGGATATTCTGTTTTAGTCACTGTCATATCCTAAATATTTAAACAACACTTAACATATATGAAGCACTCGATAAATATGTGTGGGATAAACAGGTTCTGAGAAACTACAGGAGAGTTTTAAGATAATGAAGACATTTTGAACACATGCATTTGCCCCCTCGCCAAACCCTAGTAAAACAACAGTGAAAGGATCTTTTTTTTTTTTTTAAGGAGGCATAATTCCACAAGGACATAAAGAATGGGAGAGACACCACAATAAAATTTTGCAAGCTGGTAAACAATGAGTGATAACGGTCTTAGTTATCTATGGAAAGAGATTTGCCAATACAAAAAAAAAAAAAAGGCGTGGTGGGGAAACAACTGAAGAACAGGAGACAATGCAGGGAGAAGAAAAATATTCCCTCAAACCATCATGAAAATTCTTAAAAGAATAAGAGAAAATATCGTATCCATGGAACAAGACAAGATGCAGTAAAAAGGAAAATTCCAAAAGAATTTTTGGAAATTAAAGTATTATAAGAGAGAGAGAGGAGAGAGAGAGAGAGAGAGAGAGAGAGAGAACAAAGAAAATGGATGCGGAGGTAGTAACTATTAATCCCTTCCCAAATTTTTAGAATTGAAGGACAAGCATTCCTAGACTAAAAGAGTCCACCAAATGTCCTTGATACTGGATGAAAGTGGATCCGTACAAGGCACACTCATGAAATTTTGGAAAAAGAGGACAAAGAGATTATCTTAAGAATACTCTTTTTCATGAAACAGAGAATAGGCTCTCTAAAATAAAGAGAACCAAGAAAGAACTCAGATCAGGGAATCCAAACTAAGAGAGAAGAAATGGAGTCTCTAGAATGATGCTGAAGATAATTCCCAGAACAATAGCTGTGCAGCAGCCTTAGAGAACAACCATTCCAGGTTGGCAGATGAGAGGTCCAAGAGCGATTTCTTCAAGAAGATGAAATTGATAGAATTTTGACCAAATATATTGAGAAGAGATATAGGAAATTGGTTGAGAGGTTGGGTTGAATTAATGGTAAGTACATAGAAAAGCTAAACTAAAAAAAAAAAAAAAAGACATATCAGACACATATAGATCCAGAGAAAACAAAAAGTTGTTCAAGAGAGAAATTACAGCTCTATTACATGGCTATGTGCAAACAATATTTACACAGTGATAGTAATATAAACACTCAATATTGATTAACTAAAAATTAAAACACAACTGTAATTGGGAGATCAGGGAAAGTGAAGCATGCCATGTCCATGTGAATGAGTATGGTGGTGGTGGTGGTAGTGGTGTTGATGGTAAAAAGGGTGAAATTCTTTCGTGGTGGAAAGTCATAAAAAATGCATAGAAATTATAAAAATGACTAAGGAGCCATATAAGCATATCATTTAAAATACAGATGTAAATGCCAAAGAGTCAGCTAAAGATAGTTGAAAATGGTTACCTCTGAAGAGTGGAAAATAGTGACAACAGGTGGATGAGGTACTGCTGTTTTCAAAACTAGCTTTACAAAGCTATTTGACTCTTTAAACTATGTACAAGTATAACTTAAGTATGAAATTTAAAAATGTGAATTATGAGAAACTTTTTGACATGAACAGAGCCCATTGGAACACTGCTCCCACCCACCCAAACATTGTCTTAGCTCATATTTCACCAACATCCCCTGAATCCACTAGCATCTCAACTCTCAAACCAGATTAGTAAGAGAGGAAGAGAGACACTGGTTGAGTCTGGGATCGGCGCTGCCAGAATTTTGTTAGGAGGCCTGAGCCGTTTTCAGTCCATTATCACTGGATGACTTCTTCCTAGGCAATTTAAGGCTATCTACTGAAGTTATAAATATCAAAAGTAGACTGTCTCCCTAATGCATTTTCTCTTACTTATATTCCATTTAATATCTCGATTTCAAACACCTTGATTTTAACGCACCTTCTATTCCTTCTTTCTCTAGGTTCTCCTCCCTTAGAAGCAGGAATCACCTTGGGGTCTATCTGCTTTTGGCAGGTACTCCACGTGGCAAGTATTTAACACTTGAATGACAACTATTCATTCCCTTTCACCTCACTGGATTGCCTTTACCTGGGATAAAAAGCAGAGGTACTATTAGCTATGGTTATTTTTTTGTACAGAATATTACTACATCCTTACCAAATTTTAGAATATTTTCCCTTTCTCTTTCAGTGGCTATTCTATGGGTTCTGATTTTAAGGCTGGTCCATAATAAATAAAAAAACTATTTGGAGGACAAAGTTAGAATGACCCTGGCATATCAGGTTTTCTCATTCATTCATTGCACAGTACTCATAGGAGAGGAATGTCTCATTTTAGATAAATTGAAACAAACGAAACCTTTACACTGTCCTTGGTTCTGACACTTCTGACACTCTTATCTGTGATAGGGAAGGTGTGCTCGTCCTATTTTCAGTTAAACAAAACTGGAAGAGATCTTTTAATATCTTATAGGAAAGAATTGGTATTCAAAAAGCTCTCAATAGTTTCCAAAATTAGGATTAACATATAAAAGAAATTTACCAGGGGTACTTTTAAAGTCCCATGCCTATGTTCAAAATACTGATTTCACAAACATAGCACAGGGAAGATTTAACGTAACAGTTTCAAGTAAAAAAGGCTATGGGTCTTGGGTAACTATAAGCTTAGAAAGTTGACAGCAACTTTGTTGTTGTCTGGGGAGTGGCTGGGGAGTCACTGACAAAATAGTAAATGCTTTTTTTCCTATCTCCTGGAGGATATAGGCAAATTGTTTATGGATCAATCAGTTCAGCAATAAATATTTACTGAGGATCTGCTATGTGTCTGTCATGAGGAAAGTGCTGTGATAGGTAGAGAACAAGAGGAAAAATTCAAGAACCTTTTAACAGGTTGACGATGTATACATAGGAAATGACAACAATAGTGATAACTTATACTTGAATAGTATTTAATTTAGCATGTCTGTTAGTCCAGGAGGGCCCTATTCCTACCCCCATAGTGTGGGAACTAGACTCCTCCTTACATTTGTGTGGGAACCAGAGCTTGCAATGATGGGTTGACAATGCTACATGCTCACCTCTTGTTTCACTGGACTTTGCTCCCTCCTTGCCAATTTAGTGGGACTGCCCGAAATAGTCCCACTAAAAATACCCCTCAAGTCTCACATAAGTTTCAGGTCCCCTCATATTTGGGGTTAACACTATCTTCAGCTCAGTCTGGCTGTCACTCTGCTACAATAAACCTTGCTTAATTCCTTTGGCCTTGTGCATTCCTGCTTCAGTGAACCTAACAATGTCCAATTCTTTTTTATCATCTCTTTTAACTGCCCATGAGGTGATAAGTCAAATACAGTCACCATTTTAATTTAAAAAATAAGGCTCAGAGCAATAAATTACTGATTCTCAAACATTTTTGCTCTAAGGATGCCTTTTACACTCTTAAAATTTAGGGACATCACACCATATACAAAGATTAAATCAAAATGAATCAAAGATTGAATGTAAGAGCTAAAATATAGAACTCAGAAGAAAACATAAGTGTAAGTCTTTGTGACTGACCTTGGATCAGGCAATGATTGAATGATCAAAAGCATAAGCAACAATAGAAAAAATAGATAAATTAGACTTCATCAAATTTTGAAAATTTGTGCTTCTGAAATACTATCAAGAAAGTGAAAAAACAACCACATAATGAGAAAAATATTTGCAAATTACATATCTGCTAAGGAACTAGTTTCCAGAATATATAAAGAACTCTCACAATTCAATAATTTAAAAAAAAATCCAGTTCTGGGAAAAAATTGGTGTAGATGATAGAGGCTTGTTCGTCCCTCTTTTGACCAAATCAAAGTTGCGACAAAACCAGAACAAATAGCAAGCAAAGTCACAGGGATCTAGACAAACAGAGCACTACAATTAGGGAGAGAAATAATTAATCCACCTGTAATGGTAGAAGAGGACAGGGCGAAGACGTGAGGCTTGCCCCGTCCCGAGCTGCTGAGTGGGGACAGAGACTGTGGCAGCAAAAGGCAGCCCAGCTGCCTCTTAGAGGGGCCGGGTCCACGAGACTTCATGATGATGGACCTGCTTTCACTGAGCACAGCACTGGATGAACTCCACAGGGGCACCAAGGACTTACAGGGGACACTGAATTGTTGGATGAGGGCCAGAGGCAAGGCTCTCTCCTGGGCAGAGGTGCCGGCAGTATCCATTGTTTCTCTGTTGAGCCCTTACTCCCCACTCCAGTGTGCGGATGCAGCGCCACCATAGCTGAGACATCATCAGACTTCAAACTGGATAACAGAGGTTGCTCTACCTAGAGGATTCCCTGAATCTTTGCCTCCTGCAACTCGTGGCCCCACCCGAGCCATCCAGTTGTGCCCTGGGAATTGGTTGTGCCTTGCTGAGCAGTGCCAAGACTCACACTGGTGACAACTGTCCTTGGCTTCTGGTGTGGCTCTTGAGGCAACTATAAGCACAGCTCTATGGATTGCTTGCTGAATCTTAACAGGTGGCCCCTGGAGGGGCACAGGCTTAGGCTAATTGACCTGCAGCTGAACACCTGAGGACTGTGCCACTGGACACCTACTACACAAACTACACAAAGCTACACTAATAAGACTGGGAGACTTAGGATCTTTGCCTAGTACATAGAAACAGACACGGAAAGGCAGACAAAGAAGCAGAAACCATATGAGAGAACAGAACAGAGATCCAGGAATAATGGAGTCAAGCAATCTTAACAGATGCAGAGTTCAAAATACTGGTTATAAAGATGTTCAATGTGAACTTAGGGTAAATGTAGATGAATTCAGTGAGAACTTAACAAAGAGATTAAAAAGCATAAAAATGGAAATGGAAAATATAAAAAGGAATCAGACAGAAATGAGGAACACATTATCTGAGATGAAGAGTATATTAGATAGAATCAACGGAGTGGATAAAGAAGAGTTTCAAACCACTGCTATAGAGAATGGGGAAGCCAAAGACAGACACTCAATCAGAATGCCAGGAGAAAAGAAGCCAAGCTATAATAATTTAAGAAGCAATATGGGACACTATTAATGTAAAAATAATCCATATCACAAGGGTACCTGAATAAACAAGATGTGAAGAGCTATTTTGAAGAAATAATTATGGAAAAACTTCCCGTAACTAGTGAAGGAAATAGACATACAACTTGAGGAAGTTCAGAGAGTCCCAAAAAGATAACTCAAAAAAGGCCCACAACAATACACATCATAATTAAAACGCCAAAGGTTAAATATAAAGAGAAAATATTAAAAGTAGCAAGAGAAGCAGTTAGTTACCTACAAGAGGCACCCATAAGACTGGGCTGATCTCTGAAAAGAAACTATACAGGACAGGGCTTGGCACAAAATATTCAATGTGATGAAAACCCAGGCTCCTACAACCAAGAATACATTATCCAGCAAAACTATCATTAGAGTCAAAGGACAGATAAAGAGCTTCCCAGACAAAAAATAAGCTACAGGAATTTACCAACACCAAGCCAATATTATAAGAAATGTTGGAGGGACTTCTTTAAGAAGAAAAAACATGTATCAAAAACATGAATAAAGAATGGTAAAACTACTTCCTATTAACAAGTACCTCAAATGGAAAAGAGAAGTGCTCCCAAAAAGATAGAGTGGCTGAATGGATAAGAAAACAAGACCCCTACAATGCTGCCTACAAGAGACTCACTTCAAATTAAAAGACACACAGACTAAAAGGAAGGGGATGGAAAAGATATCACCTTGATGGACCCAGAGGATATTGCATTGAATATAATGGGTAGATAGAGAAAGTAAATATCTCATGATTTCATGTACATATGGAATCTAAAGAACAAAATAAACACTAACAACAAAAATGGAAATAAACTCATAGATACAGAGAATATTTTGAGGGCTACTAAATGGGAGGGTGTTTGGGAAGGGACAGCAAAAAAAGGCAAAGGGGTTAAGAAGTACAAATGGATAGTCACCAAAATAGACATGGAGACATAAAGTGTAGCATAAGGAAAATAGTTAACAGTGTTGTAATAACATGTAAGGGGGAAGTGGGGGCACTAGATTTAGTGGAGTGATCACTTCGTGAGTTATACAGATCTCTAATCACTATGCTGTACAACTGAAACAACATATATTATATGCCAACTATAACTGAAAAAAAACTAAAAATTGAATTGTACAATGTAAATGCGAGCAACTAATTGTCTATTTTATTTTTCAATAAAGCTGGGCGGGGGGGGGGAGAAAGAATCTAACATCAAAAAAAAAAAAATCCAATTTTACAATGGGCAAAGAATTTAAAAGACATTTCTCCAAAGAAAATATGCAACTGGACATTAGCAAATAAAAAGATGGCCCACATCAATTAGTCATTAGGGAAAATGCCAGTGAATGGGGAAGACATTTTCCTCTACCATTCTAATTATTCTGGCTGGCTAGTAATTAAATGCTATGAGACAGATTAACAAGAGAAAATAACCAAGTTTATTATACATGTCCATGTGGGAATCCCACATATATGAGAGAGTCAGAGACCCCACCTACATGATAGGTTTCAAGATAGAAAGATGAAATGGGTACACACACACACACACACACGTACACACACACACCCATTGATAAGTAATGAGGTCAGGAGAGCCTGGGGCTTTAGAAGGGAAAAGGTCATTCACAGGATGATGAAAATAGCAGATGTTCAGTAATTAGAGTTTTTACATGCCCTAGAGAGGTCAAAAAAAGTCACTTTTTGGTAATAACTCTCATTACGGGCAAGGCCTCAAATTTAAATTCGTTAGAGGAGAGGTTAAAAATCTCTTGAGCTCACAGGGTCTCAACTGTCTTCAGCTCAAAATAATTTCACAGGCCAAGTAACATATCTTGGGAAGGCCTGCTCTGAACCCCTTCACCAATCAAAACTATAATGAGATACCACTTCACACTTATTGGGGTTGCTATAATTAAAAAAGACAGATAGTAACAAATGTTTCATAAGGATGTAGAGAAATTGGAACCCTCATAAACTGCTAGTAAAAATGTAAAATGGTGCTGCTTTGGATAACTGTTTGGCAGTTCTGAAACAGTAAACACACTAGAATTACCATATGACCCAGTAAATTCCCTCAATTGCTGTACACAAGAGAATTGAAAATAGATGTACACACAAAAACTGATTCATGAATGTTGATAGCAGTATTATTCACAACAGTCAACAAATATAATCAACCCAAATATTCATCAACTGTGAATGAATCAACATAAATGTGTATAATCCATATAATGAAATAGTATCCAACAATTAGAATGAAATATTAATATATGCTATAACACAAATGATTTTGAAAACATTATGCTAAGTAAAAGAAGCCAGTCACAAAGGATTGCATATTGCCTGATTCCATTTATATGAAATGGGAAATCTATAGAGACAGAAGGTAAAATAGTGGTTGCCTAGGACTGGGTTGGAGGGGTTGTCATTGGGAGGATATGAGGAGTAATTGCTAGGGTAAGGGCTTCTTTTGGGGGTAAATGAAATATTCTAAAACTGATTGTGATGATGGTTGATCTTCAAGCGAGTGAACTTTATGATGTGTGAATTATATCTCAATAAAGATGTTATAAAAAATTGAGGACTCTGAAGAGTTTTTGTTTATATGGATTATATCTATTAAACATTAAGCATATTAGAAATTAAAACATAAATGTTTTAAATATTTATTTGGTTTGAGATAATAAACCTATTCATGTTAACATAAACAAATAACAATATTTTTAAAAACCCATATTTTTCATAATAAAACCATTTAGTGAGAGTAATGTTATTGTGCTACATTTTTACTAATCTTTAAAGTCTGACTTAATAGGAAGATAGCTGAATTTTTCATATCTGTTTTTTCATATATTGTTGGTTGAAGTAAATGAGAAAATCTAATCTTACACAGGCATATAGTAGGAAAAGGGAAGAGTATTTTAATAGCCTTTTAAAAGATCACTGTGGATATTCTTTGATACTATACTGAAACTCAGAAGTGGTAGTTTCTTAAAGGTTAGTTGCAATGTGTAATCTGAAACCCGATCAATGAACTTTTCATCTTCTTTCACATTGGAATCCATTGGTCTCTTGTATATTGAATGTACCTTCCATTCATGCAAGATTCTGTAACATTGTACTTGGTAATTTGGAAAATATTGATTCGCTGTAATGTCAATCTTCCAAAATGCTGACACATTTCATTCTACAAATATCAACACATCACATTCATTAATATTATCACTGATTCCAACAGATGAGTCTTTAATTATTGGGAAGCTGTCCAAACTTGGTGTCACATGCAAGATTTTCAAAATTCTAATTTTTTCTTGAAAGCACAAATTTTATCATTGAAACAAATAGTTGAGAGTTGTTTCCTGGAAGTAATGATCTAATGTTCTAGAAAATGTCTGCCAAATATTCAAGTCTGAATACTTATAGTTTGCCTGTCAGTCATTCTTTCAAGTCAAAATGATGTTATATGAAAAAGTGATTAATTCAACTCACAACTAAAATGATCTCACTAATGCTTTCCCTAAGACATTATTTTTTATATATAGCAGAAGTGCTTTATGCATTCTTCCTGTTTCATGACAGAATTTTAAAAAGACATGTTCTCAAGGGTCATGTCTGCTTGATTCCTGTCAAAGTGCAAAGAGTTTACCCACCATGACTTTGGTACAAATGTCGATATGATGATGAAAAAAATGCTTAACAGCTTAATGGCTTATATTGAGACTCATTTTGGCCTCACAGGTCCCTGAATGGTTCTTGGGGATTTTTAGGGGTCCATGGATCACATGTTGAAAACTTCTGCATTAAATGCTTTTTCAAAATCACAGATCTAGAAGTATAGAACTACTACTTGAAACTAGGTCCTATTGGCTCCTAGTCTAATAGTTTCTTCATTGTACCACAGAGTGCCAAAATGAGTGTTATAGATATGAAGTATCATGTGAACTCTTATTAAAACCAAATGATTAAATTTCTACTAGAAATATAATTCTACTAGAGGCCTACTAGTTAGAAATTCAGTTAGTGGTTATCAGCCAGATATGATCATTTTAAGCTCGCTTAACCCTCGTCATAAAGATAGCTTAAATGGATGTTTTGAAACCACGAAGAGATAGGATATAGGTAGATGGGAATCATCCATTTCATAGACAAAATAAAACTAAACTCCTATCACCTTTGGTTAAAGGGCTTTCATGTACTTGAAATTATAGAGTCTTAAAACTAGGTGGAACCTGAGAGGTAATCTAGTCCATTACCTCACCACACAGGGAACCTCCTCAGAACATCTGGGACAGGTTGAACGATTCTGGTGAGGAGTGGCTTACCTTCCCAAAACATTATAAAAGCTCCAGTTACTTTACTTGACTTAAAATCGGCCCTCCTCCCCTACCCAGCACATTCTTAAATTCCCACATTTTCACTCCTTTATTCAGGAGCAATAAGGAATGGGTCTATTTTTCTTCTGTGGCATATTTAAATCAGGCTTCCCAGTCCCCTCATAAACTTTCCCCTTTAGCAGTTTAAAAACATTCAGTTTCTTCAACTTCCTTTTTTGTCTGGACCCACTCCAGGGTTATTTGTTTTTGGTTTTGATTTGGAGGGCCAGGCGTGGTCTTTCCTTACCTTTCCAGGTCTTGCTGCCAGTCTCACTCCTCTATGCAGTGGTCCTTGTCACCGTTCATTTCTCTACTGATTGAGCCCTTCTTGTGTTCCAGGCACTGTGCTGTCTACTGTCTTTAATTCCCAGAACATCCCTATGAAGCAGGTACCCTCAACACCACCGCCCCACCTTTTTAAGGCATTCCAGTTTGAAGATTTTTGGTAACTATATATTCAGCTGTGTTAACTACCATCCCAGTCAAGACAGAGAATAGTTCCTTCACCCTAAAAGTTCCCTCATGCCTTTCTGCAGTCACATAGGTGATTTTTTTAAACATAAAACAACTGTGGGCATACAATTTTTGACCTAGTGTTTCTCTTAACAATATATATTGAAACATCTCTTGCTAGCAATTAATATAGTTTTATAACAAATTTTAATGTCGACATAGTAGTCCATTAAATGAAGTTTTCATAATAAATTTAACCAAAGTCTTTTTGTCAGAGATCGACTTTTACAATGTCCTGTTCCCTCTTCCTGGAATTATTTTCTTCTTCTATTATACTAGTTTTGTTTTTTTTTTTTTCATATCTGATCCTTCTTAGTCTGTTTGCTAATCTGCCTTCTTTCTACCTATGAAGTATTGGCACATCCAAGATTTTGTTTCTTGAATCTTCTTACTTCTGTAACTCCTTCCTAAGTGATTGATTTTCTCCCTAGTTTCACTATAAACTCTTTGGATTTTCATCTCTATTTCTCTTCCAAACACCAAGATCCTTATTCCCTACCGTCTACTGGGTATTATTTCCACGTGGATATTTTTGCAACTCAAACTCTCTGTCAAAAACTGAACTCCTATTCCCTTTCCAAAACTTTTTTTTTTTTTTTAATTTGACTACCTATTTAGTAAATAGGTAGTAACCTATTTAGTTAGTAGAGGTGCTATCCCTTTCCAGTCACTCTGGCTAAAAACCTCAAAGTCATCTGACTCCTCTCCTCCCTCATATCACACACCTAATCAATTAAGTACTATTGATTTTACTCTAAAACGCCTCTCAGCGTGTGTCCTTCCTTTCCATTTTCACCACTGTCATCCTCGGTTTTAGGTCTCAGGACCTAACTGATCTCTTCCAGCTCCCTATTCTGGTCCTCCTTTGATCTGCTCTTTAAATTGCCCCAGAATTAACTTTCCGACACATGGAGATTATTTTCCTCTCCTGCTTGAAAAATACCCGATGGCTCTCTATGGCTTACAGAAGCAAGTCTAAACTTTCCAGGCCGCCTTTCAAGGCTTACTTTTGACTTTTCCCTCCCACTCTGCCACTCCACCTTCCTGCTCCGTTTATATCACCACGAACGTTCCTGAACACACGTTCCTGCTTCTGCCTTACCGCGTGACTATCCATCCATCCGATCTTGGGTCTGTCTAGCTGTTTCCTTGGCGTCTGCCTCTTACATGATAGGTGTTTGCACGGTTGAGACAGAGTTTTAAAAAAAACAAACAAGACAAAAACACAACTGGCCTTGCCCACTAGCCTGTCCTGGTTAGCGAGCTCTCACACCATCTCAACGCAGTTATGGATTAATTGCTGGTGTATGGATAATTCCGAGCGAGGGAGAGGCTCGGCAGGGGAGGAAGCTAAAGTCTCTACATTTTTTCATAGCAAAGAAGCATTGGATTTGTGCTGGGAAGGAACAGTGTTCTCTATTCCGACGTAAAACTCTCCTATAGTTCTACGGAGCAGCTGTCTCCTCAACTGAACCGTAGATATTTCAGTATTTTCCCCACTCCAGGGAATAGCACACAGATAGAACTAGGAGAGTAGAGCTCTGAGTCAGGTTCCCCTCCCCATAAGAGGCGACAGCCGACCTTTGATTCAAAGAGAGAGAGGCTGTAAGGATAACACCTCCTGATTGGAGCAGATGGAGTCATACAAGCCTGGGGGCTGCTGATTGGCTCCAGCCGGGTCAGGCGCTTTTTGGGGCTGTTGTAAATGTAAATAGCTCTGTGACCGACAGTAACCCCGGTGAGAGGGGGTGGAGAGGGAGGCTCTTCCTCTCCATTCATGTTTGCTACCAGCCAAGCCCAGACAGGCAGGCCCTTTAGCAGAGGGGGCTGGGCAGGACAGGGCTAGAGGTTCTGTCTTCGCACGTCTTAAGTTTGAGCTGAAAGTTAAACCCCTACCCGCCGGTCTGTGCAAGGGTTGGCAGCTTCCACACACAACTGCTTCCTTTCTGCGCTCAGCTTTGGCTATTTCAGAGGGTTTAATGGCACGTTCTGTGTTAGGATGGAAGTGTTGGAGGTCGTTAGGAAGGTAGTTTTATGGGGTAACATTTATGGCTGTTGTGGGTGTGTTACAGGGAGAGGGGAGCCTGTCTTCGCTTGTTCCTGGTCACAGAATCCTATTTGTCAAAAAGGCAAGAGTGGAGACAGTGTAAGGCCAGAGAGGTTCCTACTACTCAGCTGTGCCTGATGATAGTCTTTTTACTAGAGGTGCAAATTCTCCCACCCTCTACTCCAGGATTAAAAAGAAGACTGTGGGGTTGGAGATAGGGAGGAGGAAAGGAACAAGTAAGGTACATGTTAAGAATAAAGGGTGACTTTACACATTGCTGGTGGTAATATAAATGCTGCAGCTGCTGCTGAAAATAGTTTGGCGTTTCAACAAAGAGTTAAACATAGAATTGCCATATAATCCAGAAACTCCACCCTAGGTATATATTCAAATGAGTTGAAAACAGGTATTCAAATATTTACACACAATTGTTCATAGCAACACTACACATAATAGCCAAAAGGTGGGAACAACTCAAGTGTTCCGTGAACAGACACTAGAGAAACCAATTGTGGTATACACATAGAATGGAATACTATTTAGCAATAAAAAGGAATGAAGCACTGATACATGCTAACATGTGAGCAGACCTCCAAAGTATTATGCTAGAGATAGAAGCCAGACACAGAAGGTCACATATTAGAAGATTCATTTATATGAAATATCATGAATAGGCAAATCCATAGAGACAGAACACAGAGTGGTGGTTGCCAGGGCCTGGGTGAAAAGGAGAAAATGGGAAGAGACTAACAAGTACAATGTTTTCTTTGGGGGCAATGGAAAGGTTTTTGGAACTAGATAGACGTGGTGGTTGTACACTGTGAATGGACTAAATGTCACTTGAAAATGGTTACTTTTATATGTAAATTTTACTTCCATTTTTGTGTGTGTATATGAAACAAACCCACTGAAGGGTGAATCTTCACTGCTGTCTAGAACTCTCTAAGAAAGAGATAGGACAGAAATGAGCAATTCTGTGCCCTCCGCTGCCTTTCACTTTCACTTTCTTCTCGTTGCTCATTTTCTCTTTGGGCACAAAAATGTTTTAAACCTGGCGAGGCCCTGGCTACTTATGCTCTGATGGGAAATGGCCCTTTGGCCCCTCTGAGACCATCCTAGCCTAGGCCAGGAATCAGTGAGTCAGCAGAGCAGACACTTTTTGCCTTTGTGAGCTCTCTGTGGCCTGGGTGTAGCAGGCTGGGCAGGACTGGGTGGGGGAGGGATAGGCCTGGGTCCTGAAAAGGGAAGGCTCTGCCTCCAGCAACCCCAGTATAGAATCTCAGCTCCTTGGAGCCTGCAATTAAGGCCTGTGGCATTTGCCCCTAAGTCAGTGTACAAGAATCAGCTCTTCGCCTGTAGCATAGGTCACCACTCCCACTGCCTGTGACATTTCACACAGTTTGTCCCAGAGACAGAATTTAAAACAAGACATGAGATCTTTCAATAATATAACAAGCACTGATTGTTTAGGTGCAGGAGACTTTTCTAAAGAAAAAAAAAAAAAGATGCCCTTAAGAACCTCAAAATCTGGTAATAGGGTGGAATATTTTTTGATAAAGGAGAGGAAATGTCAGGTATGTCAGGTATGTTTCGACAGTCTGAAAAGGAAAGCCCAAAACTCAGGTGCAATTAAATGTTAAAAATGGATCATCAGAGGAGTTGGGTTCTTCCAGGAACAAAGGATGCATCTGGGTTTGACTTTGCATAAATTAAGCTTCGCCTCTGAATATAATTGAATATCACCAGCATCTACTTGAATATATGTAAGATTTATGCATTCAGGGCTTATCTAATTTGTCATCTACTTCACAACCAATAAAGAGAGTAGTTCTAGAGCTGGATCACAATACCATTACTCACAGCTTACTTCTCTCCCAAGGAAATAAAAGTGGGGCAATCATATCACCTGATTCAATACAGTGTGATAAGCACTGCATGCACTCAGTACCGTGCCTGGCTATCTTAAATGTGTTGTTTTTTGCATCCACAGGTCTGGTGCGCTCAAAAACTTGGATTTCCTGCATCCAAAGGTTGTTAAAATGGTATTTATGCAGGGGCTCAACCCCTTGAACGAATGTAGAAATGTGGTATATGAATTTTTCTATGAATTTGGTATAGCAAGAATATCATCCTAGACTCTAGTTTATAGCAGCTTGCCCTTTCTCATGTGGCTGGTGTCTTTGTCCCTTTGTAGTTTGAGAGTAGAGACTACATCACTATATAATTAAGAGAATATGGAGTGTTTCTTTTGATTATATTGGGAATTTCAGCTGTTTACAATAAATGGTAAAAGTATTAAAACAAGGAATTTTTTCTCACACTTTTTATTGAGATGTATTTCGTATTCCATAAAATTACCCTTTAAAGTATATGATTCAGTGGTCTTTGCATATTCAGAGTTGTGCAACCATCGCTAAAATATAACTTTAAAATATTTTCATCATCCCCACAAAAAAAATCATATCCACTAGCAATCACTGCTCATTCCCTGCCCCAGCCCCTAGCAAATAGCAATCTGCTTTCTATTCTAGACATCTCATATGAAGGAAAGCACATGACATGTGGTCTTTTGTGTCTGGCTTTTTTTCCCTTAAAATAATAATACTAAAATTCTTCTACGTTGTAGAGGTATCAGTACTTTATTTTTTCTGCTAAATAATATTCCATTATATGGCTATTAAATTGTGTTTATTCATCTCTTCATGGACATTTGGGTTGTTTATGAACTTGCATGTACAAGATTTTGTGAAGACATGTTTTCAATTCTCTTGGGTATATATACCTAGGAGAATTGCTGGATCATATGGTAACTATGTTTTAACTTTTGGGGGAACTGCCAAACTTTTTTCCAAAGCAGCTGTATAATTTCAGATTCTGCCAGCAATGCATTAGCAATGCATTGAATTTCCCTACATCCTCACCCACACTTGTTATTAACTCTTTTTTTTTTATAACCACTCTAGTAAGCTTGAGGTGGTATCTCACTGTTCTGATTGGCATTTCCTTGAGAACTAATCATGTTGAGATCTTTTCATGTGCTTATTGGTCATGTGTGCATTTTCTTTGGCAAAATGTCTATTCAAATACTTTGCCTATTTTTATTTACTTTTACAGATATTTATGGATCTTTATTCTTAAATTTGCTTATCACATGTAATACTTTATTGAAGGAAGACAGCTATATTTTCTGTCTCCCACAAGTTAATAATGTCAGTACTGACATTTAAAATCAGTAAGAATCCTGAATTATTATTTTTTCTCTAACAAAAATTTTTTTTATTGAAATAGCAGAAAAAGCAACAAAATAACATATTTCAATAACATCATAATTTATGATATAAAATATATACACATCATATTCATGTTTTTATTTTAATTTTTAATTTACTTTAGTAGCTTAGAAACTAAACCTTTGAATGTACTATGCCTAGTTTCAAGCTTATCAATCCTGTTTTAGGACTTTTTATTTTACTTTGCCTATTTTGAAATTGGATTGTCTTTCTAATCATTCATTTGTAGGAGTTCCTTTTATATTTTGGGTTCTAGTCTCTTATCAGATAGATATGTGATATGCAAATATATTCTCTTATACTGTGGGTTGTCTTTTTACATTCTTGGTAGTATCTTTTGAAGCACAAATTTTTAAATTTTGATGAAGTCCTATTTTTTTTTCTTTTGTTATGTTTTTAACGTCATATCTAAGAAACAATTGTCTAACCCAAGGTTATAGAGGTTTATACCTTTGCTTTCCCTTAAGATGGCTTATCTATTCTGAGTTAATATTTATTTGTGATGTGAGGTAGTGGGCCAATTTTATTCTTTTGCCTGTGGATTTCAGGTGTCTCAAAACCATTTATTAAAAAAAATCCTTTCCTCACTGAATTGTCTAGGCACCTTTGTCAAAATCAATTGACTAAAAATGTATGGGTTTATTTTTATACTCTCAATCTATTCCATTGATGTATATGTCTGTCCTTATGCCAACACTACACTATCTTGATTACTTAACCTTAGAAGTAATTTTCAGATCAGGAAATATGTCCTCCAACTTTGTGCTTTTTCAAGTTTGTTTTGGCTAGCCTGGTTCCCTTGAATTTCCATATGACTTTTAATACAGCTGTCAATTTCTATTAAAAAAAAGCAGTTGGAATTTTGATAAGGATTGCCTCCAGTCTGTAGATCTTTGAGTAGTATTACAAACTTACATGAACATGAGATTTCTATTACCCAGGTCTTCTTTATTTCAATAATGCTTTGTGGTTTATAATCTATTATTCTTATGCACTTCTTTTTGTTAGATTGATTCCTATTTTTCTTTTCGACGCTGCTTTAAATGAAATCCTTTTAACTTAATTTGCATATTATTCATTGCTAGTTTATATAAATGCAATTGATTTTTGTATATTTATTTTGTATCCTGCAATCTTGCTGAACTTATTGGTTCTAAAATATTTTTTGGTGTGTATTCTTCAGGACTTTTTTAATATACAAGATCAAGATCTGCGTACATAGTTTTACTTCCTCCTTTTCAATCTTTCAATCTGGATGCATTTTCTTTCTTTTTATGCTCTGGCAGATTTTTTTTTTAGGGACTGTCGTGGTCTTTCCTCTGGGGTAGGAGAAAACTGGTGGCCACCGGGCATCAGGAATTTTATTTCTGTGATCTTTTTCATTCTTTTCTTAAATTACTTTTTATCTTTTGTCCCATAGTTAAATCTTGATTAAACAGAGCCTTAACTTTTTTTATATTTTCCTATACAAAACATATCAAAAACAAGGGTTCCTCATTTTGCCCCTATGTGCTCTTATTTTACAACTCACCCTCACAGATAAACTCATACTTCTTTCCTTTCCCTCTCAATCTTGAATTCAACTGACTGAATATATTAATCAAATTCTAAGAACTCTCCCCTGTTCACTTCTTTCTTGGAAATTTTGCAGATAGAAATAAAAAAAATAAAACCAGCCCTGGGATTAAATAATAAACACAGATTACTTGGAAAAAGCACAGAAGTGAATTATCTGAGGGAATATAGCCAGGTGTAAAACAGGAGGAAAAGGAAAAGAAAGTAGCAGAGTTTAGTAAGGAAAAATGAACTTAGTTGCCAGTTTAATGAGAAACAGAGACTTAGAAAGAACAGTCCACTTATAACTTAAAAAAAAAGCACAGCCTGAACATTTTAAACAAAAGGGGGAAAGGGGTAGAAAGCCAGATATTAATTGATGAAGAAAATACCACTATCAACTTAAGTTATTAAGGTCTAGCAAGGCCTGTGAGTACACTTAATTTTGGATATGCAGAATTACTCTGTGAGAATCTTGCTTCTTGTCCAAGACCAGGGCAACCTAACATTAGAAGGTGAGGGGGGATGGTTCTAGGAAATTCTTAGAAGCCTAGGTATTATTAAGGTGATTCCCGTTGGAAGATGGTGCTTCTTCAAACTGTAAAAAGCCCACCTTCTCTTTTCCGCATGAGGATTCCCAGGTGAAGTGGTAAAAGCTATAAAGCCTTTTCCACCTTATGATCATGAAGCCCTCTGTATTCCGGGAGTTGACAAACTTTCCCTTGAATTATTTTTCTTTCCTTCCTGTTGTTGTTAGCATTTTCAGGTAGCCACTTTATTCTGAGGAGGGACCAGCCTAAGCTGCAAGGTAAAAGACTGCTGCTTTCCCAGAGAGTGCTTTTCCTCCTTCTAACTTCCTCTTGAGTCCATGTGACCATGTGATACAAGAGACCTGGCATTTCCCCAAGGCCAAAGTGTCAGCTGGTGTTAATGTGCTTGGTTTAATGGCAGCAGACTCCTGGTTTCCTGCTGCCAAGGCTGAGTTTAACCTAAAGTTACCCTTAGGGAGGACAGGATGGGTACTAGGGTATGAGTCAACCATCATAGCTTTTACTTCTTTACTCTTAAAGGTACAGGAACAGAACCTAGATAGTAAGGTGGACCATAGAGATAAGTCCCAGGAGAGTTTGAATCACAGCCATAAAAACTCCAGACACCGTGCAATCGGATTCACTTCACTTTTATTATGAACAAACACAATCTCATCAGTATGACTAGCTTCAGAGTTATTAATAGAAATTATTCCAAAATTATTCTTGGGTCACAAATAACTACTATCCCACATAAAAAAGGAAAAAATCCCACCTAATCAAGGAAAAGGTATCCTGTGTATGTTTCCATGGCAATGAGTTTATGCATTCTCAAATTTTGTCTGGCTAGTTATCCACCACTTATTCGTTGGATTTATTCAATCTCTCAGAGAGAACCCTGTAGATTAATGATAGTATCTGGGACACAAGTTCATGGTGGATACTGCTACTATAAAAATACTCAAGACTTAAGAGAATTCCTCTGCTGAAAGATCCCAAAATGCTTTATAAAAAGCATTAGTCACGCCTCAAAACTGCCCTTTGAGGTAGGTCAGTATTAGTATCCCAATTTTAACAGAAGGAAAACTGAGGCACATTATAGTTAAGTGACTTGCCCCAGGTCACATAGCAAGTCAGTGGCACAGTGGTAGAAGAGGCCTTGGCCTTAACCACCTGCATAACATTGACATCTTGCTTTCTTTAACTTTTCATGCTGACCCATTTAAGCTACACTTATAGAAAATACACTCAGGATACTAGCAAACCAAGGAAAAAAGTTTCCATTTTAAAATGCTATAACCACCTTTTAATCTAAAAAGTTTATAAATCAAATACATTCAAATTACTTCCACCCTCCATCAAATGTGGGCACTTTAATAAACACGGCCTTAAGAAAAGTTTCCAAAATGAAGCCCAGAAGGGAATCCTGCAAATAGCTGTACTAATAATTCTCCAGCCAGGCCCCCTTTTATACCAGCCACTTCTGTAGGCTGTCAGGTACAAAGGAACTCCATAGAGGGAGTAAGGAGGGAGTGAGAGCGGGCTCATATGCAACACTGATTAGAAAAGATGTAAGGCACCCAAAGTTGTCAGCATACCCACAAAGCAAAGACAGTTAGAAATTCAGACTTGATCAGATCTGAGTTTCTGGATCATTAATGCATCATCTGAAGTCAGCTTTAGAATCTTAAACACCCCTACCACACACACACACACATCTATACATACACTGGGGTCCTCAGCCTGAAGACCCTGTCCAGCCTTGTGTAGGGTCACGGTGTGGATCAGATCGATAGAACATGATTAAAATAGAAAGATAAAGTTGTTTTTGATCATAAATTATAAAGCAGGCAACTGATGATCTGTGAAATTAAAACTATCCAAGACACTTCCAGGGGGGAGGTACACAGGTCAGCAGATCAAAATTATAGTGATCTTTCATTAGATTCTTTTCTGCTGAGGAACAGCTCAAAAGACAAAGATACTTTTAGTCCCTGTAGCCTCACCTCTTCAGTTAATACAGAAAGAGAGGCCCTCTTCCCTTTCACCGCTTTGGCCCAGCAGTGGACAGAGCATTTGGTATTGTACATTTCCAATCTTGATAGAGTAAAGCCAGGCTTCTGCATTGATGACTGAGATATAGGGACAAGAGTGGTCCGAGGTTCTAAAAACACTTATGTTGTTTTTTTCCAGACCTTTTCTATACTACTGTCTGCCCTAGGCTGTGTGGTGGGAATGCTGGTTAGTTTGCTGAACAGAGACGCTGTTCAGCAAAGTTCATAGCATCTTAGATGCCAAGTCTCAGCCAAAGCTTTGCAGTGTACCCTGGCTCCAGGGAACAAACAGGGCCTCCTTTTGAGTGAGGGACTTTGGAACTTGCATTTGCTTCTTGTGCTTCCCAGAAAAGACTAAGCTCCCTCTTACTTCTACCAGCATTACACTGTCAGCTAGGAGCACAGACTAGATGTGGGAAGGGTGAATGAGCAAAGAGGGAGCATCTAGCATTCTCTGTGGTTCTGACCCAGACAGAGGAGACTAAAAACAAACTCTCTTTACTCTGTGGCTGGCTCACCGGCATGACACCAGTACTTGGCTTGGCTGTGCGTTGTGAGAGAGCTCTTGAGCCAGGGATGTTTCTAGTAGGGCTTTCCAGCCTTGTCTTGAGTCATCAACGTGGCAGGAGAGCATAGGGCTGTAGGTGGAGAGACTCTGGAGGCCAAGTGAAAGTGGCAGCTAGCTTAACTTTATAAAAAGAAACAGTGGTTCAGTGACCCTGAGCATTCTGTCTGCAGGAGAGGGAGCTGCCTGGGCAGCAATAGCTATCACTGCTTCTGAATACATACAAAGGAGGCTGCCTGTCCAGGGCAGGGAATAAAAACATCAAGGAAGAGACAGAACCAATAGGAGAAATCTGTCAGATAGGATAGAGCCAGGAATGGATAATCAGGATAGTTAAGTCTCCTATCTGCCCCCAGGCAGTCCTATACTTTAGGCTAGCTGTTAACAGATTAGGAATGAGTGAAAGGGTCTGACCCTGTGGGAAGAAGCCTTTTAGTTTTTACTCATTCCAAGGAGAAATATAAGGGAGTTAACATCTAACTTGTTTGAATAACTAGTTTTAATATTAGGATACCCAATAACTTCTTTAGTAAACTTCCAAATCCAAATCCCCAGGCAGGATGTTCTCAAAGTCTTTCTTCTGTAAAGTCATTTCTCAGGAACTGCCTAAGACCTTGTTCCTCAACCTCTCCATCTCCTGTCCAGCAGTGAGGGGAAAGTCGACAATTCACCTAATTTCTCCTCTTATTCAAGCATCCCTCTTTCAGAGGGGCTTTAATATTCCAAGCAAAGTAAATCTGTATACACACAAACACACACAACACACACGTGCGTGTGTGTGTGTGTGTTTGTGTGTGTGTGTGTGTATTTACGTGGGACCCAACTCTACCTTCTCAAACCTTTCCTTTTTTGGAAGGCTCACCACGACACCACAATGCATTCCTTTTTTGGATGTCTGGAAATGCTGCCGTCACTTTATTACTACAAGGGGAGCTGACCAATATCCTGATGGTGAAATGGCAGAACAGAAAGATGAAAGACGTCTGGTTGCAGCAGAAACTTCTTGCTTTGTTTCCCACCTTACTCCATCCTTACTTACTGATCATACCATGCATGCTAACTCTCTCCCCTCTAACAATTTACCTGCTCTAGAAGCTTCATGCCAAACACGCTTTTCCATTCCATCTAGCAAATGCCTGGACTGAAGATAATTAACGGATGATTTCCCAGGAGATTTTATCATGTCTCTAGCTTGAGCCACCTACCCTGAAGCTCAGGACAGCTCAAGGAAAGTTATCTAGGGTAAAAGCCACTAGTTTTGGATGACAGAAAGGTTGTCTAGGCTTCAGAAGCTGAACACCCACCAATGACTCACCAGCTGCTCGCTTGGGAGGCAATGAGGGGGAAGAGAAAGGAAGGTGGTAAGAATAAAGCAAAGAAAAGGGCAACGGGTCTAGAAGACAGAGAAGAGAAAAAATAAGACTATTAGCTTAGCATCATGAAGGCAGAGTTGTTGGCTTTCAATACTTTTGCACTTTAAAAGAATACTGTACTGGAATGGGTTAACATCATTATCTTTAGCATCCTTTTAGCATTATTCAGTAGTTAATAAACAGAACATTAAACCTCTGCCTGGCTGGCTTTTGGAAAAGGAACCCGAGAGACCCAAAACTCAACCACTCTTGTAGCTTCCATCTCCAGTTCTTTTAATCCTAGCCAAGATGGCTGCCTTGGATACTGTCTTCCGGTCATAAGCCAGACCGAGGGCAGCCATGAAATCGATGAAGAATGTGGTGAGGTTGAAGTGCCAGCGATATTCACTGGTAGAGTAGTCATAGGGAAAGGTGTGGTGGTAATTGTGGAAGCCCTCACCTAGAACAAAAACAAGGAGAAAAGTTATGGACTTCTACTGCGGATTTGTCTTCCCGATCTTGGCACAATGGTTAGCAGTACTTAGCAGAGTACTTCAAACCTTGTAGAAACTTGCTGCTGTCCAATGAACAAATAAAACCAGTCTCCTTTACTCTGAACCACATAGATCCCCTCATAGGCATCTTAAGAAAGGAATGGGGAGACCCTATTCACCCACTGATGTCTGGAGCCTTTGTGGGAGGACTGGCAGTTTCTCTGAGGATAAGATCACTGGAGATAAACAGCTATCGCCAGATATGGATTTTAGATTGGAAACTTCCAGGGCTTTACTAAGTATTGGTCTGAGATCCTCAAGGCTCTGTGTATGGGGAGAGGAGAAAGTCCGGAATGAAGGACTTTTGCCGTGTTTCTTACAAAAGTGAGCAGAGGAGTGCACCTGCACTGGTACTACCCCAAGGGTATAAGAGACCAACAGAATTGGGCAGCAACAGCCACAATTCAGAAGAAAGGAATCCCAGCCCAGGGGCCCAAGATTCCTCAGCCACTACTGGTTCAATAGCTGCTCTGACTTGGAATTCTTTGAGCTTTGCATGGTGATGCTGATAAAACAAAAGGTCTCTGAGGGAATCAAACAAAATGCTTAGATATTCCCTCTAACCTCTGAGAGTCTGAGATGAGCAGTTCACTTTGCTGGACAGAGGAAAAACAAAGATTCATAATTTCTGTAATGGGTAAAACTTTGGAAACTCCACAGAGAGTTCTTCACCCCTTAGCAGGACTCTTCTTTCTGAATCGCATTCAACAATAACAATACTGACCCTTCTGAGGCCGGGGTAAAGCCGGGTAAAGGATAGTAAAAGAGCATATTGAGCCCGTTGAAGATAAAAGAACCTCAGTAGAGTAGTAATGATATATTAATAACGAGCAAGTGAAGGAAGTCCTGCAAAGTAAATGACACCATCCAAGGCATCTCCAGGTGCATCCTCTGTGACACCTAAATATCCACAGTGTGAACTGAGTAGGAGGGTGGAATGATCCCAAGGCTAAAGGTACTGACAGAGGATTCCTAAAATTTCCATAAACAACTTTGCAGCTAGGCTCTATACAGAGTACTAACCAGGCCTATACTTATCAGATTTAAAACTGAATCAGACACAAATAGCCCAAGGGGGTTGGGGCGGGGAGAGAAGAGAGGTCATTGGGTAGAAGAAGAAAAAGACTTTGCAAGTGAGGCAGCAAGATACAGGCCAAGAAAGGCTCAAGGGAGGTCAGTTTGGCAGAGAGATGAGCATGTGACTGTGTGGAGGTAATTCAAGAAGAAAAGATTAGAAAGGCAGGAAAGGGAGCTACAGGAGAACAAGGGTGAAGTGATAAGGGAGGGGAGCGGCAGGTATGGAGAAATAAATGATAACTGAGGCAAAATAAGATATTGGGAGCCACTATGAACTAAGAGAAAGCGGTTGAAGTGGGGAAGGCTTGCTCTAGATCCGTTTAAAGTACAGGATAAATCTCATTTCAGAAACTTCCATTTCTACGAAAATCTTAGACTTTTAGGGCCTAGATGATTTATTTCACACATGGTTCAGAGTAAAAAACATGCATCATGATAGAAGGTGCCTGAAAGGAGGGAAGAAAGGTATAAAAGTTAAAAAGAGATGGGGAAAAAAATACCTTTAGTACAGATAGCAAAGATGGTCAGGGCTGAGAATACAAAGGAAGATTTTAAAGAGAAAAAAAGTGAATGTTAGGCCATGGTGTGTATAAACGTGGTGAACAGTGAGGTTGCCTGAACTGGATGACCAATAGCACTGATCACTGGGGAGGAAGAAAGGCCCCTGGGTTTGCTTAAGGAAAGCTCATTTCGGGCCGTAGTCAAGATCTATATTTAGTTGAAAAGAGTGACAAAAAAAATGGAGACAGATGGGAGAACCCTGTTGTGCTTGACTGGCTATGGGGACTCATATTAGAGAGAAATAAATTCATGAAGAGCTAGCATTAGATCAGCAAGCAGGCACTTGTGATCAAAGTAACTGCTTTATTGGGGGTTCCTTAAGCCATATTGGGGGGAGGGGATATTCTTAGAACACAATAAAGCAGAAGAGAAAAAAATAAAGGACAGAAAACAAGAAAGGAAGGTGGTGAAAGGGTCACCAATAGTTGCTTTGATGTCCATCGTGGCATCACCAAATGATAAGGCATGGCATACACTTTAGTATGGCCTATCTGAACACGGCAAGGAGATAAAAGAGAAGTTTACTGAATTAAATAAGTATTTAGTCTGTATTTTATAGAGCATATTTAACTATGAACCACTAGGCTTACTGCCACTGACACTATTGTTCTTTTTATGCATTCCCTGCCCCAAATAAGACTGTAGTGTAGCCCCGAAGTGACTGGAGAAAGGAAAACCCAAAGGGGCTTATTATACATAGTGTCTGGAGATTGTTTTTGAACCTGGAATCAAAGGCACTGTTATTTTTTACCCTTTCCTTTTTATATAAGACTTGTTGCCTGACTCCCAAGAGTGTTCTAAGATATTGCCCCTTAGTTTTAGGGTGGAAAAATAGAAAGAAAGAGGTCATAAACAGGTTAATCTGGTCTTTCTAGCTCCTAGCCTAGCCTAATACCCCAACCAGCAAACCACTAGATGTGGTCTAGTTGTGGACTATTGACTTACCCGCAGCTCCCAGTGAAACCAAGATATTCTCTCGGGGGTTAATGGTCTTGTCATAAGGGCGATATCCGTAAAGGTGGGCAGCGCTGTTCACCAGCCAGGTGGCATTGAGCACGAAGGCATAACGCAATAAAGTGGCAACGTACAAGCTGTGTCGAAATGTTTCACCCCAGAAATACCAGGGCACAAGTGTGGGCAGGATGAAGCACAACAGCAGGACGGCAGGCTTGTAATACCTACATTGAGAGATCACATACAGAGTCAGTGGAGAGAGGACTCTTAGACCTACCTGGTTTCTATTATCGCTGGGTTGGACTGTCTCTTTCCTTTTGCGTTGTTGAGTACAGTGTGGCAGGAAAAAAAGCAAGAAGAAATGGAGTGGGAAATCTTGTGAAAAGGTAGAGTTAATCCCTCACTTTTTAGATGAGGCAATGAGGGGTTAAATGACTTTTCTAGGACTGCACCACTAGGAATCTGTGGAGCGGGAACTATAATGCTGGTCTCCAGACTCTAAATCCATTGCTCTTTTTTATGGTAGCATAATACCATGTGGGTAAAACGGATGAGGTACAAATCACAAAGTTCTCCTGCTCAGGCTGTTTTTTCATTCTGCCTTTGGGCTCCTTTCTCTTTCCTGCCAGTGTTCTTTACAGTCTCTGTTTAGTGTCTTGCCTCCATTTCCGGCCAGCCATCCTCTAATCCTTCCTCTTCCTGTCTCTCAGAGAGGCACCCTCAGTGTCCTTGATGCCTGTGGGTCTCTGTCCTTCTGGAGGCCCTGTCCCATTCTTCTTTGTCTCAATGAAGGCCACTGACTTGATTTCTTCCATCTCTTCAGCAGCCAAGCCTTACACTTTTCCATCATTGGTATTCCCTGCATCCAACTCCTTTCCATTCCTGCCACTGTTTCCCTAAAAATGGATCCCCACGATGTCAGTGGCTCAGGTTCTCACTCTTTGGCTCAATGGTTTTCTTCATATGTCACAAGAGTGACCTTTCTAAAGCCTACCTCCAACCATGTCACATTCCTGCTCAAAAAACTTTTACCGGTTTCCAATTGCCAATCGAATTAAATCCTGTTTGCTTTTAAGACGCTATAAGAATAGCACCAATTTCCCTCTCTAGTCTTAATCCGACCACACCCTACACTTCAAGCAAAAGGACTCTGTTGCTAGAACATGCTTTCCGCTTTAGCTCATTCTATTCTGTTTGCACGTCCCCCCTTGCACCTGTGAAAAGCCCCATCCATCCGTGGATTCCAAAGCTACTTTCTTCATAAACCCTTCCCTGATGTTCTCTAGTACTATGAAATCTTCCTCCCCTTTGTGCCTTTTATTTGTACAGAAAATATTTTGTCATGCATCATAGTCATTCAGACACTTGACTTTATCTTTTCATTGCCCAAGAGGATACAAACTCCTTGAAGGTAAGGCCTATGACACAGTCATTTTTGTATCTATGACTTCCTAGGTTAATAAACATTTATTGAATTAAACTGGTTTAATTAAGATCGCTCAGAAAGGACAACAGTCTATGGCTGTGAACCTTGGGCTGTTAAAAATTAGGGTTTTAAATTATGACTTTGAACATACAGACCATTTTCTCAGCTCGTGTTAAGTCCTAAGGAAAAAAAGCGGGGGGGGGGGGGGTCCCAAACACCAGGTGACCACCTCCATCGCTACTTCACTCACCTCCTCTGGAACATCACCAGCTTCTCGGCTTTTAGGTCAGACAAATTTAGCAAACCACCCTTCTCTTTGACGGCTGGATGTTTGCGCACAAGCAGCCAACCCACGTGAGAGAAGAAAAAGCCACGTCGGGCATTGTGGGGATCAGCATCTGTTTCTGAAAACTTGTGGTGGACACGGTGATCTCGGGCCCATTCATAAACATCATTCTGGAGGGACAGAGAAGAGGAAGGAAGGCCTGAGGAGAAACATCCCTTAGGGGAATCCCAATGGGTAGGCTTCAAGAGCTCGTGGCTCTCAGCCCAACCTGACAAAATAACCAAGAGCCACCACTCCAAAGGAGTGTCATGGAGTTGCCTCCTCTTTTCCCCCAACTTGCCACTGAATCCTAAGTGGAAAAGCCACTTAAAGTCCCAGGACCACATGAATAGGACTGGCTGCTTCACGAAGGTTATACGATAGGCAGAATGGAGGTAGATCAGATGGTTTCATTATGAGAGAATGTTGCAATTCTTCAAGCAACGAATGTTGGAAAAGATCTTTGTGGGGTGCCTATGCCCTGGGCAGGGACAACATGAGACAGGCAGCCCTGTGTCCTAGGGTCCTGGTCAGTAGATGATGCTGCAGGAAGCTCCATTCTGATTCCTTGGCAAGACACAGTTTATACAACTCAACATATCTAGGCACATAAGTCACGAGCATGGCCATATTCCCAAATGATCTCTGAGACTCTCTGTATCCCTTAAAGAATGTGCCAATAACTTCCTTCTCAAATCCCCAACATCAGGAGCCCTCAACGTACAAAGTTTTGTGGCACAGATGATTATGCAATCTGTTAAGTACCTGAGATATTGCCATGAAGAAGGGGACAAATTTGGTTGCTTCCCCCCCCCCCCCGTACTCCAAGCTAAGCCCCATAGCACAAGCTATCCTTGGCCCATTGCTACCTTTTAATAGCGAGGAGTTCGCTTTCCCCAATTTCCTTCATTCTATCTCTGCTATAAACTTTCTGCCTCAACAAACCTCAAAACTTGACTTAGCCAGCCTGGCAGCCCAAGATGGGACCATAATGTTGGTCTACCTAACCTCTCAGTGACATAATTTACTCATCTATAAAATGGGGATAATAATAGTACCTACCTCCTAAGATTGTTGTGTGGATTTAATGAAGAAATCTATGTCAAGTGCATAGAATAGTGCCAGGCACATAAGCCAGTGCTATAAAAGTGTTTGCTCATGACCTGAAAACAACAGAGTTCATGAGTCTGTGAAACATCCACTTCAATCTCATCATGGTGGAGTCCTAAAATATTCACCTAAAATGGTAACTCTATTGCGCAATGTCTGCCCAGGAAACCAGTGTCTGTTCCTGGCACTATGGCCCCTGAGGAGAGAGAACCCCAACAGCCAGACTGATAACAGAGGGACCTTACAGTAATATGTAAATCCTGTTAACAGAGACTATTTCCTATTTATCTTCTATTTCCCTTTCTCAGTGACTCAGAAGCATGCTTGTGCTTTATGCGTTTAAGGACTGGGCCTGAATCTGAGGGGACCCTGAGGAGAGAGGAAAGCGAAATGCTTTGTCCATGTGTTGCTTTTCTTCAGGTGCTGATCTCCTCCATTCTGCTCCCGGATCACCAAAAGAGTGGAGAAGAGAGCTGAGCAGAGCCAAATTCTTACCTGGAATGCCATGGTGTTGCCAATGATCAAGAAGAGCCGTAGGGGCAGCCGAGCTTTGTAAGATCGGTGACTCCACAGGCGATGGGCTCCTGCGGTTATGCCCAGGGCACTTAGCAGATAGCAGAAAATCCCTGCCAGAAGGAAACAGTTGGGGTGATGGTGACCAATCTGGGCAAACATGATATTCTCTGTATGGCCGAGTCTGTGTCTTCTGAGACTTCGGGTGGGGCTTGCTTTTCCCTGAACTTCAGGGGACACCTTGGTCTCTTAGGTCTCTTTGATTTTAATAATCAAAAAATGTCATCACTCTCATCCCCTTGAACTAGGAATTGGAATAAGCTAAGGAATCTCAGGAACACCAGAATGGCAGGACAGCCAGTTGTCATTCTCAGTCATGAGGGACATTATCCCAGGTCCCATCTCCTTTGGGTCTTTCTCTAAGGTGTTAAGGACCACAGGCTATTCCCGCAGAGCTTAGGACCAAGGGTGGTCTTAAAATATTTAACAGCCAGTACAGTCTGGGCACTCACCAATTCGAGGGCCTCTGGGTTCTAGGGAACACTTGGGGAGCTCAGAACTATGGCTATTTACCAACTGGTACAAAGCATTTCAATATTTTAGCAGGTAGTGAGGCCACATTAGGGGACAATCCACCCTATACATAAGTCTTATCTGCACAATGTCTTAAGCTTAGCTAAGAACTTTACATTCTCTGATTCAATGGATACCCTGAATAGGCTCGCATATCTTCACTTCGCAGTAAATGAAAAAGATGCTCAGAGAGGTTGTGTGTATCCATAGTCACAAAGCCAGTAAGAAATAGAGCCACAGTTTGAAACTAGGTTTTCTGTCAACACGCAGTTCATATTCTAACTATACTATCCACCTCTCCAAGATATACATGCAGTTCCTGTGTCCCTCCTTTCAGCCTATACTCTCTTTGGCAAGGCTAATTCTAGACAATGGTGGGATATGCTCAAAGCTGTCAGTGAAGCACCCCGATGCTGTCTTCCTTCACCTTCCTGGAGGCCTGCCAACTCACAAGGTGCCAGCTATAATCTCTAACTGGGAAGCGGTTTGCTGGGTATACCCATCTTCCTCTGTTCCATAGCTCTAGTAGGCAGGGACTGAGGCCTTGGTAGAGCAATGACTGTTGACAATGTTTCATTCCTAGGGAAACCGCTAGAGACAATGGATCCTCAGTAGCCATAGAACCTAGCTGCAGTTGGAGACACCACACATTGTAACAAATTGTCCTGTGTTCTCCAACCATAGTTAGCAGTTTCCTAAAGAGCCCTCATCCCCTCCCCTACTCTATTTTCCTCCACCCTATCCTATTCCTCCTTCGGAATCTGGAGGAAAACCAGGGAGCTGGAGTCAATCTCAGTTTAAATTCTGTGTCTTAATTCCTCTGCGTTAAGATCAGGGCCTCAGGTAATTTGCTGGCCTCAAGCTATGTGGCAATTATCTTCCCAAATGCAGTATCTGCCTACATTTGTACCTAGAAAAAGGAGAGTTGAGCCATAGCCAATGAATCACCAAGGGAAAAAAAATGGCTTTGGACATGAAAGCAGAAGCACTCGGCTCGGAACCAAGGAAGCTACTGGAGTTGTTTTATGCCACACATGACCCTGGCACATTGACTCAGAAAGCAAGTAAGATCTTGGTATTAACAGGGGAACTGAGAAAAGAACCCAGGCACTCTGGTGCGTTTTCTGTGAACACCTCTGAGCTTGTCCAATAGAAGGCCTTATGTCAGTCAGCTGGCGACTCGTGCTCTACTAAAGTCCAAATAGATGGTTAAGCAAAATCTCATAGCTTTGGCTTTAAGAAAGAGATAAATTTTGCGCCTTGGCCCTTGGCCCTCGGTGTCCTCAGGGCCCAACTCAGATGCTTTCTGAACTGCCCTGAGTCTGAGAAATGCTGTAATCACAACCAGTCCTTAATTTAACACTCTCCTTAGGGATAAAAGGAAAGGTGAGGCCACGCTCCTAAAACTCTGAAGGTGGGAACTCTGACCCTCCCCGCCCTTTCTTGTTTCTTAAGACAGAGGAGTTCTGATATCCCCATACTGAGATGGTCATTTCGTCAGTTAGTCCATCCACCATAGGGCCTAGGGGCAGGAGTTAAAAAGGCCACCATCCAGCCTGTGTGCCACATTTCTCTGTCCAAAGGTACAAACACACACCCAGGGGCAGGGCACAGCCTTGGTTTAGGGATAACATTCTGCCACCTACACCAGCAACGAAGGGTGGGGTGCAAGCAGAAGCAGTCTGGCCAAACTCTGGACTTAACCAGGCCTATAAGGAGCGCTGAGGCTGGAAGGGGCTTGCAGGCAAACAAATCTACTTGTGAAAACTTCTCTCTTGGGGTGGAGGAGTGGAGAGAGGAGGCCACAGCCTCCCTGAGGAATCCTTATCCTGGCTCTTGATTCCTCATGCTGTAACTGAAGTTGGGCTGGGTTTTCAGAGGGGCTAAAGAACAGATGTCCCCCTCGCCTCACAAAAAGAGGAACCGTTCTGGTCTGCAGATGACCTGATTTCCTGTACCTAGCCAGCTCCAGCAATGATACACAAAAAAGCTAGGAGCACTACCTTCCTAATCCTAAAAAAGTACTGCTGTCCCCAGTTTGTACCTGGAAAGACTGAGATCTTGAGAGAGGGGATCACCCAAATGCATTTCACTGTCTGTGGCACTGAGAATATTTCCCAAGACAAAGCTCTATGGAGCAGATCCCACCATCTTTAAACCTAAGAGGTCCTGGGAGAATCAGCTAAAACTTGGTCTACTAGCCTTTCAACACACCTCCTCTCTAAGAGTGCAGTGGCACCTGAGACTGCTCTAAAAACCCTCAAGTTTCCTTGAGAGAGAGAGTTCTGGCTCACCACTCTCAGAGAGTGGTGATGCAGGGCCCCTGAGTTTTTAGATTTCTCTGGTCTCTCTCCCCAACTCAGGCTTATGGTGGCAGAGGTGAAAATGCCTGCAAAGCGCATGTGTGTATCCAGGGGGCAGGGCCCTGTTATCAGCCCATACCCATAGATCCTGAAAAGGCTGACCTAATGGCAGGTCAGGGACAGAATTGGGAACTCACTACAGCAGCCTCAAGGCTGGGGTTGCTTAGGGCTCTCTTTTCTGGCTTCGTCTGGCTGTCCTGGGAAAGAGAGACTGCATGGCATCAGGAGGGAGGGGCTGGAGCAGGATAGATGGGGAATGGGACATAAAACAGTACTTCAACCTTATTTCATTCTAAGGACATTTCGCTGAGCGGTGCATACATTTCCCTGGAGACCTACATGGAGTCACAGAGCACCACAACTATTTAACTTGGGTCATACAGGAGCCTTCTTCATCTTTTTCTCTAACAAATGAGCCTGGTCGGGCCAAGAGTCAGGGCAAAATAATCTTGTGGATAACCATCTCTCTGTTTCTCTCTCTTCTATTAACTCTTTTCCTGAGCAATTTCTCTGCTATCCCATGACTGTGCTGAGCACATACTCCACCCCTCGAAACTGCTGGTTTTGTCCCATGTTCCCATGACTCCCAGGTAGGGTCCTTGATTCTTTTGTGGCTTGCAGGGTTGGGACAAGCAGCCAAGCAAATGGCTTGGAACAGAAAAGCTCTTTCAGGGAAAGCTAACTCTCACACAGTTCTACTCACTTCAAAGCCCAAAGCACACGGTCTCAGGGCTCCCTCCCCAACACTCATCTGAAAGGACTCCCAGCATTGACACTCCTGCCTCCCAGTTTCCCTCGGCTCTGTTCCTAGCCCACTTGGCTTCTCGGGCCATCAAAGAGAAATGGCTGGGCCTGAAAGGGCTGGTGCCTCTGTTCCATGTAAGCTCCTAGTTTATTAAAGAGTGGAGAGAACCTGCAATACTGAGTCAGGAGGACAAGAAAAACTCTTACCCCAGAGCCAGGTGTAGACCTGGGAGGTGGGGACCAATATGATCCCATACAGGGCTCCCAAGTGTAGCAGAGACATAAGGATGATGTTCCTCCAAACATATTCAAGCTTGGGCCTGGGGCCCTCCTTATCCTTGTAGCTTGGGTCATAAATGTCATCTTTCATTTCAGGGCGGATGTCTTCTTCCAAGTGTAGGAGAGTCTTTTCCAACTTGTCTTCTTCATTCTGCAAGATCCTGGAAGGAGGCGCTGTGATGGTGGTGGTGGTGGTGTAGGAACTAGACATCTGGGAGAGGAAGGGAGAGTCAGGAGAGAGACTACACGTGGAGGCAGCAGGGGCCACTAACTCTCTCATGAAGCTGGGGGGAGTGTGATGTATTGGAATAGACCCTGCTCCAATACCCGGGTTCACTGAGGGCTGGATCTACCCCGATGGAAGAAAAGTAAGTCCCCGGGAACTGTGCAGATAGATTGCGGAGGGCCATGAAACCTCAAGAAGGGGCAACAGGAAGGAGTAAAACACTCGCATCCCTACGAACACACAAAAGAAACCCCGCAGGCATACATACGTAAAGGTACCGGCACGACCCAATTTTTCTTTAAAGCTTAAGAAACAAAAGTTGGAGAACCAAGTCCCGAATTACAATCCACATTCCCAACAAATGAAGGCAGTACAACTAGCAAAAGATGGCTATGTCCTCCGCGGAGATCTCGACTCCTCCGACGAGTCACCTAGAAGCCCAGCCAGCGCCGGCGAACCCGCGCGGTCTGGGGGCCAGTGCTGGGAAGCTCACCTCCTCTTGCAGCAAGTGGGCCGGCATCTGGACTTTCTGATGCTGGGGTCACTTTCTCCGGGCTGACCGTGGAGTGGAGTTCGGGACAGCCCCAACAGCGGGGAGACTTCGGTAGCCGAGCCCGCCTTTGCGCGACGATGGGCGGCGCTGCGCTCGGAACCCTCCTGGCGCTGTGTGCGCTGGATCGGTGTCTGGATCCGACCCGCTGTGCGTAGATCTCTCCAGGCTGGGGATTTAAAGGCTAGAGCTGGCAGCGGGAGACCGTAGCCCGTATTTCCTCAGACCCTTTTTATTCGCTGCCAACCGGGGCAAAGTACGAAGAGTTGGCTCGCCCTGCGAGCCCCGCATGGGCGGAGGGGGGAGGAGACAGAGCCTAGGCGTACTGGGGGCTGGCCACGCAAAAACTGGATGCCACAGACATACCGCGGCTAAGCCGCCGCAGCTCCTGCCCCTGGGGAAATGCTAATGGGCTTCTGTAGACTCTGGCGCGTCATTGGCCGAAGGGAATTTGGTGCCACCTCGTTCTGCGGTTCTCATTGGCTCAGCGCAATCTGCTGTTCCCTCTGCCGCGAGCTGCTCGCTCCCCCTCCCATCCCTTTCTCCTCGGCTTCTCTTCAACTGGCCGCTGGGCCTCTGCCCGGCACCCTGCTGCCTCGCAGGCAGTCGGGAGTTTCCTTTCCGGAATATGGAGGGAACCCTGTCCGGGAATGGGAAGTGGGTACCAGCCCAGGACTGGCCCCCAGGCACTTCGCGAATAGATGGGCACTGGGGAAGTTTCACAGAAAAAAAGTAGCGAAGCCACGGGGGCGACCAGTATGCATAACTCCATCCTGCCTTCCAGTTCCCAGAGACCCTTGGGCGTGGGGACGTGGCTTTAAACCCTGCAGGACTGGGAGCGTAGGGGGCCTCTCTAGAGAGCGCGAGGGGCTCGGTAGGCTGCGGAACAATGGCTCTGCCCCGCCCATCAGCTGCGCGACGCTAACCAGAGACCGCTGAACTCTACGCGTCTCGCGGCGGCGGACGCGGCACGTCCATCCACATATGTGTGGCCCTGCACGCGCGCAGATGTTCAGCCACACTAGGCACGCCCGGCAGGGTCGTTAACCGCCAGGCAGCAGTGGGAGAGCCCATCCTTAGGCCCACGCCTCCAGAACGTGTGCGGGATGTTCTGGAGATTCTTTAGCTTGTCAGTTTGTAATTCTGAAACCTCTGTGGAGAAAAGGCGGGAAGAACAGACGCGCTTTCACCCGGGAGCAGGAGAAAGGGCTATGCGGGGCAAAAATAGCTAACAGGGATGGAATTGTCACTGCAGGCCAAGTCACAAGAATCATTGTATTTCATCCTTAATGTGACCCTATGAGGAGGGTAGCCCATTATTCCCTTTTAAAGATGAGGAAAGTGAGATATGGAGAGATTAACAGCAGCTAGTAAGTGGTGGAGCTAGGATTTGAACACCGAAATGTGAGGCTAGAGCCCAGTCAGACTCTTCATCCCTGCTCAGAACCGTGGGTCCGTGCCGTGCTCTGACCTCATTGACCTGTCCCTCGTGCCCCCTGTCTTTTCTGGGCCTGTGGAAGCCTTATCATGAGAATAAGCTGAGAACCAAGCAGCGTATGCATTCTCTCAGCCTCCTTCTGCTCAAATGCCTCCCCAAATACTGTCCCAGAATCCTTCCTCTGAAAGAGGAGAAAATAAGAATTTTTGTGCCAATGATTGGCTTCTCCGGAAGAGAGGCACCTGGGATTCCCTGGGAGGAGGACTAAGGAGCTGCTGGCTGGCTACTGGTCTCAGGGTCCTGCCAACTCTCTGGCTAGTCAC
This sequence comes from Eonycteris spelaea, assembly GCA_003508835.1. Lineage (NCBI taxonomy): Eukaryota > Metazoa > Chordata > Mammalia > Chiroptera > Pteropodidae > Eonycteris > Eonycteris spelaea. The sequence goes on from PUFA01000004.1 coordinate 20,387,322, forward strand.
CAGGCACCTCCATTCCAGTCCTGGATCCCTGTCTAGTGCATAAGCTTTGGATGAGACTAGATGTTTTCAGAAATGCTTGGCATGTGAGAGAGAAGTCCACACACATGCTACTCCTTTTCAGGCTCTCTCGCAATGTCTGATTTGCCTAATTCCTCCACCAACCTCAGCATTACTCTTCAAGAGAGAAGATTCAGGGTTTCTTTTGCGGTGTAGTTTTAATTGTGGCTGAAAGTGCTTTACCATTGAGACAAGCTTTCTTTCTCTTTAACCGCCTATGTATATTTGACCTCGTTTCTTCTAGACCCTGGACTTCATCACGGAACAATCTGAAAAATCAAGATTTCCTGGAAACTGCCCTCTTACCATTTAAACTCTGATAGATATTACTGCTGGTATTACTTAGTACTGGCATTATTACTTAGGTCAGGTGCTAGATCATTCATTTTCTGTCAGAGAAAGGGGAGGCCTGCCAAGACAAAAATGTTGAAGTGGAGTATTTTATCCCTCTCTAAAGACAAGATGCTACCCTGTGGGGCAACCTTTGGTTGCCTAGGGAAGGTCTGGATTAGAGAGAGAGTTTCAGGGAGAAATGGTCAAAGCCCGTCTCTTTGTTGATAGCTACAATAGAAAGGTGATTGGTTCCATAGCTTGGGCTTAGTCCCTGAAGTGCATTCAGGGCATATCACAAGGCTATAAGTGTGTCACTGTTACATTAAAACTCTCAGTAGCTTTCTACTGCCCACAAAATATGGCTGTATGTTAGGAGGGATTTTATGGGAAAAGCATGAGCTTTGATCAAAAAATATCAGGTCAGTAACAAGTTAGAGTTTATAAATAAGTATGGGATCTGTCTGATCTTGGAAGCTAAGCAGCGTCAGGCCTGGTTAGTATTTGGATGGGAGACCACCTAGGAAGACCTGTGCTGTAAAAAAAAAAAAAGAGAGAGAGATTGTAAACTGACAAGGCCCTTGTAATCTGTGAGGTCAACCAAGGGTTGCCTCACGTAATAAGTATAGGATCAATATGGATCAATATTTGTATACAATCAAGTTTATATATTAACTAAGATAATAGATATTTGAGTATATAAGAGGAAAGTACAAGGTATGCTTGGGAGACGAGGATTAGAGCTATAAACTTTCCTCTATGAAAAGAGGCACAAGATACCATCACAGTTTTTAAACTTCATTTTGATTCTTCAACTCAAGAGAGCAAGAAGAAACAGACCCCCTTTAGCCATCTTACATAAATAAGGTATCAATAGCAAGAAGTCACAGAAAATGGTCTCCCTGTTCATTCAACCTGACTCGTGTTACTAGATTTCATAGGCGAAGAATTGTTCATATTTAGGACAGGGTCAGGAATTCAAATATATGCTTGGAAAAGTTCTCTGGTTCACTCCCTTTTCTCTGGATGTCCTGCTACTTGGAGCCTGGAAATCCTGGGGCCCTCTTATCCAGCACAGCCAGGTAACATAATGGACCCAGAGAGTATTTCAGTACAACAGTTTGCCAGAATTATAATTGTTCCTCAACCATACCCTTGGGAAATCGTGACGACTTTTGACACGAACCTGATGAAAACATAACTTAGTATTGAATGATACAGTGTTTGTGTCTATTTCAGCTACCACTCCCTTTTCCTTTATTAGCATAAAAAATTGAGAGGTGCTTATGCTAGAAAAAGAAAAAAAAAACTATCTTAAATCAAATCTTTGGCAGGAAGATAAATTGATTCACAAATATACTTACCATAGCATTATTTATAATATTAAAAATAATGTTACAATACATAATATTATGAAAAAACTGTAAACTTTGATACAGCTTTATGTAGCCCACACCAATAAAAATATTGTATAAGAAGCCTCTCTAATAACATGGGAAAATGTTCATACTATAATCTGAACAAGGCAGTAAAACAGTATTGCAAAAGAGAGAACAAAAAGAATTAGGCTGAGATCCTGGTTCTGAAATTACTGAAATATCCGCTAACCTTGTGCAATTTACTTTGTCCTGTTAACCTCAATTTCCTCATTTGTAATATGGAGATAATATTTGTTTTGTTAAATTGTGTGACAGTCACGGGGAGGTAAAGTACAGCATAGAGAATATAGTCACTAATATTATAATATTCTAATAACTAATATGGTGTTAGATGGGTACTAGACTTATCGGGATCATCACTTTGTAAGTTATATAAATGTATAATCACTATGTTGTACACCTGAAACTAATATAATATTGCATGTCAACTGTAATGGCAAATTAAAAAAATTTTTTGAAGATCACCTCAGGAAAAAAACAAAATTGTCGCAAATATTAAATAATTTGTTAAGGTGATTAATATGCTGTTGGACACATAGCAAGTTGGAATTACAGTATTTGAAATGCTCCATGGTTTGACCCTAAACTTCCTGTTTCAGCTTTAATTCTTACTACTTGCTTGGTATAACTGACACCTTTGTCAAACTGTACTTTTACCTATTTCTAAGATGGATGCTCCATCCTCCAACTTTTCCTCCCCCTCCACTCTGCTTGTCAAAATATTACTCATTCTTCAAGGACAAATTCAAGCTCTGTCTCTTTCTTTAAGCCTCCCCTGATTTTCACACTGCTGAAATACGCTCTGTCATCTGGGGCCTCCAGAGAGTTTACTCAATCATTTATGGCATTTCTTATGTAGACTTAAAAATAATTACCTACATGTATTTTATTTCTCCTATCAAACTTCAAGCTCCTTGGGACAGACAGGGTCCTTGCTCCCAAAATTGGTAAATAAATTTAGAAAGATCAAAGATACAAAGTCAATAGAAAAAATTATTCTATCCTATATACTATTACAGAACAATTAGAGAATGAAATTTAAAATATACTGTTTGCAGTGGCATCAAAAATATCAAGCAAATACAAAAGAACATATCTAACAAAACATGCAGGATATCTACAATGAAAACTATAAAACATTACTGAGAGAAATTTAAAAATCTTAAAGAATTGGAGACATTCCATATTCATGGATAGGAGGACTCAATGTTAATCTATAGATTAATTTAATCCCTACAAAAATCCAATAGGTTTCTCTGAGGAAATGGACAAGCTGATTATAAAATTGAAGTGGAAATGCAAAGGTCTAGAAGAGCCAAAACAATCTTTAAAAAGAAGAAAGTTGGAAGGATTAAACTATTTTACTTCAGGACTTAATATTAAATTAGAACAGTCAAGACAGTATGGTGCTAGCAAAAGTGGACAAATAGATGAATTACATTAGAAATATCAGAAATACAACAACACATATATGGTTAACTGATTTTTTACAAAGGTCCCAGGTCAATACAGTGTGGAGGAGAAGTCTCCTTAACAAATATTTCTGGAACAACTGATACCTGTAAACAAACCTAAACCTCCAGCTCACTATATGCAAAAATTAATTTGAGAGGGTCATAGAGATAAATGTAAAACCTATAACCACAAAGCTTCTATGTAGAACCACATGAAAATTCTTTGTGATCTTGAAGACTCTTTGGATAGGCCATAAAAGCAATAACCTAAGGAAAAAAAATGGACAAGTTAGATTTCTTGAAAGTTCACATTTTCTGCTATCAAAAGGAACTATTATATAACAAATAGACAAGCCAGAGATAGGAACATATATCACAGCACACAAAATGATAAATAACTCAATAAAAAGTGGCACAAGTTTGAACAGTCATTTCACAAAAAAAAAGATATAAAAATGGCCAACAAGCACATGAAAAATTGTTCAACATCACTAGTCTTAGATGTGATACTCGAAGTATAAGCAACAAAAGAAAAAATATGTAAATTGGACTTCATCAAAATTAAAAAATTTGTGCTTCGAAGGTCATCAAGAAAATGAAAAGATGACCCACAGAATGGGAGGAAATGTTTATACATCATATATCTGATAAGGACTTATATCTAGAACATACAAAGAACTCTTACAGCTCAATAATAAAAAGACAATCCAATTAAAAATTGAATAGACATTTTCCCAAAGATTCACAAATGGCCTACAAGCACATGAAAAGATGCTCAATATTGTTAGTCATTGGGGAAACACAAGTCAAAACCAAAATAAGATACTTCATACACATTAGGATAGCTACATTAAAAAAAAGCTAGACAATAACAAGTGTTAGTGAAGATGTGGAGAAATTGGAATCCTCGTACATTGCTGGTGGGAATGTAAAATGGTGCAGCCACTTTTGAAAACAGTTTGGCATCTCTCAAAGGATTAAATATTGAGTTGCCAACTGATCCAACAATTCCACACCCAGGTATATACCCCAAGAGAAATGAAAAAATATGTTCACACAAAAACTTGTACACAAATATTTATAGCAGCATTATTCATAATAGCCAAAAAGTAGAAAACAAAATGTCCATCAACTAACTAGTGAATAAATAAGATGTGGCATATTTTTACAAAGGAATATTACCTAGCAATGAAAAAGAATAAAGTGCTGGTACCTGCCACGACATAAATGAACATTGACAATATAATGCTAAGTGAAGGAAACCAGTTATAAAGGACCGCATATGACTTCATATATATGAAATGTCCAGAATAGGGAAATCGATAGAAATGGAAAGTAGATGAGTAGTTGCCTAAAGCTTGAAGAGGGTAATGGGGAGGCAAGAGAAGTGGTGATGGTTAAGGAGGGCAAGGTTTCTTTTAGGGTAATAAAATGTTCTAAAATTGATGGTGTTGGATGTACAACTTTGTGAATATACTTACTAAAAGCCACTGAATTATAAAATTTAAATGGGTTAATTGTATGATAAGTAAACTTATCTCAATAAAGCTATTAAAATAAAAACTACAATGAGATACCACTACACACGAGGATAATTAAGTTTAAAAAGACAGAACACAGTATTTGTGAGCACGTGGAACAACTGAGACTCTTATACATTGCTGGTGGAAGCATAAGATAGTACAATTACTTTGGAAATAGTTTGACAGTTTCTTACAGTGTTAAACACCCATCTAAACTAAAATCCAGTGATTCCACTCCAAGCAATTTCTTCAAGTGAAATAAAAATGTATGTCCAAATAGACTTGTACAAGAAAATTCATTGCAGCCTCATTCATTATAGCCTCAAATGAGAAACATCCCAAAGTTCGCCAATAGGAGAACAGGTAAATAATCGATGGAGTAGTCATATAATGGACACTCAAAATCAAAGAGAATGAGCCACAAGTACATGCAACAAAATGGATGATTCTCAGAAACATGCTCACCAAAGAAGTTAGACACCTAAATTTCATACTGACTGATTCTCTTTGTATGAAATCTAATAACAGGAAACACTTCTGTAACAAGAGAAGTCAGAACATAGTTGCCCAGGATAGTAGTGCGATTTGATTTGGATAGGGACCTGCAGGAAGATTTTGGTGATTGAAATGTTTTATATTTTGTTTTGGGTGCTGGTTACCTGAATATATACAATTGTCAACATTCATCAGACCGAACACTTATGATCTGCACATTTTATTGTATGGTAATTATACCTTAACTTGACTAAGAAATGTTAGGAGCCAGAGTATGAGCCTAGAAGAAGGAGTCCTAAAATTTGCTGCTTCATTCATTCATTCATTCATTTGAAATGCAATAAATATTTATTAAGCACTATTCTGGGAGCTGGGAACACTGGCAAATAAGTCCCATGTTCTCTCCTTTATGGAGCTTACATTCTGGTAGCTTCACTAACAAAATAAACATACACAATGTCAGGTCCAGGGGAAAAAAGGATAATGGTGATTCTGGACATTGTCTTTGCTCAAGAGGAACTCAAAGCTCTGGGGTTTTGTTTTGTTTGTTTGTTTTTTTGGTCTCCTGCTTGCCCTATAAGATTTGTGCTTCAGTGTTTATGCCTAATAATTCTCCTAGCTGAGTTCCCACTTGGCCATAACTTTTCTGAGAGCCCCTTTGGGGCATAGATACAGTTATCAGGACTTGCCCAGGTATTTCCTGGGTTCAGTGCCTCCATCAAGTGAGGATGATTCATAGAGTGCAGGTAGTTTGCTTGTGCAGGACAACCTTAAGGCAGAGCTCACCAGAGGAGCCAAGTTTCTTCACCTAGCTTCTCATCCCATCCTGACCTTTGTAAGGAGTCAGAGTCTTTCTGAGGAATTCTGCAGCCTAGCTCTCCTTTGATTTTGCTTCTGCTCAGTGTCCTGACAGCTGCACTACTTCGAGCACCTGTGCCGTTGCACTGGTCTGACCTGACTCATAGGGACACCAGACGGAGGGAGGACAGTTAGAGGAACTCTCTGTTTCTTCCCACTGCTAAGAAGACAAAGATGTTGATTGTCCTGTCAAAATTTCCTTCTACCCACAAAGAGAGGATATGATCCTAAGTGGGCCACTGCCAAGATAGGTAAGAGAGAGTGCTATGCCTGTTGAATGTGGTGGCAGTCTCAGAATGGTATCAACCCTTCCCGTCCCTCGTGTGGCAGCCTCTCTTTAGTGATGTCACTGCTACAAGCATGGTTTGGGCTTCCCACTTTAAGCGCCCCAGAGAAAGTGCAGTAGACGTCCCTAGAAAGCCATGATCCCTCTGAAGAGGAGTCGTCCAGGTGTGGGGTGTGGGGAGAATGTCCCACTCCCTGAGCTTTCAAATGGAAGCAGACTTGTGGGGGCTATTGTCGCATCTCCCTTTCTTACCTTCTATGGCTGTGAGTCACTCTTGCCTGCAAAATCGGCTGCCATGTCTGTGAAGATGTTCCTTCTTATTGACTCTGACCTTGCCTGAGCAAGAATTTTGAAATGTATGGGCATACTCAGTTGATTAATTTTCTCTGCTTCCTGGATTCATGTTGAAGACCCTAGAATACTGGGACCTAAAAAAAAAAAAAAATCACATCCTTTGTAGGTGTCAGTTTCTTTCCCTGTGTCACAGTAGGCAAGGGGGTGACACAGTAGCTGACCATGTTTGGGAAATAAGCTGACACTTGGGAGGATGGAAAATAACAAGAGCCTGTTTCTTTCCTAATTCTAGTCTCAGCTTCAACCCTGACTTGCTCTTTCAATGCTTTGTCCTTTAGTTTCCCCTCTGTGAAATGGGGCAAACTGACTTCAATGATCAGGTACTTCCCTCACAGGTGGGAAGTCAATCTACCTAGCTCTGGTCTCCCAGAGGTTTGGGGAAAGGATGAGGCCCCCTATGATAGGCTTTTTGCATATAAGTGACCTTTATCTCAGGAAATCATGTGCTTCTCACAGATGCCTACTTACGACATACAAGCCCTGGCACTGGGCACAGTTTGGGCCTCTCTTTTCTCTCCTCCTGACACATTTAGGGAGAGGGAGCATGGAGGCACATGCCTGGGATTCTGGGACATTAGGCTGCAGAAAGAAAGAGGGAGATGGAGTTGCAGTTCAGTGATGGAGGCTGCTCTTTCTGTAATACCTACCTTGAAGTCTGTAAGGTCTTCAGCCAGATGTCAAAAGAAGGGTAGGATGTTTAGATCTTTATGCAACCTGGCTAGCCCACTTGACATGCCCTTCCTTTTGCCCTGTGGGATGACTGCAAGGAGAGGCCAGCAACAACCATAAGGATTCAAGCCTGGGGAGGTATGGTTTACAGAAGGAGGAGCTGGGAGCCTCAGGGATGCTCAGGGACCTCAGGACTATCTCCTGCCACAGCTGCCTTCTAAGCCCTGTCCTTCATTACCTAGACTCTTTCCTCACTCTCTTACATTTTTCACACAGAGCTAAGCCAAACTTTGGATTAGTAAAGGTAAGTAAAGATAATAGATACCCTTGAGCTACCCTATGAGTGACAGAAACTGCCCATTTCCTCCCTAGTGACTGACAGGTATTGGACCAAACCTTCTCCCAGGTGCTGTCACTTCGGTCTCTCCAGATCTTGAGCTTAAGGTGTTACCTTGCTCAAATAAACAAGTGCACTGAGATAAATTGTGATCCAACCAATACCACATAACTGTCTATCCACATTGTTCATGGCATCATGCTATCAGGGCAAAAGGCCAGAGCTGTACAAACTGTCCTCACAACCCTAATCTCAGGGCTTCCCATGGGACAGAGGGCAATGTGAACAAGGTATGGAGACCATCTCCCAAGTGTGGGCCAGCATGTGTTCCAGCCAGTTCTCTGTGCTGAGAGAAGGTGACAGGATGCTCCTGGACTGTGGGGTCTTCCCTATGCCGTACTCCAAGCTGAGTCACAGGCAGCAATAGCCAGGAGAGTTAGTGTGGTTGGACTCCTCTCATCCTGCCTGGAAGAGAGGGGAATGGGGAGGGGTCTGCCTTTCTGGAGCCTGTCTGGACACCACTGGTTTCTGGAGAAGTTCGAATAAAATGGGATGGAGCCCCTACATTTCTATAAGTATACTGGTTCACTCATTCAGCAAGTGTTTATGTAGAACCACGTGGACCCCCACAGGCACAGTGGCAATGCTAAGAGGGCCCTGACCTTGGGCAGTTCGGCCTCGTAGAGGAGACCCTTATGATGCTGGAAAATGGAGCTTAGTGCAGGGTGCTATAGACTCCAGAGGAGAGGTGCACAAGACCAGCTTAGAAGGATCAGGGAAGACTTCCTGGAGGAAATGGCAGTGCTAAATCCACAGGGGCCATTAGGATGTAGATGTGGAGAAGTTGACAAGTTTAGAGACCCAGAAGAAGAAAAGAAACTCTAAACTGTTATGTCACTGACTAATTTCTCAAACATGGCTCTCTTCCTGAGCCCCAGGCTAGAGAGATGGCGCAGCAGGTCATCTGCTGAGTGACCTTGATCCAGAAGAGGCAAATGCACTTGTCCAGTTCCCTGTGTTACCACACTGTCCATAAAGCCATGACCTGCATACCTTCCAGCCCTTTCCCCCCAGATTCTCCCCTGTCAAACACAGAACAAGTGTGTGCATGTGTGCATGTGTGTGCACGCTTGAACATGCTGCTGTATGTACCAAGGGAGGGGCTTCTACCAGGTTATTTCTACCTATATCTGGGAACTAGGGATATGTCTGCAGGTCAGGTAGTGAGTGTGACTGGAAACAGTTAACATCTTGGGGTAGAGTGTATGACTTCAGGGACTGACTAGACAGACAAGACCTGGAAACAAAAGTCTTAAAACCAGGGCTAGGCTGGAGAGTTTTGCGGTTGCCTGACCTCCCACAGGAATCTTTCTCCAGCCTTGGGAAGCCCCACACCAGAGAATTCCATCTAGGATGGACACACAGAGTAGACAAGCAGATACAGTCCCAGGGCCTACGACAATAAACTAGCTGAAAGGGAAGTCTTTCCTGCTATGACTCTATTTTGGAGCCAAAGTGGGAAGAAGAGAGGGACTGGCCCCAGCCTTGCCTTTGTGGTCAGAGAGAGGTATACCCCCATTTGCTTTCTGTAGTGCCCTGAAGGAGGTCACAACTGTCTTCCAGAAGTTCAAACCAGGGCTTCCCTCTCTCCCATATGTGAAAGGAATTAGATCTTAGTTAATCCTAGCCCTTCACTCCCTTACCCTTGTTTCTGTCCTCCCCTCTTTCCCTCCCTACCAGCAGGCCCCTGCAGGAACTCTCCCCTTCCCCCAAGGCAACCTTTCCCCAGTCCACTTAGCCTCGTGCTCTGGGAGAGCACAGTCAGCCTACTCTCCTCCTGCCTTCCCTTTGCCTGACAGTAACCTCTTCCACAGCTGATGTTACTCCTGCTTTGTACTAACACCGCAGCTGAGCCAGGCTCAGCAGGGGTGCAAGATCCAGAGGGCAGCTGGCCCGGTCTAGAGCCAAGCTTCCGTGTCCTCCCCTACCCTCCCCCGCCCCCAACCCTTCGGCCTTCCTGGCCAGGAGTCTGCTGCACTCCCATTCTGTCTCTCTGAGTCAAAGTATCCACCTGGGGGTTGAGTGTTGACTGGGCCCTCCCTGTGCCTAGGGGCAGGTCAATTCCCTTCCTGCTCTGTGGGAGGGAGAATGGAGCCAGAGTTCTGGGCCTGCCCCCAGGGAGCTCACAGATTTCTAAAAGAAATAGGACAAAACACAGCCAACTGGGCAGGGTAGTAGTACCTGTTGACTGCAGAGCATAAACATGCTATATTAAGTGGGGTACGGGTTCAGGGAAGGGAGTAAGGCCCTTCCTTATAGAGGGACACCTAGAATTAAAGGAAGAGAATGTACTTGGACATTCTATTATTATTTACCCACATATGTACCCCTCTTTTTCAAGGCTAAGAGAAGTTGTACAAACTTGGGGTTCTTGGGGAGAGGGAGGATGTGATGGGGATTTATCAGGTACATCTGCTAGGTGTGTAGTAGGTACGTCATAGATTTGTCTAGCAAAGTAGTTCTTTCCAAACACATGCTAGGCAGAGAGTGGGAAGGAGACTTGCAGCGCGCGGCTTCTCCATTCTCCCACCACCCACCACTGCCCCCATGGTCCCATCCAGCCTCTATAAAACCTGGAACCTAAGGTCCTGGCTCCTGGGCAAGTTATAGCCTGAAAGGTCCCCTGGATCACCTAGAGGCATCATACTTCTACTTTACTCCCCACCATCACCTTTCTTCTCCATGTCTCCCTGCCCAAGAGGGGAAGGGGGAAATCCCACACTTGCCCTCGACTTCATCTCAGATGCAAAATAATGATGTCTAAGATGTAAACTGATATCATCGTGGTAGATTGCCAAGCGTTTTCTCTGCTGCCCCCACACCAGGGGTTAGCTGGATTTCTTTTTAAAGCCTGGAGTTATTTCCTTCTATTTCCCCAGGAGAGCCTGAGTTTGCAATGTCATCTGGCCCAGACCTACTCTTGCAGAACTCTTGGTTTCCCCATGTTCTCCTTTCAAGCAGCAGCTTAGAGAGCCAACTATATTTATTGCATCTTTCTCAAGTCTATCTTTCAGCTGTGAACTGGCTAGGAGAAAAGAGGAGACACAGTAGGGCCATCAGTCCAAAGAGCATCAGGAAAGCCCACCAGCTGCTGTTGACCCAGTCATGCTGGACACTCAGCAGCCTTCTCCCCTAGCAAACTCCTTACCAAGCCGCTGCTTTCCCCAGACAAATGCCAACTTCTTCCTGAACCCCAAGAGCTACCTGGCCCTCTGGACCACCTGGTGAAGCTATGTGTGCCCTATTATGTACTTGGCTTTGGCTGAGGTCAGAACTTGGTGCCAAGGGAGGGTCACCTGAGATAGTGGGATTCCAGGAAAGGGATGGGGCCTCGAGCTAGCCAGTTTCCTGCTAGGACAGGCTGTCACCTGGGCCTATGGGTCAGGGCTGAAGACAACATCCAGGTAATCCCATTACCTCTTTCATGGTTTCGGGGCTTATAAGCAAGAAGGAGCCAAAGGCAGAGTTATGGAAAAGGTAGGGCTTGCTTGAGAAGATGCAGGCTCCTGGGTTCATCCAGGAGAGCAGGAACAGAGTTAGATGCAGGGGATGGGAGGACCCTATTCTTTGGTCGCTGGGGGAGGGTGGGAGAGGGGAGTGAAATAAGCACATGTGGTGAGAGGTGAAGTTCCCCTTCGAGGTGGGGAACACAGATGGCACTTGGTAGAGACTCCTGATGGCCGAGGGTGTCCCTTCTCCACTGGAAGGTGTGGAGGCCACAAGAACGGGCCTCACAGATATCCAAGTATCAGTAGAATAATTGGCCAAGAGCATTCACCTGGGCCACATTTCCAGGCAAGCAAGCAGCCTGGGAACTTTTACTTCCTAGGAGCAGCCCAGCCAATAATTGAGCTCAGCAGGGATAAAGTAGGCACTTTCCTGGGAGACACAGAACTCCATGATGGTTTATTCTGGTTCTTTGAAGATCATGGCAAACCTTTCTTAGACTAACTGCACTGCAGAAATTCACCCAACCTTCCTACTCTCTCTCCTGCACTCAGGGTCAGACCTACATCACGGTCTGACAGCGTTTCCTGCCTTCCTTGGTTTCCTCATTTCCCCTCGCAGGTGTTTCTCCCACTAAAACCCTCACGCCCTTATCCAATCCTAGCATCTGCTTCTCAGAGGACCCAGATTAATGCAGAAGGCTGCTAGGCCTCCAGAATGATAAATCCCAGGGGCTATGGACCTGTTAGCAGGGCCAGAGATGAACCTTTAGAGTTACCTAAAAGAAAAAAATGAGTCACAGGAAGGAGCTGAAGAAACAACAGAGCTTCTGGTTAGGGACCCTCTGAGGGCACCGCCCTCCAAATTGGTTTTTCTGCTCTTTTACAGGAGACAGGGCAAGGGTCCTGCTGTCACCTGGTGGCCACTGTGGGCAAAGCACCATTGTGGCTTCCCTCTCTGTTCTGTAATTCTGTTCAAAAGAAAACGAGTGGAAAATTTGTTCTGGTGTTTTGGGTCCTCCGTAGCTCTCATTTACAGCATAAAATCAGCACCATATATTTTAGTATATTGTGAATATACTAAACACCATTGAATGTACACCTTAAATTGATGAATTATGTGGTACATGAATGTATCTTAATAAAGCTGTCTTAAAAAATTAGCACCATAAGAGGAGTTGGAATGAACTGAGGCTTTTAGAACATGAAGATGAGGACAATGGTTTCCGTTTCTTTGGACATCTTTAAACAGATATGCAAGACGGTCACACAGTAAATGTTCAATAAATACTTAATAAATAACTTGTGCAGTTAATGGAGCCACTTTTTTCATTGTCTTACTACCCACCCTTTAACTTCTATACCCCCATTTCTCCTAACCAGGCATCTATAGCCTTCTCACTTTCCAAGGTCACCTGAGAGATTCTAGTCTAAACATCCAAAGGATTTTATCAGAATCCTTGACCTTTCAGCACCATTTGATACTGTCAATTGCCAACTCCTTAAAACACTCCTCTGACTTGTGTCTTGAAAATCCTTTGTTCTCCTCCTATTATGATTTTTCCCCTTCTCGGCTCTTCTTCTTTCTCCCAACTCCTTAAGCTCTTTTTTCTTTATTCAATCCTTTGGCAATCTCAACTGTTCCTGTGGTTCCAAAAAACACTTCTAGCTACATGATTCCACCTCATACTTCCTAGTCTTTATTACTCTCTCAAACTTCAGCTCAGATTGCCCAATAACCCAGATTTCATCATCTGAGTGTCCCATTATCACTTTAGAATCAAACATACTTAAAGCTTAATTTATCATTTTCATGCTGAAACCTACTCCTTTTGATCTTTCTCCCCCACCCCCTTTTAAGAGCATCATTGTCCTTCCAGTTGTCCAAGTTTGAGACCTTAGATCTACCTTTGATTTCTCTCTCCCTTGCACTGTACATCCAATCAGGTGCTCATCCCAGAAGGCTCTGCCTATGAGACATCTCGTATATCTTTATATCCTTTCCTACTCTTTTTTCAGTCGTTCATTATCTGTCCCTAAACTAACACAGCAAACTGCCAACAGATTTCCTTGCTTCCAATTTCACCCATCCTATCGTCGGACTATTTTTCATAAAATATTGCTTTGATTTGATTACTTCGTTCAGAAGCCTTCTTTGTCTTTCTATTGCCTAATGAATTAGAAATCTGGCATTTGAGGCCTTCTGTTTTTGCTCCTAACCCTCTTTCCACTCTTAATTCCTATTCCCTAGACAAAGTGAAATTGTTCTTTTAAAGCAGCACACAGTGTTCCTACCTGCCTACCTTCGTACATACTGCTGTCCCTGAATGGACAACACCCAGGAAGTCATTATTATTGTAGTCAGACAGACCTGAGTCAGAAGCCTGATTCCAACATAAATGATCTCTCTGATTCTCAATTTCTTCACCTGTGAATGGAGATAATAAAACTCTATCCCATAGGATGGTTTGAGAATTAACTGAGAATGCACTGCAAAGTGTCTGGCATGAGGTAGTTAATAAATGGCATCTATACTTTATTTCTGTCTCTTAAAATATTATCCATCTTTCAAAGTCTCAATGCCGTTCCCTTCAGAATTCCTCTTTTGACCTTCCAATTTTTAAACCCAATCACCTTCCTTCCTCTGAACCTCTGTTAGATGCTGTACTTCTCATTACATTACTTCTCACTGTAGCCATTTTCATACTTGTCACACATTTCATCCATATTCTTCCTCAACTGTAATCTCTAAGGAAGCAATTAATATGAAGCCTTGGAGTAAGCAGGTGATAATAAATCTATTGCAGGAATGACTCCCATGTCAAGAAATGAACTGTAAAGATTTTTTGCTGACATGGAGAGCTAATGTGGTGAAGGCAACCAGCCAAGAGGTTCTCTGAGCCTGAGATAAAAAGAACCTTGTTTTTATGAATATAACTACTGACTACTGGCTTAAAATTTTTTTATAATTATTTTTTTCTGAATATAAAGGTATTCATAATCAAAGAAAAAGACTAACAAAATAAAAACATCTATAATCACACTATCCAGAGATCCCACTACTAAATTTTACATTCTTAAGTCTTTTATTCAATGCATCTATCTAAGTATAACGTGCACATAAATTTGGGTTCTGTAGATGTATCTGCCAGAATTTTCCATATAACATGTGATGGGCATCTTCTCATGACATTAAATATTATTCAAAAATGTTAATTTCTGCACAATAACCCATCATTTGAATCGATCCTAATGTATTCAATCTTTTTTCCTATTATTGGATATTTGGTCTTTCTCTTTTTCAGCTCTTTAAAAACTGTTATCAATTATGTTGATAGAATCCCTAGATTTGGGATTACAGGGCCAAAGACATGAAAGAAAATAAAGCTCTTGGTTCTGAATTCCTGTTCAGGAAATTTAAAAAAAGTTTTTGAGAACTTTATTGAAGTGTGACTGATACACAAAAAGCCGTACATATTTATTGTGTACAACTTGATGAGTTTGGAGACGAGTATACATCTATTTATAAAACCATCACCTCAGGAAATTTTTCATCAATTCAGTTGCGCCAGATCCTCTAGCTTGCTTATTAATTTCTGTCTCTTTTCCAGGTGTTGAGGAAATAATTTCAGGAGTGAAAATGTGGTTGGATTCCATGTCTTACGAAAGGATCTAATGCAAGAGTTCAAGTTTAGCTCCACTCACATTCCAATGACCACGAGGGACAAAGATTACGGAAAGTCAACATTTCTTGCAGTAACATAAATTCCTCCTAGTTTGGTCCTTTAACTTGGTCTGTTTCCTTGTGCATATTAGCAATAAAATATTTTTGAATCTCAGAAAAACTTGTTTGTTATAGGGACGAGAAGGGGAAGGAGAGGTAGAAATCAATATTTTGTTCTTGTTAGCCCCAGAAATTCAGGTCTCCTGCTATATATGCTTATAGCACTCTGTACTTCTCCCTTGCAGATCTTTTTATGATTATAAATTATAAATTATTTGTGTATTTATTTAGTACCTATCTTCTTTACCAGAATGTAAGGTTTACCAGAATGTAAGTTTCTGATGGTTTTATTTGCTGCTTCATCCCTAGAGTTAGCATAGTCTCTACCGTAGAGTAGGCATATAGTAATAAATTATGTAGGCATGTGGAATAAATTATGACTGGAATGAGGACTCAGGATGGAAAAATAGGTGTCTCCTGTAATGGAGTCCTCAGAGGCTGGAACAAGGAGGTGTCCTGGGTGATTGCCGTGAGACCTGACATGATGCTGGAAGTGAGCACCAGGGGGATCTGCCCTGGTGTCCCCATCTCCCCTCTTTACAGGCTTGGGACATTTAGACATTTGGTGAATGGTTCTGAGGAAAAGAAGAATTGCATTCTCTCTGGTCCTCTTCCCTAAGCCTCTTTGCCCTCTCTGTCATATACCCTCTTTCTCTCTTGTGACTTTTTTCTCCTTCCCTCCCTTTTCTTTCTAGCCTGGTGTCTCAAACTCACATGGAGCTCTTTCTTCCCCACTCTGTTTACTCCAGCAGGTAGCCTAATACTTAACATCAGTTACAGAACCCTGCTTGCCACAGCTGGAATTCTATCTAGAAGTGGTAATGCTGATGCATTACTTCAGGACCACGTGAACACTGCATGTCTGGACTATACTCAGCAAGGGCACATGATTATGGCCTCAGACCCAAATTTCAGGCAACCAAAGACTGACTTCCTATTTCTGTTGATGGCACCATCTGTCTCCTATCACGTGGATTGGATTGGATCCTTCCACTTGTCTAATCTTCTGTAGAAGGCATAGACAAATGGACACAGGTATCCAGGACAGTCCTCTGGAAATGAGAGAAAAATTAGGGGGTCTCATTCAAAAGGTTCTCTTGGGAGAGATGGAAAAGCAAAATGTATTCCAGCAGGATTTGTGAAACTGGGGAGGGGCTAGGAAGGAAGTAAAAAGTTAAAGTGAGTCATTTGGATGAGATAGGTAGATCACCTACAGCTTCTCTGTGAGATCCTTGATGAAATAGAACAAAATGCCATTTTCTTGGCTTCCTGGACAGCTGCAACAGGATTTCATACACCCAAACCTTCCAATAGATCTGGCTCGGTCATTCTGATGTATTGAGACTTGGGCTTTTGGAGGTCCCTGGGGTACTGCTGTGGTGTTTGTTACACAAAGAAAGGTAGGAGAGGACTCCCTTAGATTTACTCAGATCTGCTGGCTTGGTCCATCATGTTCGTTGCTTTAAACTGGGGCTACTCAAAAGTCCAGAATTTTTGCTATGCGGATGACTCTGGTAGTATATTGGTGAAGGTTAAGCTCTTCTATATATGCAGGGTTCTTTCTTATAGATAAGTTATTTCCAATGTCTTGCATTGAGAATCATTGCGTAGTGGGCCACATTTATGGAGTGTGTCCTATTATTTATGATTATTGGGGTGAAAAATGTTGTGAGTCACTATGTGGATACAGAAAGTGGTTTGCAGCTTGCTTCTCCCTATAGAATCCAGACTGTAAATCACCCCAGATTCCTTCCTCTAGAATATGGGAGGTAGCTTATCCCAGGAGAACATATGTAAAGAGCTTATAGGGAAATGGACTACCAGTTTTCATCTTATAGACTGTGATATCTCTGGGTTCTTTGTCAGGGCCTAGTAGATCTGAATAGCATTGAAGAATTTGGCTGGGGTGGGCATAATGTGAAAAGGGAATGCTCTGGTGGAGGAAGTGGGGTAATCTTTGTCTTGATGTCGGCACTAGGTTAGCATGTGACCAAAAAATTTATCCCAGTGAAGCAATGGGACCAATTCAATAAATGGGCTGAGAGGCATCATGAGAAAGATGACTTTTGGTCTTGTTATGTGTTTTTAAAACTCATCTAAGAGGTGCTTTCATTCCAGGACTTTTATAATACTCTCAGCTGAAATGCCATCATTCCATTCCATTGGCATCAGCTGGAATGGAATGGGAACAACACAGAGAGTTATGAGACTCTTGTGCCTCTGAGAAAATAACAACGGGGTCCTGGCTTAAGGTATCTACCTTAAACGTGAACTGCTGTGCATGAGGAAATGCACAAGGGTGGATGCTATGGTAAGATAATTAAATTTATTCTGTGCTTTATAGTATAGTGCTTATAAAAACATTAGATGTTCTATTATTTTAATCCTAAAATAGTCCTTAAGGTCAGCAGGGCAGATAGGTTAACTGAATCCCAAAAGGGACTTGGCCAAAACCATTCATTCAGTAAATTGCTGAACCAAGAGTTAAACCTAGGAGTTCTGGTTTCGGGTTCAAGCCTCTTAGATTTTGCCGAACTGATAAAAGGCAACCTGAGCCATGGGACTCCCCTGAAATTGATTGCCCTCTTTAATAGTGTATGGTTACTCAAGAAAAGTTAAGTGCTATTAGAAGCTTGAGAACATAGAGAACTGCTGGACACAAAATCATCAGGAGATCCCACCTGATTACAACATCTGCAACTTCTTGAGTGAGATTAAACATCTTAGGAATGAAGAGCACCTTTTGAAAAAATTCCTCAAGTTATGTTGTATAACCTGTGCTCCCAGGGTTATTATAGGTTGATCTACACCCATGGTGAGTGCTCAGGACTGACAGAGAAAAGGAATGTTACCTAGGTAGGTGACCATGAATAAAGCAGTTTAACTCTGGCCATAAGCTCTCAGGAGTGTGGAATCTGTCACATGATGAACCTCTTTGAGTTTATCCAAAGCCCCACTGATCACAGACCTCCCTAAGATACAAAATTATCCCAAAGGAATCAGAAATCATCTCCTGTTCCTCTCCCCACTTTGCTGGACTATACTGCTAGCTTCCTGTTCATCACCCCTATCCCAGTGCTTAGTTTTGCAAGCCAGGGTTCCTTTTGCAATTGTTTGAAAGCTTGTGGGTGAGAGATAAAAAATCAGCTGATTTTATACAAAATGGTCAATACTGGCATAGTTCCTTATTTTTTGTCTTCCCAAAGAAAACAAGCACCTTAGAATGTGCCTCACTAGTCAATAAAATAGAAAGATGGGGACTCCTCCATCCAGGGAGGCTCACAGATAAGCCTTCATTCCAGCCCAGACAGAGTTAATTTCCTTGATAACATCTAGGCTGGAGTGGGAGATCCACAGAACAGACCCAGTGGTAGAACAGCCACCGCTTTTTTAGCTTGGTCTTGGATTCATCAAGGAGCTGAGCCCAGCCTTGGTTTGGTTGGTCTGGGGTCTAAATCTCTTTATGAGGACATTCAAGACTGGTGACTTCCACTTAGGCTGATGTTGGCTTTGGGCCTATGCAGCAATAGAATAGCCCAGATGGGAAGCCAGGTGTTGGAGAGAGGGCAGCCACTACTCCAGCCATCAAGGAGGATGTAACCACCCACACTTGTGGGGCCAGCCCCATTCTGGGCTACAGTACATACCTGTAGGCAAGCCAGGGCAGGGGAACAGAGGCTGGAGCTGGGCATAGTCAGGGTGTGCTTGGGGGCTTATATAAGGGTTTTAATTCAGAGACCTGAGATTAAAAAGAAAGCAGATTAGTCCTGATATCTCTCATATTTCCATTTTGCACTCACTTATAGTTATAGGTCCACTACTAAGCAGAGCCATAAGATAAGGTTGTCAGCTGAACTGGGTCCAGATATCCACTCACCTTAAGGGGTCCCAAGTCACAGTGTCCTTTCCCTTTGCTCTCTGATTTATCCTCCCAATCAGGGCTTAGCCTTTTCACTAGGCTAAGCCCCATACCCTTAAGAAGCACCTTTCTATCCATCTAGCTTACCCCTAAGCCATGAGAGGACAGACCTCAGGAAAAAGTATACAATCTGGAACTCTGAGGACCTTCCCTCTTCCTCATCAGTGGTTAGAGACCCTGTCTGTTAAGTATCTGAAACAGGGGTTTCTCCTTTTCCCTGAGCTATGCGGTGGAATAGGGAGGGGAGCCCTTCTTCTCCATCCGCTAGGGGACAGCTCAAGGTGAGACATTAAAGGAACCTCAGACATCATTGTCTGAGTCTGGTAGGGAGGCAGTACTTGTCAGTCTCCAGTCCTTGGCCTTGGTCCCCACCTCAATCCATGTCGGCCCTTTTAGGAGCTTTTAGTGGAAATGAGATCAGACCCACAATGGAGTATGCCAGCCTCCCTTTTCTCCCAGCTCCTCCCATTTCTCTTTTATCGCCTCTTCTGTCCAAATGAACTCCGGACCATCCTTTATCCGGCCTCATCTGCAAGCAGCCCTCCTCTCCTCCAGCATTCACCTCTTTCACCCCTCCTTCCTCCAACTCTCAGTCTCCACGACTTCCTCATATTCCTCTCTCTCCCCTTGTCAAACCTCTGCCTCTCCCCACCACTGTTCCCTCCCACCCCTTTCTTCTTGTCCCCTGGGACTTGTAGCAAAGAGGAAGAGAGAGAAAGCCCCTGCCAGGATTGATGGTTGTCCCTACCGCCTCCCCCTCATCTGCTCCCTCTCCCAAGCAGGCACAGATTTCCCCCTACAAAAGGCAGGAGGCAGATGCTGTGTTAGACCAGCTGCTCTAAGAATCCCTTTGCCCTCTGCTGGCTAGGCTGGGCTGGGCCTTTGCTCCCTCTTCCTCCAGGTGGAAGTGGGTACCCGAAGTGTCAGGTCTCCCACCTCATTCCCCATGAATTCTATGGAAAGTTCCGAGGGGCAGGAGCTGCAAAATCTGGGGAGTGGAGCCTGGGACAACCCTGCTTACAGTGGTCCCTCTTCCCCACATGGGACACTAAGGATCTGCACCATTTCTAGTGCAGTGCCCCCACCCCCAACCTAAGAAGCCTGAAGATGAACCTCAGGAGAACACACACAGGATCCTGGTGTCCAGCTGCTGCCTTCAGATCCGTCGTGGAATCAGAGGTAGCTGGTATAGGGATCATAGAGTCAGAAGAAGGGGGTCACCAAAAGCTTTTACGGTGGGGGATGTGATCTGAAGAAGAGGTAAAAATCTCAGTGTCTCTTTAGGGTTTGTAAATTGTGTTTGAGCTACATGCCCTAGAACACAGAGCCCAGTCTAGTGGTCTTCCAGAGGTAGAACCTGGCACTTGTCATCACTTAGGGGCATAGAAAGGGTATATGGGAGATAGTTTGAGGGAGGGCATGGATGTAGATACTCTAGATTGCTCCTACCTGGAACAAATGCCTCCTTTCCATGCCTTCATTCTTTCTGACCTAGTGTCTTCACCCCTGTCTACCTCAGGGACTTTGATGGAAGAGGGCAGGCATGGTTAGAGTAGCCAGATTCTACCAAGGGATACGATAATAGGTGAGGAAAAGCTGGGTGGAAATAGGAGTAAAGTCCAGGGATAACTAAGAGGGACCCTGCTGTTGGAGGTCCTGGGCATCTCTCCACTACCACTTAGGCCTTTGGGGAACGACCCTGACTGAGAACACCGCTGAGAACCGGGAACTTTATGTTAAGACCACCCTGCGGGAGCTTTTGGTGTACATCATGTTCCTGGTGGACATCTGTCTCTGTGAGTAACATCTGTCTTTGTGTACAGTAACATCTGTCTGTGAGAAACATCTATGTGTACAACATCTGTGCACATGCTTCCTTGGGCAATATCTGTGGGGACAGCATCCATCTGCGTGAGCAAGTTGTGTCCTGAAATTTTGATATCAATTCATAAAATTCTATTTATTACCTTTTGCTTAAGATCTTTTGTCTAAAAGGAACTTATCACTGAGTTCGAGAGAAGAAGGCAGGTTGTTATAAAGCTTTTAATAGAAGTTGTTTTGTCAAGAGCTACAGGATTTAAGTTCAAATCCTGATGCCTATTCAGCAGCCACTGTTTTCTATTGGTAGGTAGAAGTTTTTACCCTTCTTTAAAGAGTGGAAAACCACTTCTTTCTGTTTGGAAACAAAATAGTTTGGTGGGTTTCACATAGTTATTATACTATGTTTGGTCCATGTCTCTTTAGATGCAGGAAGAAAAAGATTCAGCAAATTTTAGAGCTCAGATCTGTAACTAAAGGGTTAAAGATGCAAACGGTGTGGTGGTAGTAAATACAGTTCACCCTTGTGAGAGACCACCATGCTGTGCACTGAGAGAAGCTACTCTGAAGCTCTGGTTATAGACAAAATTGGGAAGGTTTGGTCTTTAAGTTGAGAGAAACAAGATAGAATAGCAAACCATGAAAGGATAATTCAAAGAACCATAGATAATAACAAAGTTGGACTCAACAGATCTGTAAGGCCGCCTATAGATAGGGGTGCTTTGTACTCAGTGAATTACTTCTTTAAAACCTGCACAACAAGTGAAGTTTGGCTGGTTTCATTGAGTTGTGTGTACATGTGTGTGCTGACTAAAGCTGCAGCTTGAACAGTACAACTAAGGTGCCTCTGTTACTAGGTGGCCTTATATATCACAGAGGGTGCTATTCTTTTTAGAATGCATGACTCTTTTGAAAGTGGAATTCGAAGGCCTGATAACATCAGTGTTGATGGGAAATTTTATGATCTTTGTGAGCCACCCGCATTCGTGTGAACCCTCTAGGTAAGCTGAGCAGAAAACGCTTGCTTCTGGCTGTCTTCTGTTGAGACTCACTCTGTAAGGGCAGAGGGGGAAGTTCTGAGTGTTTACCATGAGCCATCAGCATGAACTGAACGGAGATATTGCATGTAGAGAACAACGGTTGGCTCAGTGTGCGCTTTGTGGGGCCCATTTGATTTCTTTCAGCAAACGGCTGTCAGGAATTCATTTGTTGACATATGGATTCTTTGTCTTCACCATCTGCTAGAAAGGAGCTCTTCTCCTTTTTCAGATCCCATGACAGCAGCTGAAACCCACAGGCAGATCCTTTCTTTATAAATGACTCAAATGTCTATATTTCCAGATTAGCCTTTGGAGCAAAATTACAAAGTTTGTAGCTCCCCAGAGTTATGGTGAACCATTTCTAACTCCTCTGTTTGGGGCTGGAAGGGGTGGAAGCATGGGTTCTGATAGCCTGAAAGTCCCACCCACCCATATTCTTCACTTTTTGAGATCTCGATCCACTGCTGAATACTAGGTGGTCTGTGATTTCACAAAGTCTGAGTTATAGACTCAATCCAATAAACCCATTATTCTTGAATGGCCAGGAGCTTTAGAGGTCATCTAGTTCAAGGATGCAGAAATTCCTTCTCTAAGATCCCTTCTGTGATGTTTTGTCACATGACCATCCTGGGGAGTATTCATGAGGATTTTGCTGTTTCATGGCAAACCCATTCTACTGTTGGGCAACTCTGTTTCCTTCCATCTGTGAAGCCCCATCCTCTGTGCCAGATTTTGGACTGAGGGATACAGAGATGATTGATTCCAATGCCTTTTAGGGCTCACCTTCTACTTTTTAGAACTTTCTTTCTTCTCTTGAGCCATTTACTTCTGTGTTACTCTCTAAAGCCCTAGTGGGTTCAAGGCCTGGCACTTCCAATTATTGGCTGTGTGATCCAGAGCAAGTTTGCTAACCTCTCTTAGCTTTGGATAATGATTATATCCACCTGACAAGATTGTTGGAAGGTTAAATAAAATGTTCCACTGATATGCATAGTACAGGGCCTAGCACATGATAAATAATATCTATTATTATTTTCAGCTAAAACCATACTGCAGTGTCATGAACTCAACTAGCAATGGAGGGTAAGAGAGAATTAACCTGATACCTTTACATTTCTGAAAATCTCCAACTCCTATGGATGTTGGGCTCTCAGTAAAGACCTTGAAACCATTAAACTACTTGAAGATGTGCCATTAAGTGCTCTTCGTAATGGAAGTCCCTCTCTACAAACTCTGGCCCCCTCAGGAACTTTTTTACAATAGAGAATTTGGAGGCCTTCGCATTCTGATGTTCCTACAACAACATGGTAAAAGAGTACTTATATTAGTTTCCTAGCCCCCACCCTCTCTAGGCATCTTTCAGGCAACTCTTCAGGCAACCTTGAGCCTTGGGCATGGTCTCAGTAGGACCATTTTGGCACTCTCCAAGGTCCTGACCTTACCTCCCAGGCATCCAAACACCCTGTCGGTCTCCCTGGACTCTGGCCATCTGCAACTAGACTGCATTCCAGTAAGAATGATATAACCCCTAAGGGGGTGGAAATAGTTTTTTGAAGGGAGAAAAAAAAACTCTTGGGTATTACAATAGATTTTGGTCCTCCAAAGGGCCACAGTAAATAAGTGAATATAGGGTATATGTATAGTATTAAAATTCAATTGAGGTAAGGAGTTACTTTAAAAAATGTCTAATGAGGCTCCTTGGTTGGGGGGAAATGCAAAAAACATTGAGAAGCACTAAACTAGACCCACCTAATTTTGCTAATAGTAGGCTGACTAAGTATGCTGATTAAGCTCTCCTGTCTAAGCAAGTCCTGGCTATAGCGTCTGGCACACAGCAGGGTGGCTGTTGTGTCATTCTGTGGTGTACTGCCTTTTAAGAGCTGTAGTGACATGTGGTTGGATATACATCTTTACATGCTTTTCAATGTCAGCTCCTGTGACCAGGTTCTGATGTTCTAGGACCCATGTTCATTATTAGGGTAAGCACTATGGCATCATGAAGAGATATGACCACTGGAGTCAGAAACACTGGATTCAGATACCAGCTCTGCCACTAACTGGTTTGTGACCTTAGGTACTTCCTTTTTGATAGAACAAGGATGATTACACTTATCTTGTGGAAATGACATATATAAGAATCTAACAGAATGACTGGTAGTAATTATCTTTGTATTATCTAGTGGAATTTAAAAACACTCACTTGGTTTTCTAGACTGGTTGTAAAAAATATTTTTCAAGAAAGAAGCCAATCTGAAAAGGCTACATACTGTATTATTCTAACTCTAAAACATTCTGGAAAAGGTAAAACTTTGGAAATAGTGAAACGATCAACCTTTGCCAAGGTTCAAGGGGAGCAGGAGATGAATAGGTGAATCACAGGATTTTTAGGGAAGTGAGATCACTTGTATGATACTGTAATGATAGATACATGTCAGACTTTTGTCAAAGCCCATAGAATGTGCAACATTAAGAGTGATACCTAATGTAAACTATGGACTTCAGGCAGTAATGATGTGCCAGTGTAGGTTCATCGATTGTAACAAATGTGCCACTCTGCGGTGGGGTTTTGATATTGGAGAAGGCTATGCATATATAGAGGCAAGAGGTACATGGAAAATCTCTGTACTTTCCACTCAATTTTGCTTTTAATGTAAAACTACTCTTAAAAGTAAAGTCTATTGTTAGAAAATACCTCTCAAGGTTTGTAGTTAGCTCCACGTATAGGGATAGTGTCATTTGAGCAGCATCCACTTCTGCCATTAGACCTTTAAATTAAGATGTTTTCTCCAGAAGACTCAGTTTATCACCACAACCATCATCATCATCATTAACAGCACAAACAACAAATCTTTATCGAAAACTCTTTCAACGTGCCTACCACTGTGCTATCTACATTATCTCATTGATTACTCCCAGTGATTCTGTTATCACTCCCATTTAACAAATCAGAAAATGTTTAGGTATGTCAAATAGCTTCCTCGAGGCCAAACATCAGTAAGTGACAGAAGCAGAAATCCAATTCAGTGACTTTTGGTTTGACTCAAATTCTAAGGCTTTTATCTGCGAAAGTCTACTACAGCATCTCTGCATACAGATGTGTGTTACACATTAATTTGTTAACACCCATCAACATCTTAGCAAGGATAACTCCCTGTCCTACCATAGTAGAAGCAGAATCTTGAGAGAATTCTACCAGCTGATTACTTTTCTTGTTGTGTTGTGTTGCCATATTTAAAAGATAATATAAAAATCCTTAAAGAACATCTGAAATATAATTCACCTGTAATTCACCACCACAACACCAAAGATATTTTCACTTATTCATATTACCAGTTGTTATCCAATATTTTACTTAGTTGTATCATGTTGTACACTTTCACTTACATAAACATTTCTTCGTGTCTGTAAGTAGTTTTTATATTTTCATTTAATGATTACAGTCACACCACAATTAACTAAAACATTTCTCTTGTTATTTCAATATTTGCCTGTTATAGGTAAATATGTCTATTCTTGCTGCTTTCCCCCCACTTTTGTTGAATTATTTACTTGGGAATTTCCAGGGAGAGAGATTACTAGGAAAAAGATAGGAATATCTTCTCAGTACATTCTATTTGTTGTCATTTTGCCTCTGTAAAGTATCACACAAATTTATTATGCTGCCAGTACTGTAAAATCACACCAATTTTGTCACAACCTCACCAACACTGAATATTCTCATATTGGCACAAAATGTTACAATTTGTCTTAATTTATTTGTCATGATCACTAGCGAGGATGGACACTTTTCTCATGTTTTTATGTATTATGTATTTATTTTTGTGTAAATTGCATAAGAAACATGTTATAAGAGGGGCAAGGGAGAGGTTGTGGGGTGAAGTTTGGAGAATTAGACCCTAGGTGAGGGACCAAGCACCAGGGGGCTCATCCTCATGATCTGGGTTCTTAGGGCAGAAAAGAACAGCTAACAAGGTTGAAAATCACTTGTGCAGCAATTTGGCCTGGGATGGGCTCTAGTAAACTATTGTGGTCAGCCCTACTCACCACATTTTTTCCTCCCTTATGCTTTATTCTAGGAACTGGGTGGACCTAGACACCAGGGCTATTTGGAGAGTCATTTGGCTAAAACAGAGTTATCTTTTTAATGCAAGCAATGTGGGTAAACTATCAATCTTCTCATAATGACCATATCAGTTTTGCAACCCTTTAAAACCGAAACCGTACAAAGAGCTTCTTCACCTTTTATCTCAATTGATCCTGACAGCAGTCCTGTAAGGGATAGATATTATTATTTCTGTTCTACAGATTAGGAAGCTGCTATTATTGTCATTATGAATAGTTGAGGAATGATCAGTAATTCAGAATGGCCCCTAATGGGTTGATTGGTCCTATTCCTAGGCAGAGAGAGTGCTAGAGAATGATCTTCCTGCCTCTATCCCACCCCTCTCACCATCATGATATTTATGAAAGGGCTTCCAGCACTTTGTCTTCTTGGCAGGATGGCTGTAGCCTTTTGTTGATGGAGGAAACATTGAGAATCTTTGTGTGGAAACAATGGCTGTTTGTTTTAGGAGACATTATTGTTATCTCAAAGGTGCACCTGGGACTGGCCCTGTATAGGAGAGGCTCTGAGCTAGGACAAGCCTGGGTCTGGTCACCATGGAGTTGAGGAGGGCAAAGAGCCTTGGCCTTTGATAACTTTTGTCTGCATGCCAGTTACTATCAACTGGATGCTCTTTATCCATCGCTGGTTGTAAGGAAATGGCTGCCTCTGTTCATAGCTTGGTAGAATCTTGCCTTAAAAGGAGATGCTGAAGCAAGCCTGGAGATTGGGAAGGCTATGTCTTTCTTTTTTATTGAGATATAATTGTCATGTAATATTGTATTAATTTTAGGTGTACAACATGATTTTATATACATACATATGCAAAATGATTACCACAATAAGTTAACATCCATCAGCACACGTGGTTATAATGTTTTTTCTTGTGTGAGAACTTTTAAGATTTACTCTCTTAGCAACTTTCAATAAACAATACAGTATTATTAACTATAAGCATCATGCTGCACATACACCCTCAGAACTTAGTTATCTTATAACAAGAAGTTTGTACCTTGACCACCTTCATTATTTCACCCACCCACCCTCACCCCATCTCTGGCAACCATCAACCCGTTCTCTGTATCTATGAGTTTGGTGCCTTTTTTTTTTTTTTTTTTAGATTTTACACATAAGCAAAAGCATACAATATTTGTCTTTGTCTGATTTATTTCACCTAGTGTAAAGCCCTCGAGGTCCATCCATGTTGTTGAAATGGCAGAATTTCCTTTTTTGATGGCTGAATAATATTCCATTACACATATAAAGATCACGTTTTCTTTATCCATTCATCTGTTGATAGATACATAGGTTGTTTCCATATCTTGGCTATTGTAAATAAGGCTGCAATGAATATAGGGGTGAAGAGATCTTTCCAAGATAGTGATTTCCTCTTCTTTGGATAAATACCCAGAAGTAGAATTACTAGATCATATGGTAGTTCTATTTTTAATTTTTTTAGGAGCCTCCATAGAGATGTCTTTCTTGACTGAGTATTCCTAAAATTGACAAGGAAAGGAGTAAAAATATATTGGAGGTTTAGGAAATTATCTGTGGGTGAGCGTCTATTTCTTATATGGCTGTAATGATGGCAGAAAATAATTGGTCACATAGAACTATGACATTAATGAAGGCCTAATGGTGATGGAGACAGTATAGGACTTGAAATAAGATGACTTGGTTCATATGATGGCACAACCAGTTATTAGCCATGTGCCTTTGGCAAGACAAGTCAAGAGACTTAAGCCTTGATTTCCTTATATATCAAATGAGTATAATGCCTGCCTTTTTGAGATTGGTGGGAAACAAATAGGGTACTTAGTATAGTGCCTGGCATATAGTGAGATTTCAGTAAATATCAGTTTTCATTCCACATCAAGGTGTAAATTAAGGAAATATTAAAATGTAAAGCTTAACCCACTGGAAGACCGAGAACTGTTTGAAAGCACCCTGGTGCTTATCAAGAATCAGAAAGACCCGGCCTTTTAGGAGTGGTTGCCAGAGATTAAGAATGGCCATGGGATGATGATGATTTCATGCCTTTCCTAGCATCCTCAGTTATCCGTGGCCCATTTAGACACAGAGAGTTACAAAGTCCTTTTAGTACCAGGGTGAAGTCATCTGAGCCAGCTTAATCTTAATAATAAGAATTTAGGCCTCGCCAGCAGGCTTTGGCCTGTGCTTTTCGTAGCTGAATCCCCTGGTGTCCCAGAATTCCCAGGGCCTGGATTACTGTTACAAAACTGGTGGGCCTGGACATATCCTATTGTCCAATGCTGAGTGACAGCCTAACATTTAGTTTTCTCCTTTGTTGGGCTGTCACTGGTTTCTAAGAATACAGCAGTACATTTAAGTGTCAGAAAAAGTTTTTATCAAGAACTCTGCTTTGATCAAGTACAGAAGAACAGGCCGTACTAGCTGATGAAATTTAGATAGTCTAGGTTTTTACAGATGAGATTAGGCTAGGGCACTGCCAGTGTATGTGGCCAGAGAAAGGCGAGAGTCTGAGTACTGACGGACTCTGCCTCGTGCCAGTTGAATGCCCTGAGCAAATCATATAAACTCCGAACTTCATGATTCATAGGAAACTGCTCATGGGTAAGGTGAAATAATTAGGAAATATCAGACAAGCTACGAGGAGACATTGCGTGGGAAAGTTCTTTGAACACTATGAAATGTGGTACACAGGTAAGAGGTTTTAATAATATTAATAATCTCTTTATGCAATCGGGTGGTGGCAGCAGGAAGGCTAGGGTTTTAAGTTCAAACAGATCCTCAGAACTGTGAAGAGTTTCTAGTCATAGAAATAAGGCGTAGGACAGTAGTTCTCAAAGGTGTGCTCTAAGGGCCCCCAGAGCCCACTGAGACCCTTTCAGGGTGTTCGTGAGGTCCTCCTTTACCCAACTACATATTTGCAACAGGTCATGTTTTTTTCATAGACTTTAACCAAAATGACGTATTACAACAGATTGAATGCTGAAGAGATATGAAAATTTTGCTGTCTTCTATTAAGGCAGACATTAAAAAGACTTGCAAAAATGTTAAACACTGTCTCTTTTCCCACTAAATTCTTTTGCTTTGCTTTAGAAAATAGTTGTTTTTCATAAAAATGTTATTTATGTTTACATGAATTAGGTTTGTTATCATTAGTATTTTTAAATGGATGAATTAATAAATATTAACATTTTCCCTCTATTTTAGTTTCTATAAGGTAATTAATTATTGGTAGATATAACCCAAATAAACAAAAACTTTTTGGGGTCCTCAATAATTTTTAAGAGTTTCAAAGGGGTCCTGAGAACAAAATGTTTGAGAACTACTGGCTTCAAGAATGAGTCTGAGCTGGTCATATCAAATTATTACACAATATGGAGGAAAAAGACAGATGAGACCATAAGAGCTTATTAGCAAAAGGTTCAAACTAAGGACAAGATTAAAGAATCAGGGTCATTCATCATTCAAATATTTATGAAGTCCTACTGTGTCAAGCCCTAGGCCAACTGTTAAAAACTTTGAAATACATGAGACACATCCCCTGCCTTCAAGGAGCAAAGGAGGCCAATATGTAAACCAATAGTGTGATGAATGTTTAGTGGAGGGGTGCTCTGGAACCAAGGGCAAGATGTGGGGGACAAAATAGTCATGCAGAGCTGAGAAATCTTGCAAATCTCAGAGGCAGACAACTGTTCAGTATGAGACCCAAAGTCATTGCCAGGGAGGCCTAAAATCATTGCTATTTGCCTGCTTATTTTAACATTATTGGCTCTCAGCCTGGAGGGGGCAAGGGTTAGAGGGATTAGCAGATCTCAGGGCTTTGCCATAGTGAGAGTTTCAAAGGTCAAATATGAGAGAAAAATGTAAAACAGTATTTCTCTAAATTCCGTAACAAAAAATTCTACCCTTCCACATGACCATCTAAACAACTGCTGATTTGTACTTTTTTAACTCTTCACCCTTTTCTCCCAGCCCCTCATACCTCCTCCCCTCTGGCTGTCACCAGATCGTCCTCTATATTTGTGAGTCTGTTTTCAATTAGTTTGTTCTTTCTATTCCTTTGATTCCACATGTAAGGGAAATCATATGGTATTTATCTTTCTCTGTCTGACTTATTTCACTCAGCATAATACCCTCTAATCCATCCATGTCACTGGGAATGGTAGGATTTCATTTTTTTTTTATGGCTGAGTAATATTCCATTATATATATGAGCCATAACTTCTTTATCCAGTCATCTGTTGATGGGCATTTAGGTTGCTTCCATATCTTGGCTATTGTAAATAGTGCTGTCATGAACATAGGGATGCATAGATCTTTATGAATTATTGTTTGGAAATATATTTATTAAAGTTTTAATTAATACATTGTCCTTGTTTTAAAAAATGCACCAAATAATTTGGAGACTGTTAAAGATCATTGTTATTAACCACTGCTAATACTTTGGGTGTATACCATTTCAGGCATTTTCTAAGCACATATAAATACGTGAATTTTAGAGAAGAGGCTTTGGTTGTTCTGCACTAGAAGGCTGTGTGATGTCACACGAATGCTGTCTATGAGATGAAATGTTCTCTGTTGGTGATAAAGTCAGTGTAGGAGGCTCTCTTAAGCTTTTAATGGCCAAGGCATAAAGGCAGTATAGGAGAATGTCTTGATGCACTTTGTGGGAAATAACCCATATTTTTGAAATAGCTGCAAGGAACTGACAGTTTGCAGCAAAAGTCAGGCTTAGGAACAATGCTTCTTGCTGGATACTTACTTCTGCATCCTGGACTGCTTCTCCAAGCACCTCCTTTCTTTTCTTCTTTCTCCTCAAGCACTAGTCCACTTTGTTTTCTTCTTACCTAAATCTGCCCGCTGCTTTGAACTTCTTCTTCCTTTCTGCCCACTGTCTCATAGCCTTTGCCTCTCCTCCTGTCCCTGACCCAGCCTATGGCTTCTTGAGACTTTTTTAAGGGGTCTCCCTACTGGGAATTCCAAGGAAACATTTTCTAGTGTTGGTTCTTGAACCCCAGGGAAAGTTTGATAATGTGTTTCAAGGAGTTCATGCCATTCAAAGTGGCAAAGACATTGTTTCTATTTAAATTATTTAAAAATCAATCAATATATTAATTTCTTAAATATGTCTTCCTTTTATGTAGAACCACTTGAGAGCATCCTTGTTGTGTATTGAGTGAGCAAACCACATAGTAAAAAAAGGTGATATATTTATTAAGCTGTCCTCATATATTCTTCCTGGATTGCCTTAAAAAAATTTTTTTTGCTATATATCTCATGAGCTAATCATTGATGAGGCTGCCCTTAACAGACCCTGTAAATCCAGAAAGAATCAACTCTTGGCATTGGATGCAAATATGGTTTGGTCATGGTAGTCATTATTCTATAATCTTTATAGATTCTTTGATGCATGTATCTTGAACTACAAAATTAAAGTCCAGGTAAAGTCCAGGGCTTCTATGTAGTGAAGTCACTCATTACCTACCAACTCTACTACTTTAGGCACTATTCTCTGATTGTTTGTTAAGACAGTGCCTGAAGTGGTAGCATCATAATTGGGGTAACCCCTATGTATATGTGTTTTTAGATCTGTCTTGCCTAGTTTCCCATCTTTCCTTGGGTCCACGTTTTCAAGGACTCTACCTATGGTACTCTTTAATATCAAGGGCTCCTCTTCTAATACTACCTCAGTTTCTAGTATAAAAATCTGTTTGGTGCAGCTGGATATAGGTGGCAAAAGTCTTGAAACCTCATGTCTATACTACTCTCCATGGCCTTAGTTTTTTCAAGATGATCAGTTTCTGGGAGATCTCAGGCAAAATTATTCAAAGAAACACAAATAAGAGCAATTGGTATTCTTCTGTAACCTTCTATGGCAATATGTATAGAACCACCTCTGGCCCATCAGCCAGAAAAACCCCCATACTAAAGCAGGTCACTTATGTTATACTCTAGTTAGGAACTTCAGCTCTTGAAACTGTGTGCCCTTTCTCTTAGAGACCAAAGCTATATATGTCTTATATCTCTCTCATGGCATTGACTTAAGTTCATGCTATGTCTTGGGTTTCTGGACAGCATAAAGACTATGTTATTTCTAGGTTGGCTCTAAAGAATACTATTCATCTTCATCAGGACCTTTGACCTCCTGAATTGACTGCTGTCTTAATAAACTCTGCAAGCTGTTCTGAAACCATATAATAGTTTATAGACCATCAGCTAAAGTTATAATAAATCCATAGGAATCAATTACTTTGCTCTCCCTTGTACCTGAACTAAAGATTGAATATATTGGAGAAGTTCTAGCAGCTAATCAACCAGTATATCCTTATGGCCTGTTCCTTAGTCCATCTCCAATCATGTAGATACCTGATTTTAGTATTTCCTCACCTGAGATAATCTGTTACATTAATTCAGCATGGACAAGTACTTATGAGTCTTTTATTAGTCCTCTTCTAAGATCTCAGAACTACCAGAAACTTTAGGGAGATCACTAATCATTTCCTGAATTCATTTTCCATTTTTCAGAATGATCACCTTCAGCCTCATTGAATTGCCTCAAAATTCTTTGGCCCTGAATCTAGTTTCCTAAGCACAGACTAGCCATGTCCAGTCATAGGTTCTCTAGAATGATAATCTTCTGAACCTAAATCCTAAACAGCTTGATAATGCTTAAAGACTATTACTAAGGCAGATGTAAGTGATATAGTTCTCTCGCCTGTATTCTCTATGGTTACACTGATGTGAAATGCACTGGTTTCCTATAATGCTCTGGTGACTACGCTGAGGATTAAACCTTTCCTCACTTACAGGTCCCAACTTTCTTCTGCCTACTGTCCACCTTAAGAAACATGAGGCAGTTAGAATGCAACTTCGAATGACCTAATAGCATCAAACAGAACGTGTAGGTGGAATAGTGAGAAAAGACGAGATTAGAAGGAGGGATTGCCAAAGATCAACAACAACATGTTTCTTAATGGAGGACTTCCTACTGAGAAGAAAAGGGTTCTTTGTGCCTAGTAAATGATTTTAACCCATAGATCTGCACTTACGTTGGACGTCTCTTTATTTCAAGATAAGAATTTTGTGCTATCGGTGTTGTTTTAACTCTTTTTTTTCCTCTATGCCTATTTTAATTTTCTTAGAAAAGCTCCTTTTGCAAACTCATTTCACACAGATGTATTCATATGAAATACTTTATTTGGGATATTGATTTAGCTGCAATAACAGTGGCTTAAATAAGGTAGAATTTTATTTCTCTCTCACATAACAATCTGAGGTATAAGAAGTCCTGAAATTTTTCACAATAGGTTTGACACCAGAACACAGGTGTCAAGAAAAACCACTGCTAAATCTAAGCCAAAATGGGAAAGGAAAAGACTCATATCCACATCGTTGTCATTGGACAGGTAGATCCACCACTACTGATCACTTATTCTACAAATGTGATAAGATTGACAAAGAACCATTAAAATTTTGAGAAGGAGCCTGCCAAGATGCCTGGGTCTTGGATGAACTGAAAGCTGAAGTGAGCTTGTTATCACCATTGATAGCTCTCTTTGAAAATTCAAGACCAGCAAGTATTATGTGACCATCATTGATGCTCCAGGATGCAGATTTTATCAAAAATATAATTACAGGTACATCTCAGGGCCGCTGTGCTGTCCTGATTGGTGCTGTTGGTGAATTTGAAGCAGGTGTTTCTAAGAATGGACAGACCCATGAGTGTGCCTTTTGGGCTTATATACTGGATATGAAACAACTAATTGATGATGCTAACAAAATGGATTCCATTGAACCATCCTATAGCCAGAAGAGGTATGAAGCAATCATTAGCGAAGTCAGCTAACTACAACCCCGACACAGTAGCATTTGTGCCAATTTCTGGTTGGAATGGTGATAACATGCTGGAGCCATGTGCTAACATTGACTTGGAAAGTCACCTATAAAGATAGCAATGCCAGTGGAACCACACTGTTTGAAGCTCTGGTTTACATCCTGCCACCAACTCATCCAACTGACAAGCCTTTGTGTCTGCCCCTCTAGGATGTTTGCAAAATCTATGGTGTTTCTACTACCTCTGTGGGTCATGTGGAGACTGGTGTTCTCAAACCCGGCCCAGTGGCCACCTTTCCTCCAGTCAGTATCACAACTGAAGTAAAGTCTGTGAAATACACCATGAAGTTTTGAGTGAAGTTCTTCCTGGGGGCAAAGTGGGTTTCAGTGTCAAGAATGTGTCTGTTAAAAATGTTTATTATGGCAATGTGGTTGGTGACAGCAAAAACGACCCACCATTGGAAGCAGCTGGCTTCACAGCTCAGGTGATTATTCTGAACCACTCCGGCCAAATCAGTGCCTGATATGCATCTGTGCTGGACTGCCCACACAGCTCATGTTGTTTGCAAATTCACTGACTTAATGGAGAAGATTAATTGTCTTTCTGGGAAAAAACTGGAAGATGGCTGAAATGTTTTGAAGTTTGGCAACGCTGCCATTGTTGATGTGGTTTCTGGCAAGCCTATGTGTGTTGAGAACGTCTGACTGTCATCCTATGGGCTGTTTTGCTGTTTGTGACATGAGACAGTTTCTGTGAGTGTCATCACAGCAATGGACAAGAAGTCAGCTGGAGCTGGCAAAATCACCAAGTCTGCTCAGAAAGCTCAGAACGCTAAATGAATATTACCCCAATACCTGCCACCACAGTTCTAATCCCTGGTGGAAGAATGGGCTCAGAATTGTTTGTCCTAACTGGCCATTTAAGTTTAATAGTAAAAGACTGGTTAATGATTACAATGCGTTGTGAAACTTTGAGAAGGAAAGCAGAATGTTTTGTCAACTGTTTGTTCATTTGTTTGTTTCATGCCTGTGGCAGTT
This sequence comes from Eonycteris spelaea, assembly GCA_003508835.1. Taxonomy (NCBI): domain Eukaryota; kingdom Metazoa; phylum Chordata; class Mammalia; order Chiroptera; family Pteropodidae; genus Eonycteris; species Eonycteris spelaea. The sequence goes on from PUFA01000004.1 coordinate 20,422,155, forward strand.
TTCAAGTTACTAGTTTTTAAAATCAGTACTTTTTAATGGAAACAGCTTGACTGAAAACCTGTCACAGAATTTTGAGACCCTTTAAAACAAAGTTTAATGAGAAAAAAAAGAAGTCCTAGACAAACATGGGGCTCTAAAATCAGGCTTCTTCTACTTCAGTGCTTTGCCATCCTCAACATATGGCTCCTATCTCATGATCCAGCTCTTTTTCTAATGTCCATACTCCAGCTATCAGGAAGTAGGAACGTAGAAAGAGAAAGCATATCCCCTCCATTTAAGGACATGAGCCAGAAGTTGTAAGTGGAAGCATATCATCCCACTCACATTACACTGGCCAGAATTTACTCAAATGATCACCGTACCTAGCTATAAAGGAGGCTGGGCAATGTGATTTTCAGTTGGGCAGACATGAGCCCATAGATAAAAGTACGTTATTGTGTAAAAAGGGGAGGAAAAGTATTGCGGGATAACAAATAGCCTGTGCCAGGTAGTGGGATAAGAAATCTCGTCCATAGTTTGCAATCGGAGCAGTAACAATTAATGGAACCCAGAGAAATCAAGGCACTTGTAATCACCCTGATAGAAAATCAGTATGGAAGCCGATGAGACCTGATTCATTTCCACCAGGAGTGTTTAAAGTGTTTAGCTGAGCTGTTGAGAGCCTATTATCAGAGGTGGTTGGGGAGGGATATGAAGACAGTTTCAGAGCATTGCATTTAATTCACTAGAAAGTATAATCACCCTGTAGAGATATCCACAAAACTTCCCTTCCTCCCAAATTATTTTTGTGACCAAAGCCAAACTGGATCATGTGCCTAGAAATAGGTAGAGATGTTTCAGAGAGCTCCTCAGCAAGCCATGTGATAAGAGGGGCTCAGGAAGAGGACATCAGAAGAGCTCCAGGGTAGATTTATAGAATTAGTCAAGCCCGAGGAACTTCCAACTCTTCATCAGTTGGAGGATTGGTGGAACAGTGAAGTTCTATCCATATAATGACTTTAAGGGCTGGAATTGGGGGTTGAAGAGACCCCCAGATTTCTAGAGATGCATCCTCAATGCTTTTTCTCAGTGCTGTCCAGCTTAGGAAGGGGCAACTGGCTTTTGAATGGTGAAACTTGAAGGCACAGAATTTCCAACAGAGGAATAGTGTAGACACATAAAGGAACCATATTCTTGCTGGCAAAAAAACACCTTAGCTCTTTAAGGTTCTTTGTCAATTAGTCGTAAGAAAGGATCTCATTCCTGCCAAAGGAGAGAGAGAGACATTAGAAAAGAAAAGCTTTTGTAATTAGGAACAGAAAAGTAGCCCAGTAGCATAGGATGACCTCTGGCAATCACCTGGGGAAGGAGGAGCACAACACAACTGCTAACTCCTTGTTATCGCTCTGAGCCGGGACGTTCTTCCAGCAGTTCAAAAGGAAAGGCATTTCAAAACATTGGAATGGATAAAATCAAGTTATTATCCAAGCTCATGATTAATAATAATTATTACAATCATACTTCTTTAGTAATAATATATTTATGCCCCACCTATGTCTAAAAGGGATCCGAGCCAACTTACATTAAAAAACACGGATGCAATAAGATATAGCCCATTAGAACTATAATAAGAAGACAGAAAAAAGAAGTGGGAAAAGATAGGGGAGGAAGAAAAACAGAAGTATTGCAAATGGGAACAACGCCTGAGTTTCCTAGCAGCCAAATAAATGAAGAAAACAGATTGCACTGTTCTTGTCGAGTAAGAAAAATATGCCAGTTAATAAGGAAATGCTCACTCTGGGAAGAATTGGCTTTGTTAAATTTTATGTAAGGACAATAGAATATTATAATGAAGAAAGCCATGTTAAAAATTGAAGCTACCCTTCTTTTGACTGTTTCTTATACCTGCCTCCCTTAAAATTTATATTAAATCCTCATTCTATAAGGGCAATTTTTAGGAGTAGGGATACATGTGTATGTATATACGTGTATGTACATATATACATATATAAATATTTATAAACATATATACACACATACATATACATACCCAGCTGCAATGTATATATGTATGTGTGTGTATATACATTTTTATTACATTTTAGAGAACTGCTTTACCCAGAAATAAAGCTTGGAGAGCCTTTGGGAATGAATGATAGGTACATTCCTATAATATCATCATCAGTTGGCTTGGTCAGCAAGCCCCTTTTAATATAGGGTAGCAATATTTTAATTAATGTGGACTTTGGTACAGATATGCTGAAGTCATCCACTGACCTCTATGGATATCCAGACAGTAGCAGAAACTTTTCTAGCTCCATTTTCCTAAGAAATGATGCAATCTTTTTGAAAATGTCACTGTTGCCATATAGTTAAGGACCCTGTTACAATCAAGTAAAACCCAATAAAACTTGGCTTAAACTACAATGGATTTATTGCCTAGGTAATGAAGGTCAAAGTAGATCATGGTAAAGGGTAGATCAATCAAGTGGCTTGTTGACATCATCAAATCCTCTTTCTATTTGTTGTCTGGTTCTGCCAGCTGCATTCTTTCATCCTAAGGCTAACTCTTGGGGCTTTCTAATTTATATATAATATGAGAAAAAAGGTCCTAAAAAGTTCCAGAAATCTCTCTTAATGACTTCTTGGTCTGAAATGGGTCACATGCTCATCCCTGAACCTGTAATGGTGCCAAGGGAGACGCTTAGCTTAGGTCTAATCTTCCTGTTGAGTTCTAAAGCCAGGGTTGGATTCAGCTTCTAGTAACATGTGAAATGATCTGGAGGTGTGATGCCTCAAATAAAATTATGGATATTAGGGAAGCAGTCACAAAGTCCAGTACAGCATCCAGCACCTGGAAATTTCATCCCATAACTTGGAAACAAGTAGATTTAAAAAATGATTTTATTATTTTTATATTCTATCATTACTGTACATTAATTGAATGCCATGGGAATGAAAATAAATAAAATCTACCTATTATACTATTCATTATATTTAAAGATCATTTTTTCCTTTAAGTTTTTATATTCTTGGCATTTAAAATATATTTAATTGTAATGATAGCATGGAAATACTTTTGCATTTTTTTTATTACCATTTCGGTGGCAGTATCATACTCCATCAAGTGGCTCAGTGATACCATAATTTACTTATGTTTGCAATTTTTTAATATTATAAATAACCCAGGTAACATTTTTGCATGTGTGATATTTTTCATTCTTTGGAACTCATCTGTGGCAGAATATGATTTTTGAGACAGATATCTTTATACAATTATCCATTCAAATCAGAATGAAGAAATTTAAAGCTTTTAAGATAATGATATTCTGAGTTTACCAAGCGCTTTTGCAATTCACCTCCTGACTAAGATATTAAACTCTTCAAATAGAGTTTTCTTATAAGGAACCTTATAATCTTGCATAATCCTAACCATTCAGACTGAGAGTCAGGGTCCCTAATCAGAAGGATTTTGAGTGGTAGATATATTAGTGTAATGTAGAGCAGTGGCTAAATTCACAGTCTTTGGCGTAAGGCAGACCTGAGTTTGAACCCAAGTTCTACTTGCTTGCTATATGATTTTTGGACAAGTGATTTAATAATATTTTGGATCTCAGTTATCTGCATTAAATGCAAACGGTAGTTCCTACTTTGTGAAGGTTTTTCAGGATTACAAGAGACAGAGTATGCAAAGCCCAATGAATAATCAGTGTCAATAAATGGTGGTTATTGTTATTGTTATTCAAAAACTATGAATTGAATCTGAGGCCCAGGTTAAAAGGCATGATATAGTTTGTCTAGAACTTGATTTCTGTCTAAGAGAAAAAAAAATCAGATACTCTTTCTTGTTTAGTGAACCCAACACCTGGTCTCTAAATCCCCTTCATAGCACTCTCATGCTGTTAATGTACGGACATACTGATATTTACTATACTGACTCAAATTCTGACTCCTCCTAGCTCCCACCCATTCTCTGACCCAGTGTCACATTTTAAAATACATAGAGCAATTCCACTCCTTCACTGGATTTTAAAGGAAGGAACCAGGAAGGCCAGCCACTGCCCATAGCAGGAACCCCTTTGCTGACGCTCTCGGAGGTGAAATGGATGTTTGTGAAGTGGTCTATTTCATAACTGAGAGCACTAGTAATTAGGAAGTCTTGCCTTTTGGGGAGGCAAATTTTCCCTCCTGTAATTTCTACTCCTTAGATACATTTCTGTCATTGGAGTAGAACAGAATTAGTTTATAATGGAGGCAGGCAGATTTGCATTTAAATCCTGGTTCTATTAGTTTTTTACCTTGGGCAAGTTACGTCAGCTCTCTGAGACTGGAAAATGGGATAATAATAACACTTAATACATAGGGTTAAATGAAATAAGCACGTAGAGTACTTAGCATAGGGCATATAATAGATACTCTGAGTATCAGTGGGCATTTGACCAGGTGAAACTATTTCTCTCAGAACACATAGTCTTTACTGTCTTGGATGATAGAGATGTTATGCCTGGATAAAAGGTTGACAGCCAATTCAGAGTAATGTTAATTCTAAACAGTAACTTAGAATTGGAGAATTAGAGAAGAGACAATGCTATAGCAACGAGTACCATCTAGTGGCCATCCAGAAGGTATAAGAATTTAATCAGGAAAAGTTCCCCTCACGGACCATCAGTTCCAACTGGGCGATGGGCTCCCAGCAGACAGAAGTCGGATTTCCAGCCCATTTTCCAGATTCAGAAAAGTTGAGCCTGAGTTCTCCAGATACTAAAGTTAGATAATCACAGATCTGAGTTAGAGAAAAGTCATTTATTGGACTTAATAGAGTGGAATAGGGAAATAAATGTGAAGGAATAATGCTTCCTTCTTTGCTGATTCCCACTCCTGCCTTCCCCACCAACCCTGACCCCGACCCTGGGAAAAGTATGATGTTGCTTGTGTGTGATCTGGGACCACATCAGCCCCTCTTTCTTCCAAGACTATGGACAAGCTCCAGTCCACCCAAGCCATTCCTTTTCCAGATGAGATGGTGGGAAAAATATAGCCCAAGATTTGAAAAAGAAAATTCTTAAAGGGAATTGATCATCAGAGGCCGACAAACGCTACTTACAATTTTTTGCTGTAACTGTAGACTTAAGGAAAAGTTGCAAGAATAATACAGAGAATTCTTACATACATTCAACCCCATTCAACCAGACTTCCGAAATATGAACATTTTACCATGCTTGCTTTCTTTTATTATTCTCATATTCTCTCTCTACGCTTTTTACACATACACAAACACTGGTTGAGAGTAAAATGCCCCATTACTCTTAAATACTTTAGTGTGTATTTTCTAAAGGACATTCTCTTATCAAAGTTAGAAAACTATCATTGATCCAGTATTATTCCCTAATGAGCAGAGGTTATAATAATTTCATTAATTATTCTACTAATACCCTTTATAGAAAAAGAAAAAAACTATAGTCCAGGATATAATCCTAACTAAATGCACATAGTGGATTTAATTTTTGTTTTTCTTTGATCTCTTTTAATTTAGAACAACTTTTTAGTCTTTCTTTGTCTTTCATGACCTAGATAAAATATTGAGTAATCAAATAAATCATATTAACAAATTACAAGCTATAGAAAAACCCCAAGAATCCATGAATTTATACTGACATACATAAATGAATAAGTAAATAAGGAAGAAGCAAAAGCTCTTCACGAAGAGTGCCAACTAATACATGCAGAAAAGATGATGGAATGAGAAAATCACAACTTGACAACCATAACAGTAATAATCAGGCAAAATTCATCAAAAGATGCTAAAACTAGTAGATGAAAGATTGATCAGTAACAGGATATTTACATAGTTTCAAAGTATTTCCCCACAAAATATGTATAATTACAAAGAGAAAACTAATACTTTTACATTGAAGAAAGCTGGTAGATGCTGTCTTAACAGGGATCAAAGTTAACTTACATAATATGTACCTTTGGTATTCCTTGCCAAATGCATAACTTGAATTTAAATACAAGGGAACATCAGACAGATCTAAACTAAGGGACATCTGTTAAAAAATGGCTTATAATCTTCAAATTCTGCCTTTAACCAGAAAACTTATAGCTTCCCTTGACAGCTCTACTTTATGTTGGGTGTTAGGGTGGTTGAAAGAGAACCAGTTCTTCAGGGCAACAACCAAGTGTTTTTTGATCTGGGGATGCTCTGAGTCCTCTCAGAAGACAGCTATGCCCATCAGGATGCACCAGGGCCAGAGGTACCATGCCTACCTCCTACAGAGTCTGCAGAGTCTGTGGCTGCGGACTCACTGACCCCAGGGTCCAGGAGACCATATCTTTACTGCAAGGTGTTTAGCCAGGGCCTTGGAGTACTCTAGAATTTGAAGGCACTTGCACAAGGGCATAAATGATGTAGAAGGTGAAAATTTCTTGACTCTGGGGAGTAAGAACTAGGTAGCTAGTTCAGGAAAAGAAAATTTCAGAATAACTATCGAGAGACAGTTTTTGAGTGGAGTTCAGTCCTTTGAGGTGAGTTGGGAAGACAAGAAGACACCTTGTAGGCACAACTCTTCCTTAATGCAGTCCCTGGTTTCCTCAATGCCACCATCAGCCTCCCTGTGCCATTCTAGGGGATGAATCTGATGAGCTCCCATCTAGGTAGCATCTCTGGGCCCAGGGCAATGAGATTTCCTGTGGTGTGTGTGTGCTTGCACACGTATGCGCACACGCATATAAATGGAGATGGGAAGTGAGCAGGACACAGCCTCTTGGTTGGTTTTTAGTGACCTATGGAATGACAAGCTCCAGTGCCTATTACTACACCAAAGTGATGTCTGAGCTCTTCTTACACACCCCGTCGAACACTGGAGTCTCCTTCCAGGCCATCAGCAGCATGGAGGACTTCTGGGATGTGAGTATGAGATTGCCTCTATCCCTCCCCTCTCCTTCTCAATGGTCTAACGGCTGAGGTCACAAGCCAGGGTTCAGGGATATCAGACAGTGGATGATGCCATATTGAGACCAGGATCAGTCCAGGATCAGGCTAAGTCAAAGGGTGAAGCAAGAATTAATGAGTCAGACCAGAGTTAAGGTGGAGGTAGGTGAGTGATCTAGGTGATGATCATAGAATCAAGCCATTAGTTAGACCAGTATTGGGAGTCAGAGATAAGGCTGAATTTCTAAATGCATTTAGAATAAAGAGTAAGGCTACATCAGGTGATCTAATAAAGGTTCATAGGTCAATCGAGGAGTCCAACAGAAGTAGGCTGGAGACAGGCTATGGGGTCAGGGAGTGAGGGCAAAAGTCATTATAAGGGTAGGGGTCTGCATGAGGCTGGGATAGGCCCAACCCAGCTCGTGGTCTAGTTTGCCCAGGGCCCACTACTGGATGGTTTGTATTGGACCAAATGGTACAACAACCAGAGCCTGGGCCATGGCTCCCACTCCTTCATCTACTATGAGAACCTGCTGCTGGGGTTCCAAGGCTGCGACAGTTGAGGGTCCGCAATGACTCCTGTGTGGTGCACGAGGACTTCCGTGAGGACATTTTGAGCTGCTATGACGTCTACTCTCCAGACAAGGAAGAGCAGCTCCCGTTTGGGCTCCTCAATGGCACAGCGTGAGTCCCCCCATCAATGTCACAGGGCCTGCCCCTCTGAGCCTGACACCATCCCACCAAGGTTTGGGAACCACTTCCTCTGAGCCTTAAGGGGAGAGGTAGAGGTAGGGCCTTGGAGCACTCAGGGGAAATGGGGTGGGGTATCTCTCTGAGTCTCAGCTATGACTGTTTGGAGACCTTGGTCTGCATCACTCAGGAACAGAGAAGGTACATGAGCAGACGGAACCATAGCCTCTGGACTTGTTTCCACCCATGGTCAGAGTCACATCTGCCCTACTCTGTAGGTGGTCCTACCAGAGAAAGCTTTCTTTCTTGTCCAGAAGGCCCTCGGGGTATGGAGAATGAATGAAGCATTGACACTGCCACATGAGAGTCACGGTCGAAGAGTCTGACCCTTGGAACTGCTAGGGGGAGCAGCGAGGGGTCAAGTGTGCTTGGGGAATTAGGGAAGAAAGGGGAACAGGACTGATAGGACAGGAAAGAAGAAGGAAGAAATAAGGGTCCAGGGGGGAAAGTTTGTCATTAGAACAGAAAATCATGGGATGCACAACCTCAAGAGCAGAAATAGTCCTTCTGGGTTATATGGGGACTGCTCCAGCTGGAGTCAAAAGTGGGCTTGGGTTTGTCATCCATAGCCTTGGGTAACATCATGAAAAATTAGGAGAATTACATTTGAGTTTCAGTTCTGCCACTAACTAGCTGAATAATCTCTGACATTTCTGAGTCTTAGTTTCCTCATTTATAAAATGTGAATAATATTTACCCCCAGTTCTCAAAAAATTGTATCAAACAAGATAATATACATGAAATATACATATATGTGATATGTATATATAATATATGTAAAACTGTAAAGCCCAGACAATCTCGAAGTGTTGCCATTGCCTTGGGAGATCAGCTTTAGCTTGGGTCAGACCTCTGCTCAGATGGCTTCTTCCTTGGCAGGTGGACATACCACTCACAGGATGAGCTGGGGGGCTCCTCCCACTGGGGTCAGCTCACAAGCTACAGTGGAGGTGGCTACTACCTGGACCTTCCAGGAACCCGACAAAGCAGTGCAGAGGCACTCCGGCACCTTCACGAGGGCCTGTGGCTAGACAGGGGCACTCGAGTGGTCTTCATCGACTTCTCAGTCTACAATGCCAACATCAATCTTTTCTGTGTTCTGAGGTAGGTCCCCTTTCCCCACTGCATCTCTCCATCCATGCTTATTGGTTTCCTTCTCCTCTGCTGGAGACCCTTCCCTAAATGTGTACCACGTGGTGGGGGAGGGGAAAGGAAGGGAGGGGAAGAGATATCCTAGCCCAGGCCCCACCAGTCATCTCCTCCAGACTGGTGGTGGAGTTTCCAGCCACAGGAGGTGCCATCCCATCCTGGCAAATCCGCACGGTTAAGCTGATCCGCTATGTCAGCAACTGGGACTTCTTTATTGTTGGCTGTGAGATCATCTTCTGCATCTTCATCTTCTACTATGTGGTGGAGGAGATCCTGGAGCTCTACATCCACCGGCTTCACTACCTCAGCAGCATCTGGAACATTTTGGACCTGGTGGTCATCTTGGTGAGAGATAAATATCTTGTACTTGGGACGTATTGGGAGGAGAAGGGGAATCTACCTTGACAGGACCTCCAAGTTCTTTTTGGAGTCCTAAGTCCTCCTTATGACTTCTGATCAAACCCCTGTATAACAGCTCCCTGAGCAAGAGGTTGATGTTCCCCTGTCCCCACCCTGGGAGAGCCTTGTCTCCTACATCCCCACTCCCTCTAGTCTGTGGTCTAGGCCCTGCTCTTTATGTACTTGATATTCTGTTCTTCTTCTCTTTCTTACCTTTATGACCTGTCCCCTTAACACTCTTTGCCTTTTCTCTTCTATTAAAATATTCTGCCTCTTTATCTTTATCTCCTTTCTATTAATAGGACACATTAATTTCCCGCCCAAGGCTAGAAGGCGATGGGAGAAATAAAAATACCTGGCTCTAGTTCTTTATGGCCCTTTACAACCCATGAATTTGCTGCTGGCCCCAGAGCCTTCTCTTGGCTTTTAAGACATTCCCCAATCATCCCATCCAGTTCCATTCGAACCTGAGATAATCAACGACTCAGCAGGAGAGGATTCTGCGCCCCCCCCACCTGTCTTACCTACCCCTGTAACTTCATCTTTGAACTTCCCTTGAGATCCCACTGACTTCTCTGCCACCTCCTACCTCTGTGATGACAGCTCTCCATTGTGGCTGTGGGCTTCCACATATTCCGAACCCTCGAGGTGAACCGGCTGATGGGGAAGCTCCTGCAGCAGCCAAACATGTATGCTGACTTTGAGTTTCTGGCCTTCTGGCAGACACAGTACAACAATATGAATGCTGTCAACCTCTTCTTTGCCTGGATCAAGGTACCCTGGGATTCCTTGCTTCTGTTCTCCCTCAGGGGGCTCATTCTCCTTTCCTCAATACTCATCTCATTTTCCTTGTCTGTGTTGGCAACTCCTGTGGTTTCCATAGTTCCCTGGTGTGGACTGTTCAAAGCTTTTCTCTTTTCTTTCTTAATCACTTGGTTCAACATGGTTCTTCCAGATATTCAAGTACATCAGCTTCAACAAAACCATGACCCAGCTCTCCTCCACACTGGCTCGCTGTGCCAAGGACATCCTAGGCTTCGCTGTCATGTTCTTCATCGTTTTTTTTGCCTACGCTCAGCTCGGCTACCTGCTTTTCGGGACCCAAGTGGAAAACTTTAGCACTTTCATCAAGTGCATGTGTGTGTCCTGACCCATTCACTCCTCCCTGGGCCCTCACCCTCCAGCTCCATGGGTGTGTGTATCCTTGGGGAAGCTGAGTATACCTGTGTGGTTGAAGCATCTGTGTGAGGTCTCTGCAGGCCCTGGTGTGTGTGCTCAAATATCTGTACACCTCACTCTGCCTCTGTCAGATTGGGTTGGAGGTGCAGGGAAGGGTCTGAGTTCACCAAAGAGCAGTAGTTAGGAAAGTGAGATGGGGGTGTGGATTGGAGTCAGGGATATGTTTAGCTTAGGCTCTGGGTGAAGTCCGGACCTGGTCTCTCAGTTTCACTCAGTTCCGGATCATCCTTGGGGACTTTGACTACAATGCTATAGACAATGCCAACCGCATCCTGGGACCTGCCTACTTTGTCACCTATGTCTTCTTCGTCTTCTTTGTGCTCCTGGTAAGGGTCCTCTGAGAGGTGGAAATTTGGGAACCTGAGGGATAGAGATGTAGAGGGCCTGCAGGGTGGGTTTTTGATACCTCCCATGTTCTAGCATTCAGGATTATGATGAGTTTCTCAAATCAGGGATGTGGAGGTGGGAATGGGAGGAGGAGCAGGGATCTCCTGAGAGCTGGCTAATGTGGTTGGTCAGTGTGGTCAGCAGAGTTTGCACAGTATAAGGGAATCTGCATGATCCTTCACTAAAATCAAAGTCCTATCCCTCCAAGGATGAAAAGAGAGAGAAAAACATCTCATGAGAAGTGGCTGCACCTGGAAGTTTCTACTTCTATTCTCCAAGACTCCTCTTCCTCTAGGGATCTCTGGCTATTTCTACCACCACTGCTTTGTATTTGTTCTTTCTCCCCACCAACCCTGAAACATCTGGGTTTTATTTTTATTAACAAAGCCCGCAGGTTTCTTTTTTGATCAATGCATGGGGATACAGATATAGATTAGGAGTGGATGATAAAAAGAGCACAATTATATTCTCACCTTGAAAAGTTTCGGGCTTCAGTGCTTGGTGGGCCGTTACATAGAAGGGGTTTGTGGCATATGTTGAGGTATCTTTCTGGCTAGATTACTGTAGCAATTGAGTGAAGACACCTGGCTGATGAGGGAGTATAATCCATCCCTATCAGGACTGTGCTGAAAGGTTGGGCTCTGGGGACCCTGGGATGCAGGGGTTAGTGGGCTACAGAGCTGGGATTGAAAACACTGGCTCCTTTAGAACATGTGTCTAGGAAATTAACAGGGTCAGTGGGGTCAATGCTGTTGGTGGGTCTAGGGGTGAGGACATACATCTCTGCTTTATCCTCTAGAACATGTTCCTGGCCATCATCAATGACACATATTCAGAAGTCAAGGAAGAGTTGGCTGGACAGAAGGATGAGTTGCAGCTTTCTGACCTCCTGAAACAGGTAACTACTCAGTCTCTTTGAGCTACACATCTGTAGCAGGGCCCAGGTCCAAGGCTCTGTGTCCTTGTCTGTTCTGACCAGAACAGGGGCTTGTGCCCTTGCGTACCTCTGACTTATCCCTGGGAACCTGGCATCCTGTTGGTAGGAGCAGGGGCAAGGGATGATGAGGAGGATGTGAGAACTGGTGCCTGTTTCCTTTCTTCTTCTAGGGCTATAACAAGACCTTACTGAGGCTGCGTCTGAGGAAGGAGCAGGTTTCAGATGTGCAGAAGGTCCTGCAGGGTGGGGAGCAGGAGATCCAGTTCAAGGATTTCACCAACAACTTGAGAGAGTGAGCAATCAGAAATCTAACTTTCTTTGATATTAGTCTATAAGTTCTTGACCCTCAACCATATATCCTTTGCCTATAAGCTTCTGATCTTGGTCTATGGATTTCTGACCTTGGCTAACAGGCCTTTGTCCTTGGCTTATAGGTCTCTGATCCTAGCCTTCAGAATTATGCCCTTGGTTTAAAGGTCTCTTACCATGTTCTATAATGTTCTGGAATTACTGAACCAATTCTTTAGGACTAATGAAATAATATTATTCCGTAATCACTGTATTTATTCCTCACTCCTACATAACTCTGATCTTGGTTCCATGCTCCCTCACAAATACTGGTCTACTCCCTTGGTCATTTTCTCCCTGCTTCCCTGTTAAACATATTAACAAACACTGAACAAATATACTATGAGATCAACTTTAGGCCAGTCACAGAGTAAGAAGTAGTTGATCATTGCTAAGGTATCCAGTGAAAGGTAGGGCATAGCAAGAGATGAGGCTAGAGAAATGGGCAAGGACTACATTGGAGAATCCTCAAACACCACTATGCCATCAAAAGAATAGGGTGTCTGAGGAATTTTAAGCAGGTAAGGGGTAGATTTATAAAGATCAATTAACTCTGGTTGCATTATAGAGGATGGATTTCAGGGATAGGAAGTAAAGCAGAAACTGAGGGTGGGGGAGTTATTTAGAAGCAAAAAGATTTCTTTGGGGTAAAACTTCTAAACCTTGGAGATCCTGGCTTTCCCATGTGGTTTTGTTCTTCTCTAGAGAGTCCTGTCAGAGTCTGGCAAAAAGAGTAGGGAGCCCATAATAGAGAGATCACATACACAGCCATGTCAGAAGTCATTTCATCACCTATTCTCCTCAGATTGGGGCATGCAGAACATGAGATCACTGAACTTGCAGCTGCCTTCGCCAGGTTTGACCAAGATGGGAATCGTGTCCTGGATAAGAAGGAGCAGGAACAAATGAGACAGGACCTGGAGGAGGAGAGGGTGAGCCAGCTGGTTGGTGGAGAGGTAGTATAAGGAAATTGCTTACCCTCTCCTCCCTCTCAACACGCCCAGAACACAAACCTTAACTGAAAACCTGACAGATGAGCAGGAAAGGATTCTGTAGGATAGTGGTTCTCAAATTGCTGCACATTAGAATACTCTGGGAGTTTTAAAAAATCCTCATCTCAGGCCACGCACCCTAGACCAGAATCTCTTGGGTGAAGGTAGTTTCAGGGTCGAGACATCAGTACCCTTTAAAACTCCCCAGCGGATTCTAATGCATAGCCAATGTTGAGAACCATTGCCCTAAAACATAGTCTTAGTGGGAAAAGGACCAATTGCCCAAGAATCCCTGACAATTCCTTTTGAGGACTTGCCTTCTCCTTGGGATTTTCAAACTCTGATCCTCAGCTGCCTCTACTAAACCTGCTTTATCCCTATCTAGAAGACCAAAAAGTCGAGGGCAGGAGGGACAGCACAAGAAATTCTGGTACTGTCCCTCCTCTCCCAAACTGAGTTGGCTTCTAGTGAACACATTAATCAAGGCCTCAAGGAGCTCGTATTTTGTTTCTTTGGGAGGCGATTCCCTCCCAGAGGCTGGGCCAACTTTGTGTTCAGCACTATCCCTCTGATTCCATTGTCTCCAGAGTTTTACAGGAAAGGGGAATAGCAAGAACTAGAGCCCAAGGCCTGTTCCTGAGAGCCTATTAGGCCAGGTGATGGAACAGAAACTGATGGCTTCCCAGAGTCATCTTCTCTCTGACCTCTGACTTCCTGATCAGGTGGCCCTCAACACTGAGATTGAGAACTTGGGCCAGTCTACTGTGAGGAATCCACAAGGCAAGTTGGATCCAGAGGCTGCCAGAGCAGATGGCTGGGTTTCAGGAGAAGAATTCTACATGTACGTGCAGCCTGGGGCCCAGGGCTGACTGTGTTTATAGCATACCTTGAGCTTCTTTCTACAACCTCTAATCTCCTGTCCTAGCACAGGGGAAACCTCTGTCCTCCTTTAATTCTCCCTACAAGGCTGAACCTTACTTTGCTTGCACCTATCCAGACACATTGTTCTGTCCCCTGTGCCCCTGTAGACGCCTAGATCCCCAGACACATATTTCTGCTCCTTTGGTCTTTCTCAAATCCTGCACAGGCTTACAAGGAGAGTTCTGCAGCTGGAGACTATTTTGGAAGGTCGTGTCCCAGGTTGATGCTGTGGGCTCAAAGCTAAAAATGCTGGAGAGGAAGGGGCAGCTGGCTTCCTCCCCTGGCATGGTGAGTGGCCCTTCACCTGGGTCCTCTTGGCTCCCCACAGCTGAACCCTACCATCTATTCTACTCAGTTGATAGAGGCAAAAAAAATTTTGAGAGACCTATTTTTCAGGTTCTTGAGGCAACATGTTCTTTATAGAAGTCAATGTATCAGGGGAGGTGGGGTAGGGAAAAATCCTAAAAGTGGTTGCTTTGGCCTGAGGGCTGCTTTGGCCTCTAGTAGATGGTCTAGGATTGGAGAATCAAATCCAGGTAAAGGAAAGTGGGACACAAGGTCCCCTTTCTAATGACCTGTCCCATTTTCTTCCAACAGGGGAACGAGGCATTTGGGAGCACCTGCAGCCAGCTCCAGCTGTGACTCCAGCCCCCTGGGGAGTCCAGGGTGGGCAGGAGAGTGGTGGGGAAAGGGTCCTAAAGCATCAGACAGCAGGTCCCTCTCACACTGCCTCCCCAGAAGGCCACTCTGCACATGCCTCCACATCTAAGCTAGCAGTTCCCACCACCACCACTGCTACTGCTGAGTCCCACCTGTGTTTGGCCTTTTGAGCCAATGTTTCTGTGTGTAGCTGGGCATCATACTTAGGCTTCTTACTCAGTGTTTCTGTGTATAGCTATGTAGCTCTTTGTAGCTCTATGAAATAACATTTCCCACTGGGCCTCTCATTCCCTATGCTCTAACATCTACTGCAGCGACTTAAAAAAAAAGTCAATAACAAACAATAACAGGATGGTAATGACTTTTCCTAAGCACCTGGATAGCCATGATTTGTGAAAACAGCAGAAGCCAAGAGAATAGCAATATCTAGATGTCTTCTTGCTTGCCAGTGAATCTTTATCCTTTAATGCATTTAGAGATCTGCTCCCAGCACCTACGAGTTTCTTGTCTTCCCATAGAGTTTCCCTATAAAAGAGATGGGGAAGCCATATAGGAGAGAAGACTTACTCACCGGGGAGATTACAGTGTTGCAGAGGAGTTAAGAGTGACAATCTTCTCAACCTCTTGGGGCAAAGTTCATGAAAGCTCAGTGGAGGAACCTGTTCTCAACACCCTGCTGAACACTGGGAACTGAGGGGGCTGTAACCAGCATAAAGATGAAGCCTGAAGAGACCTAGGCAAAGAAATGAACTCAGGATTCAGAGATCTTTAGACTAATATGCGTTGGGCTCTGACTCTGTTCTTCCATGGGACGGACAGTGCGGTTTTCCTGGTGACTATCAATAAAAAGCCTTAGGAAAATCGGGACTTTGTACTTACTTCTGGGATTGTCAGGGGAAGAAGAGAGGTGGAACTGTAAGCCATCCTTGTACTTGGGTTGGGGAAAGCTCATCCCTGCTGGGAGGTCTGGAGTGGAGGCAGTGACAATGTGAAGGAGATGGGCTGCCCCAGGAGTCCCAAAATAAGAACTTCTGGCTCATAGAAATGGTTTGATCTGGTGGGCACTATGGTTGTACCATTACAGACTAGAGACAATGACCTGGTTCTCAGGGTAAGGAGAGTAAGGTAGCCCTTACTCTGGGGTGGGGGATAGCTGGTGTGTGCGTGCGTGCATGTGTGTGTAGTGGGAGTGTGAGGAGCTGCAGATGGAAGACAACCAGAGATAAGACCAAAAACTATATACCAAGATTTTGGATGTACAGGTCGGCATCCCAAAACCTGCTATAAATCCCCTTTCCCTTCCCCTGTGACTTTTATCTCTTTCTCATTCTTTATCATCCGTTGCTCCCCAGTTGATTTATCTCATCCACTCCCTCACTCACCCATTTTCCCATTCCATCAAGTACACTCTATACACCCAGGAGACTTATTAAACAGCTAAATACAGTTAAGATAACCAGTGTATCCTCAGCCCTTAAACAGTTAGGGTCTAAGCTTTCCTACAGAAAGGCTGTATCAACTGAAGAGAGGCAGGTGCCAGCCTGCAGCTTAAGAAAAAAGGGCCAATAAATTAATCCAAGACATTGGAAGGGAGAGTATTTCGGCTCAGGAATCAATGCCTGAAGGTTTCCCAAAGTCTGAATGAGATTATTTTCAAAAGCATGGATTCACTGAGCAGTTTTTGGTGTCAAACACCAGCCTGGGCAACCTGTCTACGGCGACTTGGTTAGCAGGCCAGCCCCGACTCAACAAACCCAAGACAGGTTTTATGAGTCTTACTAGACCCCTCCAGACAGTGCCCACAGATTTGAGCGCATCCTCAGTTGCAGACGTCGCGACTCTTAGCAGCGGATCAACTCACAATAGCCTTTCTTAGCTTCAATTTCGGCTTCTTACATTTATCACACATTATCGTTCGGCATGACTTAGAATGAGGACAGAGCCGCAAGCCCAGGGCTGGTGGGTGTACTCCAGGTGCGCATGCGCATGCATCCTAGCCCCGGAAGCAGCGCGGGGACGAGCATGGCGGCGGTGATGGCGGCCGAAAGTGTCCCCGCGACCCAACGAGAGGAGCCGGTTCGAGGTACGCAGAGTCGATGGGGAAGAAGTGTTCAGAGGGGGGCCTGGGGCTCCGGGTAGGGGCCCCAGATGATGGGGTTTACCTGGCAGGAGCCGACAGGTGGGAGGGGCGTGCCTGTGTGTGAGAAAGTGTCCTGTCAAGGCGACTGAGATGGTTGGCCGCGGAATCGAGTGTGAGCTGGGGCGGGTGCAAGGGAGCAGAATCGGTGTGTCAGGTGGGGCAAGGACGAAGTGAGGCACCCGAAACTATGGCATACGGAGAATGGAACCGAGTTGATAGAATAAGTATAGGTGGAAGGACGTGGGGAGAGAATGCTGTGGCTGGATTAGGACCAGGCATGGGGCAGGACACTTACTCATCCTCCGTTGAGCCAGACGATGCTGCCGTGGAGACAGCTGAGGAAGCAAAGGAGCCAGCTGAGGCTGACATCACTGAGCTCTGCCGGGACATGTTCTCCAAAATGGCAACTTACCTGACTGGGGAGCTGACAGGTGAGGCGGCCTGGATAGATTCGGGTAGTACCTCTCTTGTTGGAGTTAGGTTTGGCTTGGGGAGACCTGGGAGGTGCTTCAGCAGCATCAATCTGCAGCTTCCTCCTTAATCCCACCTGCTGTGAAACATGTCTGTCTGAAGTTTGGGGAGGTCATGAATGGGAAGGAAAGAGGTCCATTCCTTCACTGGAGAAATTCACAAACTACTTTCAGAAACACATAAGAATAATTAATCCAACTCTGCAGGCTTCTATAGTGTAGACTAAGGCTGACAAAACCAAAAGAATTCATCAAGAAGTGCTTCCTTGCAGGAGTTGTATTTTGAGCAAGGTTGTGGAGCAAATGAGTGGCCAAAAGCAAGTAGTTTGTTTGGCTAAAGCAGCTGTATTAACTGGGACAAGAGAAATGGAATTGGGGAATGAGGAGTGACCTGCAGATTTAGGGACCTTTTAGGTTGGTTTGAGGATTTGGTGACCCACCCTTTAGGACATGATTAATTTTTTGGTCCACAGTGTATTTTCAGGTGAACACATGATCTATGTGGAGGAGAGTCCAAAAATGAAGTCTGGTCCACTGTGGCCTCTCATAAGTGGTTATATTGTTTCACTTCCCCAGGAAATTGCTGTGAGCTAAATTTAGGAGCCAGACTCTATGAGAATAGGCTTGATGCAGAATAGAAGGGCTTATGAGTTTCAATCAGTCTGATTATCTATCATCTATATCTATCTATCTATCTATCTATCATTTCTGAGCAAGAGAAACTAAATAACAAAATTTTTGGCTTCTCTTTAAAAATTTTAAAGATTTGGCAATACTAGTCCCTTTAAATGGACTAATGCTAAGTTTGTCCCCACCACTCCCTGTTTTCTCCCTTTTACTGAGACCTGGTGTTATTTGCTATTTATCGTTATTCTTATATTGTGTTTTTAGTATGATACAGAAATGATTTTCTGCACAACATCTCTATCAAAATTTGTAAATGATAGACTACAATGACCACATATTCCAAGAAGTGGGAAGGAGCTTATTTTTTTGTGGAAGTGAATGATCTTATATATTTAACATGCAAATACATGTCTTGCTTCACTCATTTACATAATCTGGCTGTCTCCTAGGCATTTGGCTCTCTTACCCTTGTTTTAAAGAGACTAATTCAATAGTAGTGAGCATGGGTATGGAGTAGAGAGACCCGAGACAGATGAGCGACATTTCAGATGAAAAGCGATGATGGTCTGTGACAGAGTGATGGTAAAAGGAATGAAAAGGAAGACATGGGTGCAAGAACATTACAGAAGTGGAATATATAGGACATATTAAAGTGGGTATTGAGGGACTGGAGCATCCTAAGATGTGTTTGAGGTTTTAAGCCTGGGTGGTGCCATCAAC
Organism: Eonycteris spelaea; assembly: GCA_003508835.1. Taxonomy (NCBI): domain Eukaryota; kingdom Metazoa; phylum Chordata; class Mammalia; order Chiroptera; family Pteropodidae; genus Eonycteris; species Eonycteris spelaea. Next base: position 20,440,804 of record PUFA01000004.1, read on the forward strand.
CAAAAGAGAAAGTTGGAAAGAGGAACAATGTTTAGAGTGAAAATAATACTTTCAGTTTGGCACGACTGATTTTAGTTATTACCAGAACAGGTGACTTGTATATGTGAGTCCAGAGCTCAGAGAGTGATCAGAGGAGGAGAAACAGATTTAGGAGTGCTGTGAGCTGAGGCTATGCAGAATGAAATTGGCAAAGGAGAACTTTGGGCTAGATAGGAGGGCCTAGACTAAAATCTCAGAGAATGCCAGTATAGACAATTATTTTTTTTTTAATAACAATACTTGCAGTACCTAGGTTTCCAAATTTATTAAAAAAATTAATTTTAAGCAGGTTGTAATTTCTTCCTGATTGTCATTCTTACTTGCATAAATGCTTTTTTGAGTTTGAAAGGAAGCTAGCACGACCCTGGTAATGCCATGGGAATATGCCATCCATGTAAACATCAGTCATATGTCGCAGTTGAGAAAAGTTGAGAACTGATAGTTAAGGAGGTTGGATAAAAAGATCTGGCATAGAAACCAAAAAAGAGCAGTTAGAAAGAGATTAGAAAATCAGTGTAGTGTAGTATACAATGCTATAATGGCCAAGGGAGAATTTCATCAAGAGAGATCATAGTGTCAGATACTATAGAGAGGTTCAGGAGGATAGTAACTGAGAAAAGGCTATGGATTTAGTGCTTAGGAGAATACTGATGACCTTGGAGCATGTAATTTCATTTGATGGTGGGGGAACAGACCAGAGTGCAAGGTTTCACTTGAGTAAATGGTGAGGAAGAGGAAGCAGAAAGTATACAAGCTCCTCTTTCAAAAGGGTTAGCAGTGAAGCTCCTTTGCTTTTCTGAGAAAAGGATGTAGATGTAGCAGAATACATTTGATCTTAACCAAAAGGCCAGAGGCGATAGGTGTAGCAGAATACAGTGAGTGCTTTGGGGCTGGAGGAAACCTGAATATATATCTAGATAGAGAGGAAGGTCCAGGATAGAGAGAGAATTTGGAAATGCAAGAGAAAGGATCGAAGAGAGGCTTGGAAGAGAGGCTCTGAAGTGGTGGGAGGGTTTGAGATCAAGAGCACAGGAGGAGGAGTTGTCTTGGCAAGAACAGGGGCACTTCTGCCTCTTGGGAAGATACTAAGGTACAGAGAAGTTTCAAAGTGAGGCAGAAAGTTGAGATTATGTAAGTGGGCTTGGTTTTCGGAAAATTGGAGTAGAAGCCATTTGCTTTGAGTAGGACTAGGGAAGGGAATTGAGAAGCAGGCAGATAGTTTGGAAAAGTCAATGCATAAAATGCAGTATAGAATCACACAGTAATAAATAAGTTACTAAGATGTGGTGAGTTCCTAATTGATTTTACATATATTTATAATGCAGTCCCCCAAATTACATGTTTCATACTGTAGAAATACACTATTTATTTCATTTTCTTTTCTTAGGACATAAGTTTAGCATTTCCCTTTTTAACCCAGATTCTGAAGTTTGCGGCTCTTATTTGGTTTAAATGGTTTACTGATTGTTGCCTGAGTTTCTGCTTAGACATTCAGAGTATACAGGCTGAATATAAATGCCATAGGTCAAAAGTGGCCTGCACCTTTGACATTCCCTAAGCCATACCTTGGACTACCATTTAGCCTATAATTCCACATTCCAGTGATTTAAGACAAATCTTAAAGGCATCACATATTCTGTTTGTTTTAAAGCCACCAGTGAAGACTATAAGCTCCTGGAAAATATGAATAAACTAACCAGCTTGAAGTATCTTGAAATGAAAGATATTGCTGTAAACATTAGTAGAAACTTAAAGGACTTAAATCAGAAGTGTAAGTAATAATTTTTAAAATTAAACATGTTTGTAATAAATGTTCTCTGGTGCTTGGGGCTATGGAGAAGGAGGAGGAAATGGGCCCTGTCCTCAGGGAGCTCATTTTCTGAAAGTGAATTGCAAAGCTAAGGTGAATTTCTTCCATTTTGAGGAGTAGCATGTTTTGGTGGTATGGTTATTTCTATTTTTGAATGTTGATTTGATCAGTTTATTTCTAGATAGGAATGGAGGAGAGGAAGGATGGCCAGATTCTCATGAACTGATTTTACAATGAAGTCCATAAAGGTCTACTTTATAAACAGAAAACCAGACATCTATAAATGGAAAATCCTAATCTAGACTGGTAGAATATATTTTTCCATTAACTTCTATTGTGTTCCTTGTCTCTAGAGCACCCTTTCTTGGTCTGGGAGTACCCAAGAAACGGAATCAGTTATGGAAAGATTACTTGAGGAGCAAGGAATTTTAAAGAAACAGGAGATGAAAGAGACTTGTGTTGTCTAGGTTATAGTAATGTATGATCAGCTAGCTACTATCTTCTAAAGCATTTGTCCTGCTAGTGATTAGAATCATGTCACCCCACCTAGTGTGTCTTATGTAGAGCTGGAGAGACACTAGCATTCTTACTTTTCTACTCTTTTCTATACAACTTGTGGAGGCCATGGAAACATGGGGCCTGTCCTTGTTTTTAAAGATGCTGAACTGCAGCCTTATCTGGATCAGATCAATGTAATTGAGGAGCAGGTAGCAGCTCTTGAGCAGGCAGCCTACAAGTTGGATGCGTATTCAAAAAAACTGGGTAACTATTTTTATTTGTTTTGATTTAATAAGATGCCAGTATGACCTTAGCTAATATTATGGTTAATATTTATGGTGTGCCTACAATGATTTGGTTTCATCCTCACAAAAACCTAGTGAGAATAATTTTTTAAAAATAATAGTAAGAAAAAAAACATTTTCTGAGTATTTAATGATATATCAGGCACTATTCTTAATGCTTTACCCGTTTATGTTTTTTATCCTCTCATTAATCCATGAGGTAAGTACATGATTTTTATCCCCATTCTATAGGGAGGAAACTATGGTTGAAAGGGCTAAGTAACTGTGAGGATATAAAGCTAGTATGTGGAAGAGCTGTGTTCCAAACCACCTCTGTTTGATTATAAGTTTCAAGCTCTTAATTGTGGTTTGGCACCAGATTTTAAAAATGCATATACATATGTCTTCAAAAACAGCATAGTCATTCTAGGGTTTTCTTGAAGGTTTGCTTTTCCTTTTTTTTTTTAGGGGGAAACTGATGGCTTGCTAACTGGCTGTGGCTCCTGTAACCATGATTAAAAATAACAAAGTTGTTTTTATCCTAGACATAATTTTTTTTTTCATCATTGACAATTGTTGACTACTTCAAGAGAGTAGTTTGTAGCAGACTGACATTTGAAATGGGTGGTGATTAACAGTTTCATTGTTCATAATTAAATTTACTAAATGGTGCCTGTGAACCTTACTATGTAGAAGGCATTGTACCCAGTGCTTTCAAAGTTTTAAAGAAAAAGTGAATCTATTACATTAAGAGGCTTATTTAATGGTCTTTTAAATCTTTGTATCTTTCAACATTGCTTTCCTAGAGTGAGGGATAGGGATAAGAAAATAAAAAGTAAAACATACATTTATGCTTCCTGAGAGTTCTAATCTGTCTCCCAGAGGGTGTCTGGGATAGTGCCTTAGAGGCAATTTCTGGTGCTTAGTAAGGCTCCCAGTGGCTCAAGGGCCAGTAAATCTGCTTATTTCTGGTGGAACCATCTGAGCAGGTGCTGTTAATAGGGTTAGAACATAGTGAACTTGTATTGTGTTCTCTATTCTATATGTGTGTGTCTGACTCCTTACTTTAAGCTGTGTACATCAATGATATTTAGACAGATATCCAAATATCTGTCCTTAGCTAAAATAACATTTATGGTGTTCCTACAGTTTGGGTACAGTTTGGACAACTGATGAGATTGAAACTAATACACTTTTTGAAAGTGTAATAGACATTTTTGAATTTGCTTGGAAATGCTAATGAAAAAGTATCTTCATAAGAGCCAGTTTTTAAAATACAGCTTTCTCTCCCTCCTCACCCCGGCAGAAGCCAAGTACAAGAAGCTGGAGAAGCGATGAAAACCTTATTCCTGCGCAGCAGAGTCTTTTTTAATGTGGAAAATGTTTTATAAGACCTGAATCCTGAGGCTGATGAATTATTAAAACTCCTCAAAAGGAAGCTATGCTGGCCGTCCCAGAAACATCCCACCATTGCAGTAATCTAGAGGACTGTGGCTACTCCTATATCCCCAGAAACTTACACTTATAACTCCTGACTTTTTATTTGAATGCTTCATTATCCATTCAGGACACAGAACCTCTCAAAGTTCAGGATAAACCTGGGCTTGCCAGTCGAATCAAATGAGAGGGCCTATTTTTTCTACATTATTTCCTTTCTTTCCTTTTCCTTTTTCTTTTCCTTTTCTTTCCTTTCTTTCCTCCTTTCCTTTCTCTTTCTTTCCTTTCCTTTCCTCTCCTTACTAGATTACCAGTTTACTATAAAAGGCTATTAAAGGATGTGAATCAACAGCCAGATGAACAGGTACACAGGTCCAGGTCCAGGACAAAGGTGTTTCTGTCCCTTTGGAGCTTGGGGCCCCAACAAGGTGGCACGTGAAAGCATTCTAGTTCCCTAGTGTGGAAGCTCTCCCTCTACATTATTTTCTTAAATGACTGGATTTTAAGTTACTGGATAAATGTTTGTTTTTTCTGTTAATGATGCTGATGTATTGCTAACAAGATTCTAAATTAAAAAAGGAAAATGAAACAAACTTGGTCTTTATAGTTTATCACTTTGTGAATATCAGTAATTCGCTTTTCCATAACATTGCAAATAACAGGAAATCTTAAAATTATTTCAGGCTGTCTTCTAGATGAGCAGAAACAGTTAAAGGAGTGTTGAGATAGTCTGGTGTATGCGATAGGCCCCTCCTGTCTCTTCTATGTGTGAGTCAGTTGTCTGGGGATGGAACACCTTGACATGTTCTCTATTTTGGCAATGTGATAAAGGCAAAGACAGGATATGTGTGTGTATGTGTAAGGTGGGGAGGTAGGGCTGTCATTCACAAAATAAAGCATTTTATAAAATATTTTCCTATTTTTGTTTGCAGGGGGGCTCCTGGGGACCTATTAGTCTTTTTTTTTTTTTTTTTTTTTTTTTTTTTTTTTTTTTGAGACTAAAGATATCGGTGGATAGGGGATATAGACTGACCAGTCTGGTTTGGAAAACAGGCAACCATTTTCAGAATTGGGTGTTAGCAGCTAGGAAGGTGACCAAGATCCCCAATTCTATCTCCAAAACAGTTCTTACCTGTTTCTGTTACTTCCAACTATCTCTGTTCCAGACCACCATTGTTTATTCTCTGTTCCTCTGGACTATATCACTTATTTCTGCTCTAATCTTTATTATTTCCTGCCTTCTTCTAACTTTGAGCTTAGGTTGTCCTTTTCCAGTTCCATAAGGTATATAATGTTAGGTTGTTTATTTGAGATCTTCCTTTTTTCTTAATAGAGACATTATAGCTATAAACTTTCCTGTTAGAACTGCTTTGCTACATCTATAAGTTTAGGTATGCTATGTTCCCATTTTCGTTTGTCTCAAGATATTTTATTTTCCTTTAAAATTTTTTTTGGTCCATTGGTTGTTCAGGAGTTTGTTGTTTAAGTTTCATGTATTCGTGAATTTTCTAGTTTTCCTTCTGTGAATGAATGCTAGTCTCATTCCAGTATGGTTGGAAAAGATACTTGACATTAATTTCTATTTTCTTGAATTTGTGAGTAATTGTTTTGTGGCCTAACATGTTATTTATCCTGAAGAATGTTCCATATGCGCTTGAGAAGAACGTGTATTCTAAAGCCAGACTTGATATGCATACAAGGCTTTCCTATTTTTTCCCTTTTGTCAATTTCATTTTTTTTGTTTCTCTGATACATTGTGTTCAGCTATCTTGATACACCTTAATTCCCATGAATGAGTTTTTTTTCATAAGCTTTCCACTTTACAATAAATTAAGATTTGTAAGAAAGTTTTAAAGATAATACAGAATTCCACAGATAAATTTTCATATCTTACTGTTATTTCCTCTTCCTGAAATTATTATCGATCCATGTTTGACAAACTTCTACTCTTCTTCAAGATTCAGATTTGATATCTGTCTTCCTCATTAGAGTGATATAGTTAGGTTGGGCTAGGTTAGGGCCCAACATTATGCTGGGAACTTCCTAGTAGCTCAGAAACTTCAATTGCCTCGAAGTAAAAAATCATAACATTTCTTTTTGTCATTTTTCCTGGGCTGTGCTGTATTACCTATAAAGTAGAAATGCATGCTTAGTGTGCCAGAAAAGCAGGGGCATTGATATTTATGAGGCAGGGAACTTGATATATCCCCAAAAAACATTGGAGAAGTTGTGAGGAAAACCAGAACTTTGTTCTTCTTCCTTAAACTTATTTAAGTTTTAGTTGATTTTGAACGGCTTGACTGCCCTTGGTGAGTCTTCCGTGCCCTTCAGTTGTCAGGGACGCTCACCTTTGCTTCCATTTCCTTACATACTATTGTCTCCTACCAATTGGCCTGAACTTTTCAGGGTCAATATCATGAAAAAAGGCAAGAAGGTAGGTGAGCTATTGTAGATTAAAAGAGACTGGAGATAGAACTGAATCCAAGTGTGAAAATTGACTGCATCCTGAATGAAAACAAAAGGTATAAAATAAATTTGGGAGTGACAAAGGAACTTTATGGATTTGTGTTAGGTGATATTATTGAATTACTGTTTATTTTCTTAGGTGCGTTAGTGGTGTTATGATTATGTAGGAGGATGCCCTCATTCTTAGGAAATGCATGCAGAGGTATTCCTGAAGTCTACCATTTTCTTTTAAATGATTCATTGAGAATAAAAGTGCTTGCACACCTAGATGGAGAGAGGAGGGAGAGAAAGGAAGAAAATTTGGCAACATATTGACACTTATTGAATTGGGGTAATGGCCATTATTCTTGTAACTTTTTAATAGGTTAACACTACAAAATGTGTGTGGAGGGAATCTATCTTGCCCACTCAAGTGATACGATGAGGTTAGGCTAGGTTAGGGCCCATTATTGTGCTGGGAGCTTCCTAGGAGTTCAATAACTTCAACTGCACCGAAATAAAAAATCATAATGAGATTCCGTTTTGTCATTTCCCCTCCTTCCCTCCTTTGCTCGCCTCTCAATTCCTCAGTGAGGCAAAACCACCCGAAAGAGTCCTCTGTCCCTCGGCGCTCGCCATAGATAACTGAGCCCTCATTGGCTGGAGTGTGTTGACGTCATACTGCAGCGCGGCTGCTTTTTTCCGAGGAGCGCGGGCTCGGTGTCCACACTCTGGGAAGTCAGTCGTCCCAGCCCACGCTATAGGAACCGATGGCTCAGAAACCTCTGCGCCTGTGAGTGACCCTGAATCGGAAGCCGCTGTGTGCGTCCGTGTGTCTGTGTGTGTCTGTGTGTGCGCGCGCGCCGGTGTCTCCCGGCCGGGGTCTCACGAGAAGCGAAGGGAAGATGCAAAGGGGAGGGTGAGAGCGGGGCATGTTGCGGAGCTCTTACCTGGTCTTTGCTTCACTGCGGCCGGCCTCTTTTCACCGTTGTTTTCGCTTCCGAAGGGAGACGTTTGGCGACATTCGCGGGGAGAAGCGGAAGCTCGCAGCGTCAGGCCTCCGTGTTCGGCCGTGCTGGCCTTTTGACACGTCAGTTCCCGTTCATTTATCCCTGCACTCCATTTGTTAACCAAAATTTCTAGGCGTGGAACCCATTGATGGGCCTTGGGCAGGATAGATAGATAGATAGATAGATAGTGCTTCTTTGAGGGAGGTGTGTGTGTGGCGGGGTGTGCACCGGGCTGGTGAATGGAGGACTTCATTTATCCATTAATTCAACAAATATTCAGCAAATATTTATTGAACAATTGTTGTGTGCCAGGCACTGTGCTAGGCGTTGCACAGATGACGTTCCTGTCTTAATGTAGGCAATAGTCCAGAGGAACAGATACTAATCAAAGAATCCATATAAATGTAAGATTGTGGTAGTGATAAGTGTCAGGAAAAAAGGTTCACCGTTCTGAGAGGGTGTATAATTGGAGCATTTGCCTCATTGTGAGGACTCAGGGGAGTCAGAATCGAGCCTTGATTAATATTTTTATCTTTAAAAATACCGTGTAATATTTAAGAAAGCCTTGTCACGATCAAGTTTTCATTTTGGAAAGCGATTCTGGCTGCAGTGTGGAGAACAAATTAGAGCCAAAGTAGAGGACAGCTAGGATTAGATAAGAGTGATGGCAGAAGAAAAATGCAGGGAATTCATGGTTTATTAAGGAGATGAAATCAACAGGGCTTGAAGATAGGTTTGGTTGTGAGTGAGGAGTCAGCACTGTTGGGATCTTAGATTTCTATTTCTCTTCAGCGGGAGAGGAAACACTGGAAAAGGGCCCAGACGAGGAGATGATGAATTTTGAGGCGTCCTATGATGTACAAACTGGACATGGCTCTCCAAGAAACATTATAATTACATGTGACAACTGCTATGATAGAGGAAGTGCAGGATCCCGTGGGAGCACCAGGAATTGATGACTGATAGGGGGCAAAGGGCCTCCTAGAAGAGGTGGTGCTCAGAGATAAATAAAAATGCTTAATAGATTATTACAGAGCTTGCTTTGAGATGCTGTATGGATTTCTGGAATTTTGAGAGTGACTTTCTGAGCTGCTCAGGAAGACTTAGAGAAGTGCTAAGCCATGAAGGATGGGAAAAACTTACACTCAAGATGTTAGAAGTAACTACCCCAGCGAATGGCAGGAGCAGAGAGTGAGTAATCAATCAGATTGGCAGCAGGGAAGGTTTATGCTAGGGAAATTTGAAGAAGGCCCTGGGGCTTGTGTAAGGCTGTGGTTCTGCAAACAATTGCTTTTCTTAATGTTTTTGAGTTTTTAAACTCTTGGGTGTCTGAAGGGTGGATTGGAAGAAGAGAAGGCATCAGAGGAAATGGAAGTTTATTTATTTTGTATCTAATGCCAGATTTATTGTAGTTCTCTCTTGATTTTGCCCCTGCTGTATCACAGACTCTCACTTGCTCAACCTCGCAGCTACCCTTCGTCCTTCACTTCCCATCCTGTGTCTCTCCAGTTGGTGTTTGGGTCTTAAGAATTCTAGATTTCTCATCTGTTTGTCTCCCCCTGCCCCCCTCCTCATTTGACATCACCTTTCTTAGTGCTGTTTTTGCTTACAGTCGTCGTTTCTTCAGACCACCTTTGACTCTTACTAAAATGATATTTCTAAAACAGGTAACGATCATGTCATTTCTCAGCTTGAAAATGTTCAGTGATATGGACAGTAAAATCTAACCAGAAAAGCAATGACAAATCAGTAAGGACTATATTTCAAGATGAGTTAAAAGACATTAAGGAAATGATATGAGAAGTGGAAAAAACATGTAAATCAGAATTATAAAAACTCAGAAATGAGATGATAGAACAAGTTACTTCACAACTTAGGGCCAGTCTGCCTAAGAACCTCAGCTCTTGCCACTTCCTCCTACCTCCGTACCCCATAACACTTTACACATAACTCCTATTGTAGCCCTTTTCATATAAATGTACAATTATCAGGGTATCTCTCCTTCCCTGATTGTAAAACTGTTTGAGGCTTGAACTGAGTATTCCTTCTCTTTTTACTCCTAACATATTCTTACAGTATTACTTGGCATGTTGCACTTAGCATATTGTAGGTGGTGGCAGTATGTGTGTAAGATGTTTGAGAAAGGGGATTGATGGAACTTGGTGACTGGAAGGGAGATTTTTGACTCTCGGTGACCAAATTGGTGGTAGACCTATCCACGAAACTTGAGAAGAGAGGAGAAGAAGCTGGTTCAATTTTGTAGGAAATGATATGCTAAATTTTAGATATGGTGAGTTGGAGGTGTTGGTGAAATCTTTAGATGGAGCAGTTCAGTGGTCAGAAATAGTTCACATGCACTGAATGTCTCAGGTAACCTCAGAGAGACTGGGTCACATGTCTACCTGATCCAGGAAGATGAGTGTTTACCAAATCTAGGAGGCCTATTCATGTTTCCTGAATTGCCTTAATGTTTATCTCTTGTTTGCAGCTTGGCTTGTGGAGATGTTGAAGGAAAGTTTGATATATTATTCAATAGAGTTCGAACAATTCAGAAGAAAAGTGGAAACTTTGATGTAAGATGTTTCTCTTTACTGAATTTAATTTTGCTGTTGTAGTCAAACATACTAAAATGAAGTTTGGGCTCCCTTATTCATTTCTCAGTTAAACACATTCTCTATTTTTTTTGTTAGATTGAGTTCCTTCTGTGAGCCTAGGAACTTAGTAGCTGCAGAGTGGTGGAAGAAGGGAGACCTGTTTCCTTTTTATATTTTTTGAATTTCAATCTTGTTACTTTATTACTGTACATGAAACTGAAAAAAGACTAGCAGAACATCCCTAAGTGATTCTGACCTCTGGATTTCGGAAGCAGAAATGTATTTCATGAGTGTTTGGTATAGATTAAGTCAGATAACATATGAGCAAATGCTTCACAAACCAAAGAACCATGTATAAATGTTATGTGTGGTCACCAACTAGACTGTAAATTCTGTTACAGGTATGGGGGCAGTATGTTCATTGGGTTAAAGATTGAGTAAAGGCCAACAGGCAGGAAATGCATTTTATATGCCCTGTATTTCTCAGGGTACCTAATGTTTATAGTTTGTATTTCACAGAGTGATTCTTTAAGGTCAGTTTCTCCATCTTTCCCTGGACTCCCTCTTCCCCATCCCCAACTTGAACTTGATAGCCAGTGAGCCAAAATTTAGTAGTTTATAGAATCAGAGTAGCTACTACAATTGCTGCTAAGACTTCATCTATTGAAATTCTGCAAATTGATTAAGGAAAAAACTTTATGGTTTTTTCATTGGTTTTGATCATTACTTAGGATAATTAGCTGAATAAGGTTATTATCAATTATGTACTGATAAAAAAAATCTCATATCTGTTTAAAATACTCATTTTAGCTGCTGTTGTGTGTAGGAAATTTCTTTGGCTCCATTCCAAATGCTGAATGGGAGGAGTATAAAACTGGCATCAAGAAAGGTATGGAATTATTTCTATTTAACAAATGATTTCTAACAAAGCTTCAAGGCTACACAATTCTTGCTGGGTTGTTTTTCACATGTGTTAGTTATTTAAAAATTTCCTTTTGAGCTCTGCATTGATCTGGGTGGGATGCAGATGCATCTAAATGTTCACATTTTGAATTTGGTTGGATGTAGTTCCAGAAAAACCTAAGTACGTAGGAATTGAATAAATACAACAGTATGTGTCCTTTTCTTTTTCCATTTTTTCCTAATTATACATTTATCATCCTCTTTAAGATGTCACTTCATCAACCTGGTGACACCAATTAATAGGCCGCTAGGTTGGGTGTAGGATATCATAGTTGGTGAGTATATTTTACATGTAGGATTGCAGACTCTTTACTTTTGCTATGATTATTTTTTCTATGGGGAAGCATTTTTCAAGTTTCAAACCAGATCTGGTAACTATGGTTTTCTGTCTATTTCTGTCACTAGCTCCTATTCAGACGTATGTGCTAGGTGCCAACAATGAGGAAACAGTAAAATATTTCCAAGATGCTGATGGGTGTGAATTAGTTGAAAACATTACTTACCTGGGTAAGTTGACATTTTGTGTGTGTGTGTGTGTGTGTGTGTGTGTGTGTGTGTGTGTATTTGTAATCAACATAATAAAGTGTCCTTAGGAATTAGTATCTGGATTTTTGTGACTGGATTCATCTGCCATTACTGCTTGAGAGAATGCGTGTTGGCAGAGGGATTCGTTCCCAAAGTTTGTGTTTATACCCTTAAAACTGGCATTTTTCCCTTTGTGATCTTACCCACCTCCCTCCAGTCTCCTTGTGTTCCCACAACCAAATATACACTTTCAGTCAAATAGAGAATAAACTACTTGACTACAGTGTATCGAGTACTTAAGGTGTAAATGATGTTTAAACTCCATGTGTGTAGTCTCACCATTTAACATTGCTAGATATGTACAGCTTACTTGTTAGATTCCTAACTAGCTGTAGTTCGAGGTTTAACTAAGGATTTTTGGAAACTCAAGCTTTTAGCTCTAATCTTTGGGTTTTTCACTCCCTTTGTCCTTTTTCTGGTTCTAGGTCCACTCTTCAGTTCCTGAATTTCTTCTTGTGGTTCTTTCGGTGTCTGGCTGTTTTAAAAAGCACTGTCAAATTTTGCTTTTGTTTTCTCTTCACGTGTTGTCAAGTCTGCAGCCTCTTGGAACATTCAGCTCATTTTTTCTTTTTTCTTAAAATGGCTCCACTGCTCTTCATATTTCCTTTTTCTTGATCCCTCATTTCTCTAGAAAGCTTATACATTTTCTTTGCTGTGAATGTCCTTACTCTCTCTCCCCACCATAGTCTGCCATGGCCTTTACTCTCTACATCTGACTGTGGCCCTCCTATAAGCAATCTCATCTTATTTCAATTATATGGGTCTCCTTTAGGCATAAAATGGAGGGACAGATTTTTGTTTATTATTTTTAATCACAGTGTGGGATATACATTTTGAAATTCTTTTGTTGTAGTTCCTAATATGTACCTGACTTAATAGCAGTTCTCATTGTAGTTATTAGATTTGAGTTAAGACCATTACTGGAGGTATTTATGGCAGCTATTTTACCATATGAATTTAGTGCCAGGAGTGGAAAGAGCAGCTGAGGTGTTTGGGTTATTTCTCTGAAAGGTTTTTTGAGATCCAGTAAGAGGAGCAAACAATGAACTTGATAGTAAACATGTGATACTGAGCTTAAAGTGCTGGCAAAACATCCAGTATATATTTGGATATGATCTTTCTAGAGTTTATAAACAAGGTCAATGTTGAAAGTGTAGATTTCGGGGAGTTAGTCCATAAAGATGAAAAATAAAGCTCAAGAAAATCACAATTGTTAAGAAAAATATAATGAGAAGGGAAGCAGGCAGATGATGGCACCTTACAGCGGGGGCATATATCTTCGTCTAGAGGGTAGGCAAAGAGAGGTGAAAGTGATTAGAAGAGTGTTGAGAGAGGTAAAGATGTTAAGTTCATAGACTAAATGAAGAGAGAACAGTTTTAGGAGTAGAGACCGTTGGCGATTAGTGACCTTTAAGAGAATGGTGGGAGAAAGAAACTAGTGTGCTAAGAAACTAATTAAGAGGTAAAGCACTTTGGACAGACTATACTCTTGAGAACTTTGGAACTGAAGAGGAAGAACTTTGCAGTTATATGTGTTTCTTAGTGTGTATATTACTTAGTATATTTAATATTCTGTTATCTGAATGGAAAGAGCCAGTTGAGACTCAGTAGGTGAAAGGACGGTGAAAACTGGTGGAACAAGGTCTTGAAGGCACATGTGAAAAATAAATTTAGAAGAGGTAGAGTTTCTAATTTTTCTTAAACAGTTGCACTTTTGAAATGTTTTCCTTCACTTGGAAGCTGCTGCCTGAATGAAGAATACATCTAGGCTGCACCTTCCTCAGAACTGCAGTTATTTTTTCTTCTCATTGCTTTACCCCATGTCCAGGTGTCTGGGTTTCTTTCACTCCATGTAGAGTTTCCTCTAGAAGGCAGAAAGCCTTTCTCTTAATTAGTGCTTCCCAACTTTTTCATTTTAATGCACTTGGGGTAAACGGACTAGCCAGGGACTCCAGCAGCCTCTACGTAAGGGCTGCTTTCACTGAACAGGAATACTGTTGTAGCCATCCAACACTGAGGCCTAGCAGCCAGAAGGGGGCTCTAGGAGAGTTTACACTCATTCAGATGTGTAGAAGGCAGGGAAATCAGAGTCAGTGGCACGGGGAGATTGAGATTCATCTCCATAGTGACATGTTATTTGCAGTTTTGACTAAAACTTTTCCATTTTTCTTTGAACCAGGTCGTAAAGGTGTCTTCACCGGAAGCTCGGGACTACAGATTGTGTACCTCAGTGGGACAGAGTCCTTAAGTGAGCCAGTCCCAAGTTACAGTTTTAGTCCCAAAGATGTGTCTTTCCTGAGGACAATGCTATGTTCAACATCCCAGTTTAAGGGTGTTGATATCTTGCTCACATCCCCATGGCCCAAGTATGTGGGGAACTTTGGGAATTCTTCTGTGAGTAGTGCTTGTTTCTAAAAGCAAATTGCATTGACTTAATTTGTTTTTTTGTTTTTTGTTTTTTTTTGCTTTTTATATTGAATATTTCAGCTCTTAGTACCTGTCAGTAGAAATCTTCTGTGAGTTTTTTCAGGATACTAAAGCTATATCAACTGACCAAAGCAAAAGTTGATTCTATGAAAGCACGATTCAGAGATGAGATTGCTGAAATCTCAATTATGACTGAATCATTCTTTAAATTATATTGTCTACTTTAGGTACCCTCTTTCAGGCTTCCTCTTAGTGTGTTTTGAGTATTTACTAATTTTTAGTGAAAAGATTTATAGCTAGTGGCAGCTCTGCAAGTCATATTTTCCCCCTTCCATTACAGATTATAGCTTTTTGCCTATCAGTTTTTTTTTTTTAAATGGAATCATTATGGGATTGAAGATTGAGAGATCTAAAGATGGGAAATGAGATGTTGGAAACTTGGTACTTCTCTAATGTGAAAACTTTAATGTTGGGATACATTGGAGCTTACCGAGCATTTGGTCCTAATATTTTTATAAGCAGCCTAGAAGTGGATATACACCAGGTTTGTGAGAGACAACTATAATGGGTCAGGAAATACTATATTGGTGGAAATAGGCCGAAGGAAGATCTGGAAAGTAGTAGAAAGTATCAGCTGAGCTTCAGTGAAGGGAAGTATAAAAATACAAATGTCAATTAATAGATGCAGAGTTATCAAAAGGGGTCCAGAAAGGGTCCTGTAGAGCAGTCTGTCACTTCAGCACAGTATGGCTATACCAAAAAGCGAGCAAGATAACCAGGCATTATCAGGAAGGATATTGAAAGGAAAAGGGACAATACTCTTTCCTTTCCACAAAGCCATGGTTATTCTTCACCTAGAATACAAAGGGCAGTGCCGATTACAGTGTGGAGAAGATGCAGCAAAGCTAGGAAAGATCCAGAGGACTGCTAAGCTGATGGTGGACGTGAGAAAGACACATGTGATGTTCTGTAAAGGAGGATGAGAAGAATGAGTCCCCTTCATTTTAGGGGTGCTAAAAAAGGATTTTGATTAAAGTTTATAAATAACTGTACAAGATACAGAGGAGAAAACAATACAGTTCACCAGTTCCTAAGATGGTACAACTAAGCTCAAGGCCAATTTCCTGCCTTTCAGTAGAAGTGCTTTACTTACTGGAAAATCAACTTTGGTGATTTCTTTATTTCCAGCTAATAACTTCTCTTAGAGTTTATATGTAATAGTGTGGATGAGAAGTCACATAATTTGTTATTAATTGAAACAAGGCATGCTCTGGGAACAAGGCTAACTTTCGACAAACTTTATGTTATAAACTTTACAATAAGGGCATGGTCGTGGCCTTCGACAAACTATGTCTTCCTTGACTGAAATAAAATAAAGGTTTTGCATACTTATGTGATGAAGTCCTTTTATATTCCATACCAAATATTCTGTGGATCCTTGGAGCCCTGAAAGCCAGCTTAAGTTTTATTTTCTTCATTGTCTGTCTGCATTGTCGGAACTATAGGTGCACAACAAAACAAAGTATAAGAGCATGGCATGTGGGCTTCAGAGAGCGTTTACTTTCCAAAAATTAATAAACCCTGTTTCAGGTGTTAATGTGAAGGACTTACCTTTTAACCTCTAGCTTCTAACAGTTGTTCTTATTTCTGTATTTATAATAGCTCAGTTCTCCCTCTGTGTTTCAGAGTTCTCTGATTGCCATAAGTATGGAGTTTACTGTGCAAACCCTACTGCCTAAATTTATATCCACATACAGATATCAAAGACATTGCAAAATGTCTTGTTATTTCTTTGCATTTCTTGTTAACTCTTAGGTCTGTAAGGATGACTGAGTTTCTGTTCACTAGGGAGAAGTGGATACCAAAAAATGTGGCTCTGCTTTGGTCTCCAGTCTTGCCACAGTCTTGAAACCAAGATACCATTTTGCTGCTTTGGAAAAGACCTATTATGAGAGGCTTCCATATCGGTGAGTAGCATTTTATTCTTTTTGGCTTTTTGAAGAATTTGCCTTGGATTTTCTGTGTAAACTTCTCATGTTCATTTCAGCAATATAATGTCTTGGTTTCTTTTAGTTACTCAGGCACTGAAATGAATGACACTCAAGTTTTTCAACTTCTATGAGTTTGTTCTCTAATTTGAAATACAAGGGATCGCACTGTATAGAGCCCCTGAAAGGTTTGAGGGTCTGAGGTAACAATATTGTTTACTCATCATGGCTTGATGTAGCACAGAAACTCCTGTTTTGATCAGGTCAAACAGTACTCTTTGTATAGTCTTAATATCATCACAAGAAGTATTTCAGTTTGGGAATCAAGACCATGTATCAGTTTTTTCCTTCTTTTTTTTTAAAATTTGAGTAGAGGTAGAGTTTTTTAAAGGATGTATTGTAGAGAAAATAAAACCAGTGATTTATAAGTGATAGAGTTAAGTAAAGTTAACTCTGAATTATCTTTACTGTAAAGGGCATGGATAATCCCCGAAATAATTTATGAAAACTTTTTTACACAAAAATAACGTACATGTTGTTGAAAGTTGAAAAAGTATAGGAGAGCAAAAAGGGGAAAATAACGCTTCTTTGCCGCATAATACCACAGCCTAAGATACAACCATAGGTGATACAGTTATTTCTATTATATCTCTGTAAAGCATTCCAAAAATCTTCTTGTTCTTTAAAACCATGCACCAAAAACAGAGGTTATGAGAACAAGCCACTCAAAACCTCTTCAGCTTTTAAGGATTTTAGTACACATTTCTCTGAAGAATATATACCATGGCCAGTAGACACATGAAAAGATCCTCACATCATTAGCCATTAGTGTAATCCAAATCAAAACCACCATATGATATCACTTCAAAGACATAAACAATAACAAATATTGCCAAGAATATGGAGGAATTAGAACCTTCATACATTGCTGGTGGGAATGTAAAATGGTGCAGTTGCTTTGCAAAACTGGTATTTCCTTAAAAGGTTAAACATAGAGTTGCCATATGACCCAGCAATTCCACTCCTGTGCCAGTCAAAATGAAAATATAGGTCCACACAAAATTTGTACACAAATTATCATAACAGCATTAGTCATAATTATTCACAATAGCCAAAATGTGGAAGGAACTCAAATGCTCATAACCTGCTGAATGGATTAAAAAAAAAAGAGGTGTATTCATGCTATGGAATGTTATTCAAGAAGAAAAAGGAATGGAATACTGATATATGCTACAACATGGGTGAACCTTTAAAACATTCTAAATGAAAGAATTCAGACACAAAAGATCACATATTGTATGATTCCATTGATACATAGTGTCCAGAATAGGCAAATTTGTATTGTTTTAAGCTACAAAGAGATAGTAGGTAAGTGGTTGCCAAGGACTATTTAGAGGGAAATGGGAAGTGACTGCTAGGTATAGGGTTTCTCTTTCCAGTGCTGAAAATGTTCTAAAATTAAATTGTGGTGATAGTTGCACAGATCTGTGAATATACTAAAAACTATTGAGTTGTATACTTCAAATGGGTGAATTGTATAGATTTGAATTAGCTCTTAAAGCTGTTTAAAAAAGAGAAAAAAAAACCCTGTGCCACTTTTTAACCAGAATTATAACGAGAACCCATAACTAGCATAATAAAAAATACTAGTATAGTTAAATCTCTACTAATGTTTGCACCTAGAATTACAGTCAGTCCATGCTTTTACATCCCCGTATTGTGAGACTTAAAGTTTTTCCTTGAGGAGCAATTTATCATAATTAAAAATACCATTCAGGGGTAGCATTCTTCATCAGTCATTTTTATTTTAAATGGGGGAGACATCTTCACAATTTCTTTATCTGTACTTGCAATTTCCCGGTGGTATTAGTTTTTTATTGTTACTATAACAAATTACCCCAAACTTTGTAGCTTAAAACAATACAAATTTATTATCATGTAGTTCCATAGGTCAGATGTTTTACACAGGTCTCACTGGGCTAAAATCAAAGTGTCGGCCAGGTTGTGTTTGTTCCTAGAGGCTGTAGGGGAGAATCAGTTTCCTTGTCTTTTTCAGCTTCTAGAGGCCACCTGCCTACGTTCCATGGCTTATGGCTCATGCACCATCTTAAAGCCAGCAACTCTGGTTAAATCCTTCTAACCACTCTCACCTTCTACAGTCACTTTCCTCTCTCTTTTGCTTCCCTCTTTCACTTTAAGGACCTTGGGTTGTATTGGGTCTGTCCAGGTTGTCCAGGATCATCTCCCTATCTTAAAGTCAGTTGATTAGCAAGTGATTAAATCCATCTGTCACCTTAATTTCCCTTTGCTGTGTAAGCGGACATTGACAGCTTATGGGATTAAAACATGGACATCATTGTGGCGGGGAGGTCGGTCATTGTTTTTGCCTATTATACCTGGATAATTTAACAGTGGAAAGTCTTAGCAATTCCTGAGATTACTGCACGAGTCACTACTTGTGCTGAAGAAAGACACTTCTCAGACTATTCTTTAACGTCTTCATGTATTACTAAAACTTCCATTTAATTATGAGTCATCTGTTCCAGTCATTTTAAAAGTTGGAGACAGTTGCATGTGAAACAGCATGACTTCCACCCTAGACTGATACCAGTTCCATTTACCAGCTATGAATGTACTTGCTCCCTTTAAAAAACAAGATGTAGCAGACAGACTATATTTTGGTTATTTCCCTTCAATAATGTGACTATAAAATGTGTATTTTGTATTTTTTATATAAAATGGTATGCTAGATTTTTAAGTAAAATTATATTTTTGTAACAGATTTAGAAAATTTCTGAGGCACGAGGAAAATAAAGAACTCTAGGGATTGGCATCTGTATTAATGTTCAACTTGCTAAAAATAAAAAAATATATGTAATGCCATACCTTTTTTCTTTTAATTACAAATAATAGTCGCTTGGTGTGGAATACTTATTAGAAAGCTCAAAAAATATTTTGACAAAAATATTTTTTTCTATGAAATATAGACATTCATGTATATTTATGGTTTTTCTAGAAAAAATGAAGCTATATATTACTATTTGAAGCATATTTTTTCCACTTAAAACTCATTTCTTTTTGGTTTTCATTATTAAAGCTTTTTATTACACCAAAGAAGAGAGAACAGTATAATGAACCTTCCTATACTCATTACCTAGCTTCAGCATTTATCAACATTGTGCCAGTTTTACAACTCTTTTAAAACTAAAAGTTGGAGTTTTTCTGCTTTTCAGATACATGATGTTATTTTTCCCTAACAACAGCCCTGGAAGGTAGGGATGTTTATCCTACTACATGGACAGTTAACATCTTACTGGTGGTGATGGACTCAGAACTCTTTTCATGGCTGACGGAGTTTACATATTTTATAATTGTAAATCAAAAGTAAAGTTCGTTGGTAACGCATTATCTCTCAAATATGTTATAGAAACCACATCGTTCTGCAGGAAAATGCACAGCATGCCACCAGGTTCATAGCTCTGGCAAATGTTGGAAATCCAGAGAAGAAAAAGGTAAAGGTTTGCATATTTGCGAGTCGGTTAATATTCATTTTCTGCCTGGTAAATGTTTCTTTTGCCCAGTTTAGTATTCAGATCTTCTCTCCAACCACAGTGTCCCAGCACCTCAGTGACTTGTTTATAAAGATGTGGGAATGAAGGGTTAGCTTTCCTTGGGTACTTTGTAGGACATTTTAGAACCAGGTTTGGGAAAACAGGCCCAGTGAAACAAAGGCAGATTTCACATGAATGCTCTTTCTTTCTTCCCGTGTGATTGTCTCTTTGGGTATTAATGAGTTTGGTATGCTGGCTTTGCTTCTTTTAGCATCTTCATTTAGCAGAAATATAAGGTCCTCCCAAAGATTTCCCTAAGTCCCCTTGGCTTTGAGAAATCTTAATGATACCTTGAATCTGTCTTTGCACTGGAAAACAGTGCAGGTGAAGGAAAGCGAATATACCAGGAAAAGCACATTATTTTTATTAATTCCCTGAGAGCATTTCTGATTCAGTAGGGCCAAAAGCAGGATATTGTGGATTGAGACAGCTAACATCAGAATGATCAGTCAAGGAGGGAAATAGATAAATAATGTGGAGATTATTCTACTATAACATGCCATAAACAGCGTACATAAGAAAAATAAGCAAATACACATTTTCTCTTTTCCATGTCTTAAGCTTTTAAGCCCAATGCATTCATTCTTAGATTTGTAATAATTTTTTTACTGCTTTTTCAAGAATGAATATCACTCATAGTATTATTAGTCTATTGCTTTACTCTCAGAGTTGTGAAGTTAGCCTCAGCCCTAAGCAACTCATGCTTCATTCAAAGAGTATGCACATTTTTTAATTTGGCAAGCATTCTTAAATTCATCTCAACATTTTCTTCCAGTTTACACCCCCCACCAGCCATGTATGAGTTTGCTTTCTATCTCCTTTCTCATTCTCAGTAGGTAGTATCAAATTTTTATTACAGTTTTTGCCATTCTGATAGATGAAGATGGTGTATCACTATTAGTTAGTTGCATTTCTATGATCTGTAGTGAGGTTAAGGATTTGTTCATATTACATCAAAAGTCTCCAGTACTGTCTACAGCCATGCCACCCTGAACATGCCCGATCTCATCTGATCTCGGAAGCTAAGCAGGGTCAGGCCTGGTAAGTACTTGGATGGGAGACCACCTAGGAAGACAGGTGCTGTAGGTGGGAAAAAAAAATAAAGTTCCCAGTACCTGTGTCATTAGTCTGAAATTTTAGATATTCAAATGAATATTTATTTCTTTGCTACTAGTGCCTAAAAAAATTTATGAGCATATACAATAGAAATTGTATAGTTTCAGAGGGAAACACTAAGTTGTCCAATTTATTTTTCATTAGAAAAAAAGAATGACAGTGCCATGATTCTGTTGATAAGTATACAAAGAAAGATAAAGGACTCAGAGGCAGAAGCAGTTTGTCTTTAAGGATTTGGAGCAAGTGCCTCTAGACCTTGTAGTGACTTTTTTTTTTTGTAAGAGTGGAGACTTTGAATGTTGCTTGTCAGCGCGCTCTGTTAGCCCCTGCAGAGGTCACTGAGTTGACACTTGATTTGCTAGGTATTTCATGAGCCACAGATGGGCCAGTTACTGCCCTTTTAATTTTACTCAGTTTTGAAGTCTTCTGTGAAATCATCACTATAAAATAGATGGATTACATTTGGATAAATAGTATTTCCTTTAACGTTATTATTTTTCTTTAAAGTATCTTTATGCATTCAGTATTACTCCCATGAAATTAATGGATGCAGCAGAACTGGTAAAACAGCCTCCAGATGTCACTGAAAACCCTTACAGAAAATCTGGGAAGGAA
The DNA here is from genome assembly GCA_003508835.1 of Eonycteris spelaea. Taxonomy (NCBI): domain Eukaryota; kingdom Metazoa; phylum Chordata; class Mammalia; order Chiroptera; family Pteropodidae; genus Eonycteris; species Eonycteris spelaea. The sequence continues at coordinate 20,462,226 of PUFA01000004.1, forward strand.
GTATCCATAGGAAAGCAAATTACTTCCCTGAGGTATGTTCTCATCGAGAGGTGGCATTTTTCTGGGCAGGATTGCCCATTACATGTGTACTTTTGCTGGTTTATTTTTTCATAAGAAAGTTTAATCCCTAGAATCTAATTTTTTTCCATTGAGAAATCATGGTGTTGTTTAGAAAGCCTTAGATTCCAAGTAAGCTCTTTTTTTTTTTTTTTTTAATTGTAGTTTAGGGTTAACAGTTTCATACTTTAAGTCTTTCTCTAAATATGGTTCATGTTTGGGTTACACATGTTAAGTCTTTTCTTGTCTAAAGTTAATTCTCTGTCCTTAACTTTTCAGGCAAGTATCTAACAACTGTTTGGTAGCAATTTGTGATTTTTATAATGAGTGCTAGTTGGTAATGATTCACTCTGAAGAAATTTCTAAATAGCAGACTTTTCTGAAATTAATTTTTTACTTACTAAAGCAAAGAATGTCAAGTTCACTTTCTGTCATACATGGTCTGTTCTCTAAAACGTTTTTATTGAGCAACCCTTATCTTTTTAATTAAAGACTCCAGTATGGCCCTATTGAGAGAAAAAGGGAAAGGAATTCAGGTGGGTTCATATTGTTGCTTTAGGCAAGAATTACTCTATACCTTGCATTTTAATTTTCTTTTCCAAAGAGATGAATTTGGTGGTATCTTGGATAAGTGTTGAGCAGTATGACCAAGAGTCCAGTCATCTTCTCGAGAATAAGCAGAAGGACTGGGAGGAAAGATAAATATGACATGGCAGGAATATTCCTCTGTTGTGAATGGTTGGCTACTTGTCTAAAGGTTAGTTTAATATCATTTACTCTTCTACTTTTGGCCATTCCAGGAAGAGTCAGCCTGTCAATTTTTCTTTGATATAAATGAAAAGCATGGAAGGAAGCGTTCATCTACAGGCCGAGATAGCAAGTCCTCTTCTCACCCAAAGCAGCCTCGCAAACCTCGTAAGTACCTTGGTTCCAGAGATCTCCTTCGTGAGCAGTAACTGTTATTTTAGGCAAGTAGCGTTTATAAGAGAGCCTCTTCTGGCAGGAGAAAATTGTACAATAAGTCATTAGGGCCAGTAATAAAAATGAAATAATACAAAGATGGCCTGATTTTGAGGCTGAGACTGTTCCTGTAAGAACTATGAAAACAGCCCCTTTCATTCATGTCTGTAAAACATGTGAGGTAAAGAGCCTACAGAACCAATAAAGATTCATAAAATAGAATAATCGAACTGGTAGAAAAGACTTTAAGGCTATTTCATTGAGGTCCTTTTTATCCACCCTCTCATTTCAAAGATGAAGAAGCTCACCTTGGGAAGATAAATTTACTGCCCAGGGTCATGTGGCTGGCTAGTTGCATAGCTGGGACTGGAATTGGGGCTCCTGACACCCAGTTCAGTTTTCTTTCATTGCAGCCTATTGCCAGTTATGTGCTAATTTCATTAGTATGTGGTTATTGCTTGTGGATCTCCTACCTGTGGAATGGTTACAAATTCAGAATTTTTCTAATAGAAGTTAGTTTCATTGATAATGGTGATATGTGTGTGTGGTCATAGTGGGAAGAGAACAGGCCCAGTTCATTGTGGCAGTGTGTATACCAGTCTTGGAGGATATAAAGATCAGGCAAGGGTTATTTGCTGGAGTTCCTAGACCATAGTAATGTTTGGCTTTCTTCCACATGAAGCGCAGCCTCCAGGACCCTGCTGGTTTTGCCTTGCCAGCCCTGAAGTGGAGAAGCATTTGGTGGTCAACATTGGCACACATGTGAGTTATTTCTATGGATCTTTTACAGGGAGACACCTGTTTGTTTTCTATTCACTTTATTGAGTCATAATTTACATATAAAATTTACCCACTTAAGTGTACAATTCAGCAGTTTTTAATAACCCTTACCTAGTTGTGCAACTGTCACATATATTTTAGAACATGTCCATTGATCAAATAAGATTCCTCATGCCCATTTACAGTGACTCTCCATTTCCACCCTCAGCCCCAGGCAACCACTAATCTACCTTCTGTCTCCATGGGTTTGCCTTTTCTGGACATTTCATGTAAATGGAATCATAGAATATATAGTCTTTGTGTCTGGCCTCTTTTACTTAGCATAATATTTTTGGGGCTCATCCATGTTGTAGCATCTATCAGTATTCCATTCCTTTTATTGTCATATATTATCCCATTGTATGTATATACTACATTTTGTCTATATGTTCAGTAAATGGACATTTGGGTTGTTTCCACTTTATGGTTTTTAGGAATAACGTTGCTTTGAATGTTGGCATGTATGTCTTTGTGTGGATGTATGTATCATTTCTTTTGGATAGATACCTAGGAATGGAATTGCTGGCAAATTTATGTTTAACTCTTTAAGAAACTGCCAAAGTATTTTCCAAAATGGCTGTACCATCTTATATCCTAACAGTAATGTATGAGAGCTCTTGTTTTTCCGCATCCTTGCTAACATTTTTTTATTGGCTCTTTCTGATTATAGCAGTTCTCCTGTGGTTTTGTAGTTAGTATCAGTTTCACAAAATTGCTTCTTCCCTTCCTCCGCCTCTGACAAATAGGTATGGATCTTTTAGGGTGACGCTTTCATGTACTTCTTGAACTCTATTTTTACTCCATACTAGTAAAAAGTGATAAATTCTCAGTGTCGCTTAGTAGTAGAGGCTATAGCTTCCCAATGACAGGAATCCCCACAGCGACATCGGGTATCTGGGAACCCAAGTAATAAAATAATAAGGTGAGAACTGGATGATCTTGAGGATGATTTTACTCAGACTGTGGAAACCTCTGATGAAGTATGTGTGTCTCACAATAAGGTCATCCTATTTCAGATTTTCTCAGATACTTTTCCTTGGGCAGAGTTCGATTAGGTATTGAGTAATACTTTTGATCCTCATTTCACTGGGATCCATATAGACCATTATCCTTTTCATTTACTGTGAATGAAGAAAGCTTAATTTTAGGGTTACATTTGTACCCTTAACACTTATGACTAGAATTGACAGTTTGCCAGAGCTCCTGAGGAAAATAATTTACAATCCATTTCTTAGTATGTGGCACTTCTCCTGACAGATACTTTCATCTGTTTTTCATTGGCTTAGTCTAACTTTTGTTTCTGAGCACCTTACCCTGACAATCTGAGGGCTCTTTATCATGGCCTCCTATAGAATGACTGATTAGTTTCTGTTTCATCTTGCACTTTAAGTGAATCCCTCTCCTGCCTTTGTTGTTTGAGACTGAGTGGTCCTAGTCTTTTACATTTAATTTTTATATCTTTATTATTGGCACATTTCCTGGCTTTGGGGGAGGACTAAATGGGGTGCAGGCCTGTGGTACAATTGGGCCATGGAGCCTGTGGATGAACTCTTCAGTATGAAGAAGAGCTGTTAAGGGAGTTCCTTTTTTGGAATATCTCTTCTAGATCTTTTTTTCCCTCTTTCGATTAGTTTATGCCAGTCTTCTCTCACACCTTGTATGGTAAGGCAGCCTTTGAACTGCTTTCTGTTTGAGAAGCTTCAGTAGGTTCAAAATGCCATGTAGAGGAAAAGAGATTAGGAACTGGTGATTTAGCTCAGTGTTGCTCTAGGCCTCAGGGAGAAATGACCTTTCCCTTTCATTCACTTTTTTGTTGCCCAGGGCATGACCCTAGGGGATAATCAAGGAAACATGTTTGTTTCTCATCTTGTCCTAAAGACAAGGCAAAAGCATCTCAGGTCTTGATTGTGGCCCAGCACCCCAAATAGGAGGCCACATGAGGATTTTAGCCTAGAGCCTACCTAGTAATCAAGGCTACACTTAATATACATTGTCCTTTTCCATGGAAACCTTTTGGGAACCTCTGGTGACATTTGGGTATCTGGCAAAGGAATTAGAGACTCCCGTGTGTACCCATTCCTTTTGATCTCCTTGTATTACTTTTTTCCCCTGGCTTTCTCTGTTTTTGCCATGCCTTCCTCAAGGGATTTACATAGAACTATGCTGATGGCCCATGGCCACACATTGGTAAAACAACGGGAAGCCCACTAAGTGTCTAAAATAACTGCTGCAAAGTCGTGAATTTTGCTCTGAGAGAAGCATTTATTCAGGTCCGTTTTCTACATTCAAGATACAAGTAGAGATAATTTAAGTATAGAACAGAATAGAAGGTGAGAATTTGAAAGGGAGGGAGTATGTTGGGCAAGTGTGAAATTATTCATAAGAGCTGGAAGGTACTGATTAGGGGTTGCCCTTTAGACTAGAAAGTTTCAATAGCCTCACTGCACATCACAATATAAAAGCTGCTGTTTATGATGGTGACCCTCTGATGTAAAAGGCTAGAAGACTCAGGCTTCTAGAGTAAACATTAAAACATTGTAAACATTAAGAAAATGTTTCAGTGCTTATGACGTTTTTATGAACTTGAGTCATCTGGAAAATTAACTTTTTAGATGTGCTCAGCCCTCTGTGCCAATTGAATCAAGGATGATCATGCTTTAGTTTATTTCTGAAACCTCTTTTCTCATTCTATTGGACTGCGTCAGTAGATAAAAAATAAATGACTCCTTCCTTCAGCCTTAACTTTGAACCCACCACACTAAAAGTATACTTTGGATTTTTTTCTAAACCTCTGGTCCCTTCATTTGCCAGCATTGGTGTTCACCAGCCTTTCTCTGCTCAGTGTTTTCTCTTTGAAGAGTGTCAATATATAGCAGTCTCACATGTTTTAGATTTGACAGAAATATTTTTAGTTGCTATCTAGCTGCTGACATCCACCATTGGAACCACAGTTTTCTACCTCTTTGGATGTGCCTGAGTTTGAGGTTTCTTTTTCTTTTCATTCTATTAGGTTATATGTTTGCTTTCATTTTGTAGAGGTTAGTCAGCAGCTTAAGGCTGTAGGGACATTGGATACTAGTCATGTCACCTTAGCCCTATTTGTGAGCCCAGGGGCGTATTTGGAGTGGAGCTGGATGTTACTGTAGGAAGAGTAGTCACTTGGAAATCAGCAGTGTTATCTTTCTGTGGCTGAAGGTGGTAGTAACTGACGGTTTCAAGTTCAGAGACTAGGAGGGAAAACCAACTGTGTGTTGATCTGCTCCTCTTCAGCTCTGATATGTTTGAAGCCAAAAGCCTGTTTATGTGTTGCTCATATGCTCCCAGTTCTTTTGATACTTGCAGATTATTTGTTGCATCTAATTTCATTCTTTAGCAGGTACTTGAGAACGTTGTTGTTATAACCTCTAAAATCAGAATTTTTTAAGTTGTAGAATTTCTACTAATAGCCTCTTTGAGCACTTTTTTTTCACACCCCCAGGATTATTCTTTGTATAGGCTTTTCTCCCTGAAGAATCATACATGCAATATTGATGTCTCACTTCTATGTGCTTCCTCTTCAGTGCTATCTTGCCCTGGCCAAAGGAGGCTTATCTGACGACCATGTCCTTATCCTGCCCATTGGACACTACCAGTCAGTGGTAGAGCTTTCAGCAGAGGTGGTGGAAGAGGTGGAAAAGTATAAGGCTACACTGAGGCGGTTCTTTAAGAGTCGAGGAAAACGGTGTGTTCTATTTGAGAGAAATTATAAGAGCCATCACCTCCAGCTACAGGTAGGAGCTTTGCCCAAGAACTTGGAAGGGCCCTATGGGGACCTGGTATTGATAAATATTTAAACTATGTTAATTTGAATAAATAATTTGACTGATATTTAAATATTTGGTTTCAATGGAAAACTAAATTTTTAAATATTTAAAATATTTAACATGAATTTTCACATTAATATTTAAATAATGTTCATTTAAAAGGTTAAAGAGATCTTTGGTGATTTCAGGGGAAGTGCCTGGTCAGTATAAGTGAACTGCACAGACAGTAAGTCCTTTGTTTAGAAAAGGAATGAGTAGTTGAAGAAGGTTCCAGGAAAGATTTGGGCCTTGATAAGTAGAGTTTGGAAGAGATTGGGTATTATGTGTGAAGCACAACACGAGTTACCACTCAAAGGTAAGAATTGTCACAGAGTCTGCATGGGGCTTGCAGCTCAGACATTTGGAGACTGTTATGGATACTTTGTTCGTAATTGTGGTGGTTTTCTTTCTGGCACATTTGTTAAGTTTTCAAATGGGCCTGACTCTGCCACATATATTATATAGGAGCTGGCAAAGGTTTGATGACAAAGAGATTTCTCTCCAGCCTTTCCCATATCAAAGATAGGCTCCCACATGCGGCAGGCTACCTCGTAAGTTTAAGTCCTTACAGACAGGCTGACATCAACCTGTCTGGCTTGAGGAGAATCTCTACTGAGGGGTGTTTCTTTACCCCTGTGATGGACTTGCTACTTCTCAGGAACTATAGAAGGCATGACTTCTCTGGGACCTGCACAAAGAATTTCTTCTACCTTTTCCCCTACCCCCAAATCCCAGGTCATTCCTGTGCCACTCAGTCGCTGTGCTACCGATGACATTAAAGATGCCTTCATTACCCAGGCACAGGAGCAACAGATAGAGCTACTGGAAATCCCAGAGCACTCTGACATCAAGCAGGTAAAACAGGAGGGAACATGTTAAATCTGAACTAGTAAGGCATTCCAAAAATGTTAAGTAGGCAGGTGACAGTTTGCAACTAGAACATGAAGTATTGATTAGATTGTGGACAAAAGTGGTATTACAGCAATGCCTCAATGCTTTCCTGGGATGAGTAAGAAATTAGAAATTTCCTAAGGCAGGAACTTAGAAAGATGGTGCCACTGAGAGGATCTTTGTAATATCCGCCAGTCTGGCTTTTTTAGCTCTATTTCCAGTAAGGGTTTGGGATCTATAGCTGCTCACATCCTTTTTCTTGTGTTTCTAGACTGAATTCTTTGCCAAATTAAAACTTGTAAAAGATAAACTAGGATTTTAGATTTTCAAAACAGTATTGTATATCCTTATGTAGCTCTGTTTACTTTAGATTGCACAGCCAGGAGCAGCCTATTTTTATGTTGAACTTGACACAGGAGAGAAACTTTTCCACAGAATTAAAAAGAATTTTCCTTTGCATTTGGAAGGTTTGTATATTTTTCTTACTTTAAATGTGTTTTCACTAGGCCTGCTCTGAACAAGGGAGTGGGCTGTATAAACAGTTAAATAAAGAGCCGAATAAGAAACAGTCCTTGCCTCAAGGAACCAACAATCTTAGGGTAAGTCAGATATACACATATGTGACAGTAACAATGCAGAATGTGAAAAGTACCATTACAAGAGTTTGAGGAACAATGTACTTTAGAAATTCAGAGAAAAGAGAGCTCACATCTACTTAGTGAAAGACTACATGGAAGAGTTGAAGTTAAGCCTGAGAGAGGATTAGAGGGCAAACATTGGACTGTGGGCATTCCAGCCTGAGGGAATAAGTGCTACCATTCATTGAACATATGTTCTGTGTCAGGCACTGTGCTAAGAACTTTACATTGCATTGCTTTATTTAACCTTCTCAACTCTGTAAGGTGGGTACTGTCATCTCAGTTTACCAATATGGAGAATGAGGCTCTAGAGCGGTACCCAATAGAACTTTCCACAGTGATGAAAATGCTTTTATAAATCTGCACTATTCTATACAGTAGTAACTAGCTGTGTGTGCCCATGAGCACTTAAAGTGTGGCTAATGTAACTGAGGAACTGAATTTTTAATTTAATTTTAATTAATCAGGAATAAAATTTATATGTCTATATATAACTCATGATTCGTATTGTGGACAGCATGGCTCTAAAGTGTTTAGGTAGCTTATCCATGGTCATAGTGGTAGGTTCAAACCCATGCTTTTGGACCCCAAAATGTGTGGTCTTAATATCATTATTCTATAGTGTCCTAAAGGTTTGGATGAGACATTATTTTTGTTCATATCAGGGAGAACATGACTGCAAACCACATAGGGAGTGGTATAAATTCGGCAAAGACTGAAGACAGGAATTTGCTGACAAGAAGTGATATTGTATGGAAGAGAGTCAAAATGTACAGAGCAGTTTATCTGATGCTGGTGTCTCTGATGTGCAGCTGTTTTTTTCCCTGTTTAGAACTGAGTTTTGAGTCAACTTTGAGTCCTTTCCTAGATGAATTTGGAAAGCCTCCAAGAAATTGCCACTGTTGGATAAGTCCAGTAAATGTAATTGTTTACATTTTCAGAAAGATAATTGACAAATGAGAGCAAGTATGTTAAAAGCGTCAAAGGTTTGACATTATCCTGTTGTTGTTGCCTCAGCAACAGGTGCAGATGTGAGCACTGATGACTTAGGCACATGACTGCAGGTACACACAGGCACATAAGCCTACAGAAGTGATTCTTTGATTTTATGCTCATGATAGTTGTATTTTCAACACTGAGTATTTTTCAAAATATTAATTTACAGTTATAGCATTTTATAGTTAAAAAATACTTGAAAAGACTTTTTTTTCCTTCTGTATAAGAAATGTAGTTCTCTTCATTTTACAGATAAAGTAGGCTCAAGGTTTGCCTAGGCAGCTAGAACTTGGCTCAGGGCCTTTGACTTTTAGGAGACTCATGATTTGTTTTCAACTGTTCCATTTATTGTAGCTTCAAAGTGGAAAATGAACCATATAGATGAGCAAATAGTTATTTCTAATATATATAAAAAAGTAAAAATTAATAAAAATATAAAGCACCGGCAATTAGAAGGTAGCTTGTGTGTGTGTGTCTGTATGTAGTTACTTTTTAGTCACAAAACCAAGATAAGTGTTGTTGATATTGACCTGTTCTGTTGGGCCTGTGTAGGCCTGAATCGCCTAAAACAGGGGTCCCCAAACCGGGCCACACAGCAGGAGGTGAGCGGCAGGTGAGCAAGTGAAGCTTCATCTGTATTTGCAGCCCCTCTCCAGTGCTAGTATCACTGCCTTAGCTCCACCTCAGATCATGAGGCATTAGATTCTCATAGGACCGCTGCCCTTAAAGGAAAGGCAGAAAGAGTAGGGTATGATACTAGGTGCCTGACTTTGTACCATGCCCTTAGCAAACTCCTGGTCTAATTTGGATGACAAAACTAGAGTTTAAAGCAGGATATAATCACAGCTAGTTTGTTCCTTTGATTGTTTTATCTCCATACCACACAAAACCCTTATTTTGGATTTCATAAGTTAAGAAAATCAAGACTCAGGGATGAAATCAAGTCATATCAAGTGACAGAGCTAGGAATGGAATTATCTCTGATATTTCTGACACCAAGGCCTGCCCTCTTTCTCCTGCACCATGTTGCTTCTCTAAATGCCAATAAACGTGGTTCCAAGTTGTTCAGAGAAGTAAATGGGATTTGAGGGGTTAGGAAAGAGGTAGGATGTGAGCTAGTCACTTAAAATGGGTATGATTTTGATTATAATAGTGTCATTCTTGGCAGATATGACACTCAGGGCAAGAGAAATGGTATAAGGTAAAGTCAGAGGATGTGTATGCCTTCTTTGGGTGATGCTGAGGAGAGCTCTGGCGAGGGAGTAATAAGGGGGTTCAGATTGATACTGTTTATTTTGACTTTGTGGTCTTTTTGCAGGGAGGTCCTGGCCAGTGAAGCCATCCTTAATATTCCTGACAAGTCTGACTGGAGGCAGTGTCAGATCAGCAAGGAAGAGGAGGAGACCCTGGCTCGCCGTTTCCGGAAAGACTTTGAGCCCTTTGACTTTACTCTGGATGACTAAGCAAAGGGAAAGGCACTTTATACACTTCACAGGAAGCAGTAGCAGCCTGTTTTTAAAGAAAATACAGTCTCCCATGGGGACTGTTTCCCTGCCTCTTTTTTTGTGCATTCCCATGGAACCTGTCTGCAGCAAGAGGCCTAAAACGGAATCTTTTTGGAAAAAGTCACATTCTGGGATGAAAACCCTGTATTAAAAAAGCATGTCTGTCACCCAGCTCTAAGCACATCTTTTGTTTATCAACCAACATTTTCAAAAACATTTAAACTACCAAGTCCAAATACTTTTCCAGGAACATTTAGGAAGTGCCTTATGTTCATGTTCCTATAACCACTGAAATGAAGTAGTATTTGTGTGTAACAGGAGGAGCGAGGGCTTTAGGCCCAACTTTTAACCCAGGATCTCACAGGTGGCTTCTCCCTGAGCAACCCAGGATGGGGAAGGGACTAAGACCTTTGCAATTTTTCTTATAGCCTTTATCTTATTTATATAACAGAGTTCATTCAGTCCTTCAGCAAATACCTAACTCCTGTGTGCCAGGCGTTTTCTATAGCCATGTTTTTTTCCCAACATGGTCTCTGTTGTCCCAGAGTTTACAGTCTAATTTGGAAGAGAAGGGGCAGGTTTAAGAAAAGATGAGTTCTGCTTTAGATATGTTTGAGTTTTAGTGTGTTCAGATAATTATAAACGCATAGAAATCTGGATTTGTGATAAGGCTTTGGGGTCATCAGAGTATAAGTGAAATTATGAGGATGGATGAAAATAAGAAAGTGGTAGTACAGACCTAGGATGAAGATGACTACCTTGAAAATAGAGTGATTCAACGAGTATATGTAAAAGGAGCAGAGAGAGACATCTCAGGAGAATGTCATATCTTGGAAGCCAAAAGAGACTATTTCACTTAATCCTCATGAAATATCTATGAGGTAGATATTATTACCTCCATTTTATACATAAAAAAAGACTGGCAAATTTGAAGTTTATGGATCCTGAGGTCAACCAGCCCAGGATTTTTAATAAAAGAGCTATGCAGCGTCCCTGTGAACGCCAGTGGTCAGTGAACTATGGGAAGCAACCAGGTTCCTGCAAAGATGGCCACTTCTCAGTGAGCCCAATCATGAGAATCCTCAGCATCTCTCCCTGGCTCTGATTTAGGAGATTTCAGCCTCACCTGTGGAGATCAGACACACCAGTGCTGGCTATGCCATACACCTAGCAAATGAAGGCTTCATACTGTTAGGACAACCACCACAATCATCTATGCAGTCTGCCTAGCTTTAAGGGATGTGTTGGAGGTACCATTTGTGATCACCTCCAAGTCTCTTATTCCAGCTTCATGGCTACCAAGCATGTATGGGAAACCGGAATTTCCAATACCATACATGTTACTGATGACCAACACAACTTACTTTGTAGCATGCAGGGTTCAATTGAATTGTACTATGCAGGAATTTTGGTGACAATAGACATTTGCTTTGCCAAAGCCTGGCCTATGCATATGCTGTGTCCACATGTAACATCTATGGTGTACAACCATGTGTCACTGTGTTGTAATTCTGAGTTCATAGGCAGGGCTGTGCAAATGATGGTCCAAGTGCACATCTCAGAGGCTCAAATGACCATGCTCAACGAAACATTTCTTAAGAGAATTTGTGTCCATGCTGATTGTTATACCTGGAGTGATTGGCAAGATCCCCAGATTCCGTGAAGCTATGACCCAGCTCTGAAAACAAGGAGCTGGTTTCCCTATGCTAAGGCAATCTGCTACTTGAAAGCACTTCTTGTTGCACTACCTGCACTCCTGAAACTTGCCTCTGCAGCCCTGCATCACGTATAAAACAATCCACACGAGAAACTACAGCACTGGAAACCCTATCTGGATGACGACAGCAAGCTCTGTGAGGCATTAAGGGAAAACTTCCTAGGTTGAGAGAACATTCTTTACTTCAGAACAGCATCACATCCCTGTGTGCTTTGGGATTACAGGGGAGATACTGGGACAAGTATATAAGAAAAGAAGAGTTGATCCTAACTCATCTGTGGAACATGATTGGGGGGGGGGTAGAAAAAAAACCTGAAGGCTAATGTATCAGTGGGCCTGTTAGCGCAGGATTCTGATTCCATAATATTTAAATCAGTGGAGGCTTTGTCGGTGCCAGCTCAGCGGGTGGTGGGGTTGGAGACTAGATGGCAGAGGTCTGAAGAAAGGTGAAGTAGATAGGAAAGATGTGAAGTTTAGAAAAGACCAATACGGGACAGACTGGTTTGGAAAATGATTTGAAGGAAATGTAGGGCCTGGAAAAAACAGGTGGGTTCTTTCAACCAGGAAAATGTTCACAATACTTAAGTGGATTGAAAGCGCCTTCCACTCTCCCATCCTTTCGCCTGCTGGGCTGCTGCGGCGCCCTAGGAAAAGTTGGCGCGGGGCGGGGTTCCTGTGGCGTTAACGGAAGTGACGCATCATCTCGCGAGAAGAAAGACGCGCGAGCCTCGGCGGCCCGGAACCGGCCTCAGCACTGTGGTGGATCCTGAGGCCGCTTGCCCTCCCGCCCCATGGAGCGGCCCCCGGGGCTGCGGCCGGGCGCGGGCGGGCCCTGGGAGATGCGAGAGCGGCTGGGCACTGGCGGCTTCGGGAACGTATGCCTGTACCAGCATCGGGTGAGGCAGGGCACGCTGAGGGAGCGGCGGTGGGTGTTTATCAAAGCGTCTGTGGAACACAGTGAATGTCAGTATGTGAGATCGTCGGTGAGACCTTGGGCAGTATTTTGGGCCAGTGAGCTTGTGTGTGTGTGTGTGTGTGTGTGTGTGTGTGTGTGTGTGTGTGTGTGAGTGAGAGAGAGAGAGAGAGCGAGATTAATTGATTGATTGATTGTGCGTGTGAGCCTGGTGACTGAGTCTGGTTGTATCTGAGGTCCTGGGTCAGCGTGTGTGAGATAGAGCTATTAGGGAGAACTTTGGGCTTGAATGTCAAGATGTGACAAGGTGTTTACTGAGTGTGGCAGTGCACGTGTACTTCTGTGAACGTAGGGAATGTTAAGGTGTGTGAGGGAAATGCACATCAGAGTGTGTGTTGTATTAAGTGGATGAGATAATAGGGCTGAGCAGGGGATCTGTCTATTGGAACGTGTGTATTTGCCTGTGCTTTGAGACCATTATGTTATCAGTGGAGTTGGAGAAGACAAGGAAAGTTTCTTGGTGAGTCCACAGGTTAAGCTTTTGGAAGCAATAGGTACGCTTTGGGATTGGGAATGAGGGTTAACTGCCGAAAATGACCATGGCTTCACAAGCGAAGGAGATAGATTGGGGGTAAGGTGTTCTAGTCGATGGAAGGCAGCAAACATCTGACTCGGGAATTTTGCACTGATTTAATTGAAAATTGTTTAACCATTGTAGCAGCAGTTAATAATCATGTTTAAGCTTTTCATCTTTCGATAACCTATAAAAGCTATGAACCCTTTGCCCAGAAAAATGCACAGAGGCACATCTATGCAGCATTATGCATTGCCATTTGAGGAAGTTCATGCTCTTCTGAAGGACATCCACAGACCTTTTAGATGTATAGACCCTAGACTAATGATACCTTCAGTATAGCCTTTGTTTTGTTAGCTGTAAAATGATTATAATAATGTATATACATCATGGGTCTGTTTGAGAGTTAAGTAATGTGTGTAAAGCTAAATATAATACCTGGCCCATGGTAAGCCTTCAAATATTAGCTTCTGCTGTTGGCTGTGTTGTCACGATTATCATCATCTTAATCATCATTAATTGACCTTTAAAAAGGAAATGTCAGGATAAAAGTGATGTTCTTGGAAGATCTCTTTGTAAAAGCTAAATCTGAGTGGAAAAACATATGAGACAAGATGAGCAGTTAAGATAGTACTAAAATGCTTGTAAGTGATCTGTGAATGGAGAAGGGAATTCAGGAGTAGAAATCATGATTTGCTGTCTTAAGGAATATAGGTGTGCGTAGAGAGCCCAGAATATAGGGTGAGGTAGAAAAGATGAGAGTCTACCTGGAAAGATAGGCATGTTTGTGTGACAGTTACAATGACAAACGTCACTGATAGAACAAGAAATTTTGTGAAGTAGGTTTCCAGGTAGACTGTAGGAGGAACTCTTGGAGAGAGAGAAAATGAAAGGTGAAAGACTAAAGCATTAAGGACTTTGAGAGCCAGACAAGTAGTAAATTTAATAATTCTCAAAGAGAAAAGAGAGAGCCAAGTACTTCCATCGGATGTTGCCTGTGGCCTTTTTATTGTCATAAGGGAAAAAAGGTATGCATGCTGGCATGCTTTTGTGACTGCTTTTCTTGGTTCCTGGTTGGGGACAGATGAATATCACCTTTTAAAAATTGTGGTAAAGAATACATAACATAAAATTTACCTTTTATCCATTTTTAAGTGTACAGTGCAGTGGCATTAGTACATTCATATTGTTGTGCTACCATCACCATCATTCATTTACAGAGCTTTTTTATCTTCTGAAACTGAAACTGTACTTATTGAACAAGAACTTCCCATTTCCTCTGCTGTGAGCCCTGGCAACCACCATTCCACTTTCTGTCCCTATGGAATTTATCATTTTTTTCAGTGGAAGAGATTTGGGTCCTCTAGAATCTTAGAAACCTCTCAGAAACTTTCACGGTGTCCAGAGTGGACTTCCCCAAAACTGGGACATTTGACAACTAGGCCTGTAGTGAAAAGAGAAAAAATACTCTGTCAGGAGACTTGGAAACAGCATCATTACTTTTCCAAGCCTGACTTAGGGTTTGCATTTACAAGCTTTCAAGATCCTTGTGTTTTCGTGGAAGACATGTCCCAATATTTCATCTGTACCTCTTAAATCACAATGAGAAAGAGAAAAGGGTGTGAGATGGTTTATTTAGCTGATTACTGTTCTGAGTGCTAAATGGTAGTGCCCAAATCAACAAAAACAATATTTTTTGCCCTCAAGGAGATTTCAAGTCTTGTAGGAGAGGTAGACACAGAAACATTTTTAAGTACAGTATTGTAACCTATATAAAGTAAAATGTAAAGTAACATGGAAGCATGGCAAAATACCCAAAGAACTCTTCCTAGGAATAGGGTAGCACTTCTCAAATTGTTTGGGAAAACTAATCTTGTGAAACACTTTGAAAAAAGGATACTATAAGCAAATACATTGGGTAGATGCATATATAACGTGCCTTCATTTGGAAGGTCATAACCCACATTAGCATATAAAAAGCTCTGAGAAATCCTATAGTAAAGAAACTAATTTAACTTAGTATTTTCCAATTATTTCTTTGTGGTAAATTGTAACATTTACCATTTTAACCATTTTTAAGTGTACAGTTCTGTGGCATTAAGTACATTTACATTGTTGTGCAATCATCACCACTCTCCATTTCTGGAATATATATATATATATATATATATATATATATATATATATATATATTTTTTTTTTTTTTTTTTTTTTTTGCTAGACATTATAAACTTGCCACAGAGCAGTCATTGTGAAAAGGTAGAATGCAGAAGGCCTGCACAGAGTATGTGAAATAGAAATTGAGAAGTTGAAGGATCTTACAGGATGGAATCTTTTTGAAATAGTTTTCTGCCTCATTCGTATGAGAATTTAGGATTTAATGTTGTTTATGATTGGACCAGATTGTCTTCTTGATAGTAAAAACTTAAATGGGACCTGGCTACAACCAGGTACCTGCTTAAAACAAAAGGAAAGTTGAAGAGCATGAGGACTGTGGTTGAGCTAGTTTGTAGTCTGTCTTAGTTTCTTCCTTCTATCTCTATACATTGACTATCTTATATCTAGTTTCTACCTCCTGCTGCCGCCACTCTTTTAGACTATCGCATACAAGTTATTTTCCATATATTTTCTTTCCTCCTGTTTGGTCCTGACTGCTGTTCCTGGGCTGCATTATTACTATTGCCAGAATGTATGAAGTCTGGCTGTTTTCCCATAATGTGCATCAGGTGGGGTTTAATTTCAGTCAGAATTGGCTAAATTACTAATCATTGGCAAGAGACGTTAGGTTCATTTTATAAATATGGAAATAGGAGTACGATTATTGTTAGGAATTTTTAAATGTCATTTGAAATGCAAAGATTAAGAACTGATTTGGAGTGTTTTGTATTAGGTTTGGTCGTATTAAAATTTTTTGCCGTTGAGGCCAGGAGCCCTGAATTATCCTCTTCTAGTTATGCTGAAGGCTGGTGCTCTTGTTAGCTGTCTGCTCAGTCAGCTCAAAATGGGGATTGTTGGGGAGACAGGGTCTTTTGTATTTTGAATATATGAGACAGTGTTCTGGGGAGACTTGTTAAAGGAACAGCATCAGTCACTGTTTGCTTGTGTGCTTTGGTGTATTTGGTTAGTTTTAAAGCATTGGTTTAATAGTTTCATGGCTTACCTAGTAAAAGCATTGGCTCAAGAGAGCTAAAGATAAATATGTTCGATTAGTAAAGCTAGAAAGTTTTGTTTCTCTAGGTTGGCTTTTCTTTGATAGCAAGTAAATCTGCACAAGAACCTAATTTATATTTTTTTCTGTTGATTTTTATTTTGGCAGGAACTTGATCTCAAAATAGCAATCAAGTCTTGTCGCCTAGAGCTAAGTACCAAAAACAGAGAACGGTGGTGCCATGAAATACAGATTATGAAAAAGTAAGTGAACTTGGCTTATATTTCCTGAGTTCTGCAGCCCAGCTAGATGTCTTCATAGAGAGGGAGGGCAGGAATCTATTCTTCTTAGGATCCTTTTGGGAATATATTTTTCTCTTTTTCATTAATTAGATGTGTTCTATTTCAAATAATAACATCACATTATGATTAAGTAGGTTTAGTTTAAAAGTCAACTTTTTATGATACAGTAGGTATTATTAGATTCACCTCTGTGAGGGCAGAATCTATTTCTTCTGGATCTTGGGCAGTGCTCATTTCTTATTCTTCCTGGTTAAATAATAATCATTACTCTCATTTCTTTACTCTAACTTCTTTACTTTCACCTACTTTTTCAAATAGTGTATCTATTGCTTTGTAAAAAACTTACCCCAAAACTTAGTGGCTTAAAATAACAAGCATTTGGTATCTCACAGTTTCCGTGGTTTAGGAATTTGGAAATGACTTAGCTGGGTGGTTCTAACTCAGAAGATCCCTCCTGAAACATCCCAGAATGTTGACTGGAGCTGCAGTCATCCAGAGGCTTGAGTAGGGCTGGAGTATTCACTTCCAAGCTCATTTATATGCCTATTGGCTAAAGGCATCAATTTCTCATATCTGGGCCTCTCCATAGGAAAGCTTGAATGTCTTCATGACATGGCAGCTAGCTTTCCCCAAAGCATGTGATCTGAGAAAGAGCTGAAAGCCAACATATCTTTTATGATCTTTCCTTGGAAATTGTACTCCATCCTCTCCACCATATTTTGTTTGTTAGAAATGAGTCACTAAGTACAACCTACAAATAAGGAGAGGAGAATTAAACTCTTGAAGGGAGAAGTGGATATATTTTAAAACTTCCAAGAGGTAGTGTGCTCAATTCTTTACAAATAATTCTTTTAGTTGTCACAGCAACCCTGTATTTAGGTATTATTGCTGTTTTATAGATGAGAAAGTTGAAGCTCATAGAGTCATAAAACTGGTAGGTAAAAGAGTCTGGATTTGAAATAAGGACTTTCTGACTCTTTATCTGTTCTCAGTTCACTTTAATGCTTCTCAAACTTGGCTGTATGGCAGAATCACCAGGAAAAATGTGAAATATAATTCTTGTTAAAAATATAAATTCTCAGGTCCTACATGTAGAGATTCTCTTTCCTTAGGTTCTTAAGACCTGGGGATCTATTTCAGTTTTGAGATTCACTGCATCATGATTATGATAATGATGATGATGAGGATGAGGAGGTGGAGGAGGAGGATGGCTGGGATGACATATTGTTAAGTTAAAAAAAGATGTTAGAAAACAACGTATAGCATGATTCAGTATGGTTTGAAAATATATTTGTGCACAGATTAAAAACTCGAAGGTAATATGCCAAATTTTTATTTTTTGTTTTATTCACTTTTATTTTTTATTGTCTTATAGTACTTGTTTATTATCATTTATACAAAATTTTAAATGTGTTCATTTCACCTCTGGATGACGTTGTAAGTGATAATGGGAGAAGCAGAATGATAAAGGCTTTGGAGCCAGGCTGCCAGATTTGAATCTCCCTTGACCACCTACTTGCTTTGTGATCTTATATTACTTAACCAATTTGTGCTTCAGTTTTCTCCTATGTGATGAGACTATTATTAATAAATCTACCTATAGTAAGATTCTTGTGACAAGTGAGTTAACATACATAAAGTGCTTACTTCTTGGCATGGAGAAATATAATTATAACACTGATAGTATTTTTATCTATATTTTTTAATTATTCAAATGAGAAATTAGAATATTATAAATAACGCCAGCCTTTTTTTCCCCTCACTGCCCCTCAACTTTCATTTCAAAGCCAGTCCCTTTTCATTGGAAAAAAATTTTTGACTATATTTTCCTCTTCTTGTTAGGTTGAACCACTCCAATGTTGTAAAGGCTTGTGATGTTCCTGAGGAATTGAATTTTTTGATTAATGATGTACCTCTTCTAGCAATGGAATATTGTTCTGGAGGAGATCTTCGGAAGGTAGTATGGATGTTTTGAGATAGTAAGGTAGTAAATGATGAGAGAGTAAATCACAGACATCAGTATTTAAATCACATTCAGTATGATAATTTAGAATAAGGGTCAGTAAACTATGGCTTGTTACCTGTTCTTATGACTGCTTTTTTACGACAGCAACAGCATTGAGTAGTTGTGACAGAGACTGTATGGCCTACAAAGCCTAAAGTATTTTCTGTTTGGCCCTTTACAGGGAATATTAATTGACACCTGATTTTTAAACCTGTACTTTTTTGTTGGAGGTGATGTGTGCAGGATGGGACTGTATTGGTGATCTTAGATCAAAAATATCAATGTTTAAGGTGTTTATAAAAAAGTTTTTTCTCTATTGCAAATCTTTCCCATCTTATTTTAAATTTGCCATGTGGATACTTTTTAATATATGTGAGATTTTTCAACCTTTTTCAATTTCAAATACTTTCCCCCTTTATCTTTACTTATATAAGCATTGTCATGAAATTTACATGTTTTCCATATGAATTTGGTAATTTTCCCCATCTGATATTTTAGTAATCATGACTTCTCTTATTTTAATATTCTCTTAGAGTATAGTAATTAATGTGTCACTATTACTGCCCAGTAATATTGGCAGTATACATTTTTAGACTTCTTTTTTTTTTTCATTAGCTACTCAATAAACCAGAAAATTGCTGTGGACTTAAAGAAAGCCAGATACTTTCTTTACTGAATGATATAGGTATGTAATCAATATGAAAATGCTATCATAATGTAATGCCCCTTTAGTCCATAAAAGAGATTCTATATGCTACCACAAAGCATAGATTTTTAACAGGTATAAGAAATTCTCAGAAAAATTTAACTATTACTGTTGATGCTAAATTAAAACTAGGATATTTTTTGTTTGTTTGTTTTGTTTTGTTTTTGACTAGGAGTCCATTTTTGACACATAGATGTCCAACTACTGATCAAAAAAAAAAATGTTGTGAAATGGCTTTATTCAGTTTTGCACTCCTTTCCTCCCTGATTAACACAGTAATTTTATTTACCAGTGGCATTGCATCTCATGGGAATAGGTTCTCAAGACAACTCTCAGGGTGAAATTTCTTGTTAATCATATTTAATCCTGAAAAATCCCTATAACCCTTGGAGCAAGCTCAAAATCCAGGAATATGTTTATATATTTTGATTTTACTTCTTTTCCTAGGTCATGGAGGTTAAAGTCTAGTTGAAGAGGGTGATTTAGGTGGGAGGGGAAAGCTACAAGGATAAATTTAGGGATTTTTTCAATTGCTTGTTCCATTTCTTTTTAATGTTAATTCTCATTAGTTAAATGAGCATATATTATAATTTTCTGCCATATTTGTAAATGTTACTGGATTTTCTGTGGCGAAAATCTGAACTGCTATAATATCATTAATCATGTAGTTATGATGGTCCATATAAATTTGAGCATTAGACAAATACAAAACGTGAGATGAATTATTTTTAATTCAGTGTTTTCTCTTACCTCAAATAAACTTTAAACTTTTTTTAGGGTCTGGGATCCGATATTTGCATGAAAACAAAATAATACATCGCGATCTAAAACCTGAAAACATAGTTCTTCAGGATGTCGGTGGAAAAGTAGGTGAAAACTGAAGAAATGTTTCATACTAATTGAATACAGTCTTCCTGATATAGTTAGTCTTTGAGGTTTGAAGTCCTTCCATAGCACTCTGTAGTTTTTCTACCCAGCCATCAGTACACTGTGGTTTTGTGTTTAGCTGTTTGTCTCCTCTGCTAATACAGCTCCACTAGAGAAGGAACTGCACCTGTCTTGTTCACTTTTGTTTTTCAAGCATGGTCTCTAGCAGAGAGAGTAGGCAATTAGTATATAATTTATTAATCTTACGAAACACATCCAGAAAACACACACATCCTGAGTCTGCTTTTCTTTAAAAGTACATTTATGTAAGTATATTTTTTTTTAAAAAAAAAAAACCTTCATTTGACCCAAAAGTCCTAAGTTCTATATTTAATTAAAATTCAAAACCTTGATTGCTCAGATTCTTAAATGAGTCATCTTGAGAACCAAAAATTATGAATTGATTAAAAAATATTTGTTTTTGTCAGAATAATTTTAGCAGTTTTCTTGCTGTTAGCACCCAAGTTTCATCCTAATAAAGACATAAACCCAAGAGTCTGAACTTTGAATTCAATTGGGTGGTCTTTCAGTTAGTGAAGATGGTGGTCGGTTGGAGGTGATGAAACCTATGTTTGGCACTAGCTGTCTCTGCCTTTTTTTTTTTTTTTTTTTTTTTTTTTGTATCCAAAGACTCTAGGATATTCTTGAAGTTAGGTGGGTATTTACATTTACTCACATTGATCTACTATAAGATGGCATCATCTTCTTCAAGTTTGGAAGTCACCCTTACCTTTGCCTTTCAGTTTAATGGATCAAGCTTATTCTGAGTATACTAAATAAAAATTAATAGCCAATCTGTATTTGGTTTTTACCGTGTACAAGGCACTGTGTTAAATTCTTTTCTTTCACTATTTCATTGAATCATAATAACAATTCTGTGAAGGAGGGATTGTTAGTAATACTATCATATAGGAAATTAAGAGAAGTTAAGTGTAACTCTATCAAGAGCATGTGGCTAGTTAAGTGGTAGAGCTCAGGCTTGAAAGACATGTTATCCTAGAGCCCAAGCTCTTCACCACTGTCCCCTCCAGACCCTTGTAAGTCATTATTGCCTTTCCTTTTCAAGTTTCTCAGCCATTTAATACTTATTAATTTGCAGATTATACATAAAATAATTGATCTGGGATATGCCAAGGATGTTGATCAAGGAAGTCTGTGTACGTCTTTCGTGGGAACATTGCAGTATCTGGTAAGACATGTGTTGTTTCTTTGAATGTAAGTTTACAAGATTCTCTTTATTTCTGAAGGTCATTAATATAGTGGTTCAACAATAATGTAGATTTTATCTTATAGTGTGACATTTAAAGGGTTTTTTCTTTTTAAGGCCCCAGAGCTCTTTGAAAATAAGCCTTACACAGCCACTGTTGATTATTGGAGCTTTGGGACCATGGTGTTTGAATGTATTGCTGGCTATAGGCCTTTTTTGCATCATCTGCAGCCGTTTACCTGGTAAGAAATGGATGAGAACTTTGCTGTGCTTAATGGGAATGGAACTTTTTAGTTGCCTGCTTTTTCCTCCTCTCTTTATGTGGTATAATTGCCTTTTAAACACATAATCGAATAAAATTAAATGGCAAAAATCTTAGGGTATTTGTGACAATCAGGTTGTCAACTGAGGTGACTTTTTTATAGGCATGAGAAAATTAAGAAGAAGGATCCAAAGTGTATATTTGCATGTGAAGAGATGACAGGAGAAGTTCGGTTTAGTAGTCATTTACCTCAACCAAATAGCCTGTGTAGGTAAGTATATTTCAGTTGAGGAAGTTCACTTCAGTTTCTTCAACATTGTAAAAGAAAAGTAGAGTTGTCTGTTCCAAGTAGTATTATCCAGTAGAACTTTCTGTGATGATGGAAATATTTTATAGCTGTGCTGGCCACATGAAGCCACTGAGCCCTTAAAAGGTGAATAGTGTGACTGAACTGAATATTAAATTTTATTTAATTTTAATTAACTTAAGTGTAAATGCAAATAGCCACTTGTGACTAGTGGCTACCATATTGGATGCACAAGTCTAGTGAAAACAACTGCTGCCATTCAACCGATTGGTTTAGGTGCTAGGAAGGAAGACTCCTGGGATACTGAAGTAAATGGGTCCCTTGGAGAATGGAACTGGACTTGCCTGTTGGAGTTGCCAGTAACTATCTTACATATGTGAGTTTTGGGTTATTTTTTTATGGAAAAAAGTTTCTTTCCTGTCATTTCATGAATTAATTGATAGTAAGATACAAAATACTATAAACAAGTAATGAGAAAGGAAATGGACAACCTATAAAATTACCTTTTTCACAATACTGAAGGAAAATTGGAACAATGATTTTCACCCTATTGTTGTACATTTTCTAGTTTAATAGTAGAACCCATGGAAAACTGGCTACAGTTGATGCTGAATTGGGATCCTCAGCAGAGAGGAGGACCTGTTGATCTTACTTTGAAGCAGCCAAGTTGTTTTGTATTAATGGATCACATTCTGAATTTGAAGGTTAGTTTAAATGGTCTGCTTCATGAAACTTGCATTGAAGTTAACAAGTTTATTTGGAAAATTAGCATAAATATATTTAATAATCTTTTCCTAATGTTTATTTGAAAAATAAATTTATATTTTTAGAGACGATGCATTTTTAGTTTTTAATAAGCCTTCTCAGTTTTATTTTTAAGTGGTCTTTGTTGATTACTCCTTTGAAGCATCTTTTAAAATTTCCCCTTCTTCACATTGGCACCAATATCACCTCATTCATTTAGTCTAATCATACTGGATTTTGTTTGGTGAAGAAGGTTCCTACCTGGCTTACATGCCTCTATATTTTTCCCCATCTTGTAGCCCATGTAGCGTGAACATTTATAGTCCATGCAGCCCATTTCATTTTCTGAAAATACTTTTTTATTTTTCTGAGAAACTAACATAGTTCTTTCTTGACCACCAAGTCAAGTCTAAACTGATCTGCCTTGCTTTTTTGGCCTTTCCTAATGCAGGTCCACCCCCACCAAGTTCCTCCTCATACTGCTTCTTTTATCCTTCACTTTCCTCAGGACCAGCTTGTCACTGCTTATGCCATCAAGCTCTATCTTTGTGCTTTGACAGATGCTGTCCTTCTACCCAGAAAGATCTCTATCTGTGTTTATCTCCTCACCTGCACTGGTACATATTCAATTCTCCTTTTCTCTGAATAGTTTCTGCCACAATATCTAATTGTTTCTCATCTTCCACTCATGCCTCTCCATATAAATTGTTTTCTTCAATGCTGGAATTGCTTTTACTACTTTCATTAACAATCGTGTACCCTACTACCACACCATCCTTACCTTGGCATTCTTTATAAAGCAAGGCATGCACCAGGTTCTCAGTGAATTTTCATTGATATGAACGAGAGGTTCTTTATGCTGTATATCCAGAAACAACTCTTATCTGCAATTTTTCCATATTTGTTGATTGCTTGGAATAAAAAGTATTTCTGAAATTGAAATGAGAATGTATAATCATATAAAGTTTTACTCTAGTTTTGGCATACTTTTTAAAATAGAAACTTAAGCCCATATTGATGTCATTGTTGGCTAATAGTGAAAAGATATCAGGCTTCTTGATTTGGTTTTCTTCTGTGCCAAGAAATAAATCATCCCTCAGTGTGTTAGCTAAGCAGGACTTGGTGACACCCCTTCAGTTCTTTGTTGCCTCCAGTAAATTTTGATTTTTATCTCCGATGTTTTTCAGACTTGTCACGGTAATCGTAGCATCATTTGTACTTTGAAGGGGTCCGTGAGCATATGCTTGTCATAGAGTATAGGGAAAGAGTCCTTCCTGTGTGTTTTATGGTCTGTGGATTTTAGTTCAACTTGCAGCACCACTATTTACCTATTGGTGAATCTGGCAAATATTGATTGATTGATCAGATTCAGTAATATCTTCTTTAAAGGATCAATATTACTGTGAGGTTGTCCAGAATAAGATTTGCATAGAATAGGATTCATAATAGTTCAGGGATGCTTCTTAGACATGTTAATAACACTAAATTTTGAAAGATAAGTAAGAGTTAATCAGGGAATGGGTAAGGGAGAAAGATTTACAGACAGGGGAATACAGCATGAGCTGTAAAACAGCGTGGTATTATTGTAGGGCATTTTTCTAAGGTGTTTGTTTATTATCTTGTTCAATAACATGTAGTTATTGCATGTTAGTGCTAGGGAATATCTTGTAGGGAATAACATGTAGTTGATTTGCATATTAAAAAAATCAAAAAGAAGTTACTGAAATTTTTTTCCTTTACAAAAGTTTTCAGAGTCTGATCGCATATTTTTCCAACTATTTATTATGAAAACTTTATATATGTAAAAAAGCTGAAAAAAGTGTAGTGAACTTGCCACTGATGATAATGGTGAAATGGAAGTGTTTAATTATTCCTTCTTTGTCTCTTCTTTCATGCCCTTAAGTGTAACTATATCTCTAAGAGTCCCTCCTTGGTTCTCTTTTTCCATATTAATTTTTCTTCCTTTTCTTTGTCAGTTTCTTCTTTTGTTATAGTACCAACTGCATTTTGTCTTCTATTTTAGTTCTCTTAATGTTTCTTAATATCTTCCATTTGAGTATTATCCTGTGGAGGTTTTAAGGATCATAAGTTATGTTACTCTGTATACCCATACCACAACACAATAGTGTGTACCATAGTAGACACTCATTAAATATTTGAGTGAGCAAAAGGATAACTTTAAGTTGTATTTCCTTTCCCTTTCTTTTGCCCTCTCTGGCTCAGCTTTGATAGTGGGATATCATAATCACTTACCCTAATTAGACATATACCCTATATGAAAGTAAATGTCCACTTTAGGATTTTTGTCCTAAGTTTCTGCTGTTGCTTTTAGTAGCAGCTGTTGTAGTGTGCAATCTATCTAGGCTGGGAATCCCTTGGTGTACTTTTGTTGTACATCTATGTCAACTTTGAAAATTCCCTTCTCTTCCCTTTACCTTTTTTAAACATAAAAGGTTATTATAAAAGGAAAGTTAATGCTTTGTCTCTGTGATAAGCATTTCCAGCAGAGAGAATTTTAATCATTTGCATATGCTATCAATGCAAGACATTGGAGAAACATAGGTATTAATTTTGTATGGCTTATCGAAGGACAGTGGAAGATTTAAAATCATGTTGTGTTAACAGAATAAAAAACTGACCTCTAACTCTGTGGCTGTCCTTGATTATCTGAATAATACTTAACTCAGTCTCACCCTTAACTTGGCCTGTATCAGGCTGCCTACTTTCAATGGGGCTTTAGGCGAGAGTAATTAGACTTTTCTTATTCAACTTTGGGCCCTTAGTCATATCACTGCTCTAGGATTTGGTTGCCTTATCTGAAAAATGAGGATAACAGTGCTTCTTCCTATTTAAAGAGAGGCCCAGCTCATCTATCAGATGATTATTTCTTGAGACATTGTAAGGTTGTCAGACAGATATGAGTTTAGATCTAAGTTCTACCAGTTGTTAGCTGTGTGATCCCTAACAAGGTCTCAGATCTCTGATTTTTCCCTTTGCAAAAAATGGAGATTAGAAGATCCAGTTAACAGAATGTTATGTTAAACATAAAGCACTTAACTCTGTGGTTGGCATCTATTAGGCATTTCATAAATAGGAACGTTTCCTTCCAGGTCTGTGGTACGGTTTCTCAGAATAAATGTTGCCTTCTTAAATTGAGGTTTTTATTTCTTGATTTTTTTTGCACCCCTAGAATTTTGAAACTTTATTCTTTGGAACTAACATCTGTTGTAAGAGAAAAGCAAACTCTTCAGTTTTCAGAATGTCATTTTATAATTCTGGAACATCTCTCACTTTGGAAAATGATTGAACCTTGTTTAGTATAGATATAATACCTATCACTCATATTTTCTTAGTTTCTAGCACTAAGAAAATATGTAGCAGATGATCAATAATCATTTCTTTTTTCTTATTTATACAGATAGTACACATCCTAAATATGACTTCTGCAAAGATAATTTCTTTTCTATTACCACCTGATGAAAGTCTTCATTCACTGCAGTCTCGTATTGAGCAGGAAACTGGAATAAACACTTGTTCTCAAGAGCTTCTTTCAGAGACGGGAATTTCTCTGGATCCTCGGAAACCAGCCTCTCAATGTGTTCTAGATGGAGTAGTAAGGGAATTCTAATATACCTATAGGAATATAAGAAATTTGCATAGAGAGAGTGCATGCTCTGCATTTTGGAATCCCTGGGCGGGTGGTGCACATCTTGTAATTCTTTTAGTTTAATTCTACTCTTTTATTGCTTTGCAAGATAAACAAGATAGAAGGGAAACATTTGTTGTTTTGAACTTTGTATGATTTTCTCTTTGGTGCTAGTTCTCTCCTCCCTCTTTTTTCCCCTTTTTGTCTTAAGGCTTAAAACTGTCTCATAGGTCCTGTCAGAGGATAAATGGATGGTATAATGATTATGATCATGACCCTTTTTTCATTTTATTTGACTTTATTGAGGCATATTTTATATATAATATAATTTACCCATTTCAAGTGTACAATTTAGGATTTTTTTTGTTTTTTGTTTTAGTAAATTTACCTGTGCAGCTGTTACCATAAATCAGTTTTAAAACATTTGCATCTCAATAAGAGTCTTCATATCCATTAACTATTAATCTCCATTCTGCCCACCCAGTGCAATCACTAATTTCTTTCTTTTTGGATTTACCTTTTCTGAACATTTCATATAAATGAATCATGTAAATGAATTGTAAAACCTATGTCAGACTTCTTGTACTTAGCATTATGTTTTTGAGGTTCATTTGTGTTATAGCATGTATCTGTATTCCTTTTGATGACTGAATAGTATTTCCATTGTATGGATATATATGGTTATGAATTTTAGTTTTTGTCCTTTTGGGTTTGGTGATTTTTTTTATTAGCCCATGCTGAAATTTTTAATTTATTTTTTCCAAACAAAAGTTTAGACCCTAAATCTGTAAGATATCTGCTAATGAACATTGACTTTGTTCATTTACATTTCAGAGTAGGAAATCTGGTGCTTAAATACTTAGAGAACTTAGGGTGCTCAACGATCTTTCTTTTTAATTGTTTGTTTCTTTTTTCAGAGAGGCTGTGATAGCTATATGGTTTATTTGTTTGATAAAAGTAAGACTGTATATGAAGGACCATTCGCTTCCAGGAGTTTATCTGACTGTGTAAATTATATTGGTAAGTCTAGTCCATTTATTGACAGAGCTTTAAACCTGAAATAATACAAGTTTGACTCAACATGATTAGTAGAAATGGTCTTTGGTGTTTTTGTTCTGTATCTCAAACTTTAGGTTTCTATTTGTGGTGAAAAATGAATTTCTATAGTTTGGAAGGTGAAAAGGTAGGTTTTAAATCACCACCAGATCCCTCATTTGGGAGACTTACTTTCCTGAGGATAGGCCTCTCACAGATGGAAGCATGAATCTTTATTATTAATTAAGCCTACTTCTTACTTGTTCCTTCATTATTTAAGCATGTTCAAACAATTCATTTTATCCTACGAATATGGCTTAATGTTCAAACGCTTTCATTTATCCTGTGAGAATTACTTTTTTCTTTTGAAGAAGTGGACAATTTCTGTCTACCCCAAACCAAAATTAAGCACAAAATTGTAAAATCAAGAACAAAATTGGGCATAAGGGGTAAAATTATGTAATTATTCCTTTTCATTTTTTTTTATTATTTTTTTAGAACAGTGTTATATGTACAGAAAAAATGAGCAGATAGTACAGAATTCTCATAATATTCCCCTCCCTCACACATAGTTTTCCCTGTTGTTAAGATCTTATATTAGTATGGTACATTTTGTTACAAGTAATGAACCAATATATCAGTATCAACTAAAATCCATACTTTTTCAGATTTCCTTATCAGATGTCCTTTCTTCTGTTCCAGGATCTTATCCAGGATACCACATTGCATTTAGTTGCCATGTCTCCTTAGGCTCCTCTTGGCTGTGACAGTTTCTTAGACATTCCTTGTTTTTGATGACCTTGGCAGTTTTGAGGAATACTGGTCAAGTATTTTGTAGGATGCCCTTTGTTGCAATTTGTCTGATTTTTCCCCCCTCATAATTAAACTAGGATTATGGGTTTTTGAGAGAAAGATCACAAAAGTAAAGTGCCTTTTTATCACATTATTTAAAGGGTACATACTGTCAACATGATTTATGGCCTTTGGTGTTGACCATGACACATGGCTGAAGTAGTGTTTGTCAGGTTTCTCCACTATAAAGTTTAGTCTTTTAATCCCCTTTCCATGCTGTACTCTTTGGAAGGAAGTCACTATGCAGAACCTACACTTAAGGAGTAGGGAGTTATGTTCCCCTTCCTTTAAGGTAGAGTATCTACATAATTTATTAGGAATTCTTCTGCATGCTAGATTTGTCTTTTCTTTCCCATTTATTAATTTATGACTTATTATATCAATATAGATTCATGTATATTATATTACTTTGGATTATAATTGAATACTAATTTATTTTGTTTAAATTGTTGCAACTTTGGCTATTAGGAGTTCTTTCATTTGGCTTCCTATGCCTCTTTTACTTGTCTCATCAATGAGGGTTGTTTTTTTTTTTTAGCATTTTCTTACTTCCTGGCACTACAGTGTGCTTCAGGCCCATCTTGTGTATTTCCTGCCCCAGTCCTAGAAGCTGCCATTTTGCCAAAAGCCCTGGTTCCTTTAGTTGGAGAACAATATTAGAAACCAAGATCTGGACACTATGTATATTTCTTACTACTGGGTATCATTTCTTAGGCCCTTTCAGACTGTGTGTGTGTGTGTGTGTGTGTGTGTGTGTGTGTGTGTGTGTGTGTGTGTGTGTGTGTGTAGATCAGGTTTCCTTCTCAGACTTTTAAAAGGTTTTTTTTTGTTGTTTTTTTTTCCCTTCCATTTTTTGGTGTATTGTAGGAAGCCTCAGGAGTAAGTGTGGGTATATAAGTATATAAAAATAGAAGAAAATTTAATGAGGGTATTAAGAATTATAGGGAAGGCAAAAATTTTTCCAGATACATTATTTTTTTTGAAGTTTGCTTCAGATAATGTATTCCCGATATGAACCCTAGTAGCAACCTCTCTGAAGGTTTTCATTAGAAAAGTATGTAATTGCCACCTTAAAGTATAGGATGACTCTTTCACTCTTAGAGAATTTCATAATGTTAACATGGAATTTCATTACGTTAACACAGAATTTCATTGAACTTAACATATATACCTGCTGTTATTTTAGAAACATTCCCTTTACCAGAAAAAGGGCAAGAGATAATCAAAAGCAGATAATTTCATAAGTCTGGCATGTGAAGTTGTAAAGTTATCTTATCAAACTGCAATTTCCCTGTATGTGTTCCTGAAGCCGTGTTGGTAGTCCAGCAGATGAAATTTATTATTCAGAGGCAGGAAAGACTGTAGCAGATTGCGGAGGAGATGGGACCTGATTTAGAACTTGAAAAAATTTTGGAATTTATACTAGTGGAGAGGAAAAAGAGTATGCCAGGTTGGAGAAAAACAAGAGAAAGATATCGGGATAATTGCAAGCTTTGTGATTATGTAGTGATTATGTCTTACCATTTTTATTCTCCCCCTGTCTGGAACAGGGCTTGTGTACTGCAGGTGTTAAGTAAATGTATGAGGAACTGAAAGAAATAGTAACAAGTGGTTTTCTAGCATCTATGGGAATTACATTTGTATGGACAGGAAATCGCAAAGAATCTTTAAAATCTTAAAAATAACTCATCTCCTTTTTCCTGTCTTCTTACATGTAGTACAGGATAGCAAAATACAGCTTCCAATTATACAGCTGCGTAAAGTATGGGCTGAAGCAGTGCACTATGTATCTGGGCTAAAAGAAGACTACAGCAGGCTCTTTCAGGGACAAAGAGCAGCAATGTAAGCAGATTCTGTTGTTTATAGGGGCAATGTCATGTGCTTTAATGCTCAATAATTAATCTTGCCAGTTATCAATAATCAGTGTTCCATATAATACTGAAATATTGGGCCAATTTGAAATGTAATGTCCTGATCAAACTATTAGAATTCTTACTAATGGTCTGAAACCCTCTAATTTCAATAGCTTGAGAGTAGTTCTTGAGCAGAATGTCCTAATATAAAGAAGATCGTTTTATCATAGAATGTCATAAGCAGGAGGTCTTTAGAGACCAGATTCTAGAGATCAGCTATTTCTCATAGATTGATAATGGAAACTTAAGCTTTGAGCTTATAGCAATTTAAGCTTTTAAATTTTGTTTATTTATGAATTTTTTTTTTTTGGTTATGGTTTAGGTTAAGTCTTCTTAGATATAATACTAACTTGACAAAAATGAAGAACACACTGATCTCGGCATCTCAGCAACTGAAAGCTAAACTGGAGTTTTTTCACAAAAGCATTCAGCTTGACTTGGAAAGATATAGTGAGCAGATGACTTATGGGATATGTAAGTGTTTGGGTAATGTATTTGAAAGAAGTGTCCAGTGTCTTGAAGCCATATGCTATTTTGCCTTCTTGCTTCATAGCCAGTTGTTTCTCTTACATTCACATTAGAAAAAAAAAAGGTACCTCAATCATTATATTATAAGTCGTGTTTCGAATGTTAGCTTTTTTTTTTTAACTTTTAATTGAGTAGTTTTATGTTTGTTTAGCTCCAGAAAAATATAAAAATGATTTCAAAACTTGTTTTTTTCAAACCTCATTTTTAAAATAGATACAAAATTATATTGGGTCTACGGCCATGCCATCCTAAACAAGCCCGATCCCGTCTGATCTCGGAAGCTAAGCAGGGTCGGGCCTGGTTGGTACTTGGATGGGAGACCACCTAGGAAGACCAGGTGCTGCAGACATAAAAAAATAAAAAATAAGGGATTGTAAGCTGACAAGGTCCTTGCAATCTGTGAGGTCAATCAGGGTTGCCTTGCCTTAAAAAAACAACAAAAAACAAATCAAATTGGTATGACTTCTTAGCCAGGGAAATCTTAAACTACTTATCTTTCTATAAATAATAACACAAATAATTCTAGGTTTTTTTCCAAACCACCTACTCTGTAGTCTCACTTTTTTATTGTACACAGCCTCCATATTTTCAGTATTTGACTTTAAGCCTATCTACCTTCAGATGTGCTAAGGAAATGTAAAAAGCAGAGCTAAAATCAAACTGAAGAGGTCACCACCAGCATTTCTGGTTCTTTGTTTTGTTTTTCTTCATGAGACAAATTCTTTTTTGGGAAACAAATCCTGTTTGTATACTTGTCTTGAACAAAGTAGGTGTATCTCAATAAATGATCAACAGTGTCCGGTTGGGTAAGTTTACCTACTAGAGCTGATTCTGTGATTGATGTTTTATTTTTAGTTGTGTATTATGGGTATTCTGGTGCATGGCAGAACATTATAACTTATTTTACCAAATTGTCTTTGACTTGTCAGTTGTATATCTTACATGACTATTAAAAAAGAATGAGGTAGACCTATGTATACTGCTATTAAAAGATCACTTGGATCTTTAATGGCAGTGATTTTTTTAAATTTTGTTTATAATTTTTATTTTCAATTATAGTTGACATTCAGTATTATATTAGTTTCAGGTGTACAGCATAGTGGTTACACAATTATATAATTTACGAAGCGATCTCCCCAATTAGTTCTAGTAGGCAGTGATGTTTTTAAGTTAGGAAAAAAAGCAAAGAAAGAAAAGTATGTGTAGATGTTCTCATTTGTGAAGGAAAAGGGTATATGTCTATATAATAAATGACTAAAAATAATATCTTTTAGGATGGAGGAAATGGGAGGAGGAGTCTTTTTATATCCTTTTACAATGTTTGTTTTTTTTAAGCCATGTTTATTATTTTAAAATTTATCTTTTTATCAAAATCAGCTGTATTAGTGTTATAGTAACAAATTACTACAAGCTGAATGGCTTAAAGCAACAGAAATTTATCATCTCACAGGTACAGAGGTTAAAAGTCCAAAATTGAAGTGTTGGTAGGGCCATGCTCCTTCTGAAACCTGTGGAGAATAATCCATTTTTGCTTTATCCTGGCTTCTTGGTGGTTCCCAGCAGTCCTTGGCACTCCTTGACTTGCAGCTATAGCACTTCAGTCTCTGCCTCTGTGGTCAAATGGAGCTCTCCTTTCGTAGATGTCTCTCTCTTCTTTCAAGGACAATAGTCATACTGGATTAAAGGTCCACCCTACTCCAGGATGATCTCATCTTAATTTAGCTAATTATATGTGCAGCGACCCCATTTCCAAATAAGGGCACATGTTAAGGGGCTGAGTTAGGACTTCAACATACCATTTGGGGGGACAACTCAACCTATAACACGGTTCTTGATGCTGATATGGGTAGGTTAGTAATTAAAGCTATTGTTATTTCTGAGATAACCAAGTAAGACTTTTTTTTTTAGCCTCAGAAAAAATGTTAAAAGCATGGAAAGAAATGGAAGAAAAGGCTGTCCATTATGCTGAGGTAAAACCACCGAGTTTATTTTGTCTGTTTATTAATTTTTAAGGTCTCCTTTAGAAACTTTGGTTTGGGTATATATTTTCACATCATTCCTGAATATCAGATAAATATCTAGTAGATGTTTTGTGTATGTAGAGGGAAGTACCATAGTGAATAAAAAAAAACAAGGGCTTTGGGCAAATGAAACTAGACAAACCTCAATGAGCTTCAGTTTCCATATTATATTAGTAAGGTTATACAGATTAAATGGGAATAAACAATAAGTGGTTGTTTTTGTTGTTATTTTTGACTGGTTTAGAGAGGATGGCTGCAGATCCTGGTTTACCTGGGACAGTCCACTTATACCTGTCTTGCCATAATTATCAATAGTACTCCCTTTTACTCTTAAAATTAGACAGATTTGGACAATAAATTATATGGTCACTTGGTATAGATCATTCTCTAGGTGGCACATTTCCTTCCTTGCCAATGGTGCATCTGTCCATGGTCCCACCAAATTGTTGCTCTTTTTGATGCCAGCACTTACCCTGAGGACATGAGTAGGGCAGTTGGTATCCTAGGGTGGGAAATCCAGTGTCCTTATCTTTTTGTATCTCGTTCAAGGTAGTCAGGAATAAGAACTGAGATGCAACGGTTTTGATGGCTGCTTTTTCTCTGTCTTACGAGTGACACTTGTATCTTTTTGCTTCTCAGGAGGAGAAACAAATGGTAGTAGTTTACAGTAGTCAGGAGAGAAAAGAGAAGCATAAGAATAAATACGTTTTTGTGGAAAAGATTGTCAGAATCTGAGAGATAAAAAGGCTTAACAAAATCAGTGTTTCATATTAACTTATTTAGTTCTCTTAGGGTAGCAACAAGTCATTCTTTGTCTGAGTTCTCTGTGTTGTGTGGTGGTGAGCCTGTCTGTTATTTCTTTTGTGTTTTGTCATATTTTAGGTGGGTGTCATTGGATACCTGGAGGATCAAATCATGTCCCTGCACACTGAAATCATGGAGCTTCAGAAGAGCCCCTATGGAAGACGTCAGGGAGACTCGATGGAATCTCTGTAAGGATGTGTTTATGTCGTTGGTATTGGTGTCTATAATATTTTTGTAGCAGGTTGCTCTTTCTGGCAAATTAAGCAAATTAAGCCTATATGTGGTGATGTTCTATACTTTTCATTTCTGCAAATATGTTGGCATTATATTTAAAAAAGAAGTTTTTCTTAGTCACCAGAAATTTTAGGAATAACTCTTTGCACTGACCTTTGCTATATTAATCACAACTTTTTTTCATGTGAGTGTTAAAAATTTTTTTGTAAGTATTCTAAGTTATAAACTATTACCCTACCTACCATACTTCTGGTCCAAAGTATTGTCTATTAAATGCCCTAAACTAGATTAAGTTCCT
The DNA here is from genome assembly GCA_003508835.1 of Eonycteris spelaea. NCBI lineage: Eukaryota > Metazoa > Chordata > Mammalia > Chiroptera > Pteropodidae > Eonycteris > Eonycteris spelaea. The sequence goes on from PUFA01000004.1 coordinate 20,496,077, forward strand.
AAATGTTTGGATTAAAAACTTCAAATTTTTTTCTCTAATAACAAGCCATAATTTTTGCCCATTTAAGTGTTGCAAGGTTGTTGTATATGTGGTGGTAGACCATAGCAGATCAGAAGTATATTAAGTTTTGCATTGTAAGATCTTGCTTATTACTTAGTGAAATTCTCTATAATATTCATTGGCAATATGCACTTGCTTTAAAATGGATCATTACTCTATTCAAGTAATATCGTTCCTTTCAAGTTGTGTATTATCATAGTCATTAAATGATCTTCACATACAGAAGCATGTTTTCTCTTTCATAGGGAACAACGTGCCATCAATCTATATAAGCAGTTAAAGCATAGACCTTCAGGTAAGACACTTTTATCACAGTACACAAAGGCATGTTTAGAAATGATCCCTACCTTAACAAATCTAGGGAATTGGATTTTTAAATAAGCTGCAGAGTAGATTCCAGTTTTGGTATTTCCATTGAGATGTTTCTGGTACAATAGCTTTTAGTTTGTGAGAATTTAAGAGATTAAGAAAGCAAAGTAACAAGAAAATTGAGGTGGAAATTTTTTAAAGGAAGTGAAAAGAAGGAATAAAAGAAAAAAGGAACTCAAAGAGAGGAAGAGGAAGCAAGAAAATATGTGGAAAGATGGAAAAAATAAGTGCTGCTTAAGATTAGAGAGATTGGGAAGTAGTTAATGCTGCAGGTTCAGGTGTGGAATGGTCAGAGGGAAGGCCCATGTGCAAGGCCAAAACAGTTCACCTTGAAAATGCCTTCATCTGCACCTGGTCACTAACTGCTTATTTCACTGGCAAAACAATTCCTTTTGAACATCTTCTGAGTAGAGAGTATGGTCTGCTTGAAAGAGCACTGGATTGGAAATTGGAAGGCTTGAATTCTAGATTGGGTACTTTATTGACTAAGTGACTTCAGGCAGATTACTTAATCTCCATTTCCTTTCCCTCTTCTACAACATGGGGTTGAAACCTCACTTTCCTAACTTGATGAGTGTGGCAATGTATTTGAGAGGATGTTTGTGAAAATGCTTTGGAAACTACAAAGTATTATGTACCTGCAGGGTATTATTCTTCAGTTAAAAAATCGATTTGTTTTGAAGGGTTAGAGAAGAAATAAAAAGTGAAGTCTGTGCCCTAATTTGCTATATACCTAATTTGTAAAACAAAACATGACTTTTTATACTTTAAAATTTACAAAAATATTCAAATGTACATGTGAAATTATATTTAACAAATAAGATGATCTCCTCTACATAGTTTTTATTGTAGTGGAATTTGTTTAATTTCTACAGACGTTTAGGAAGCACATATAAGATAGGCACCTGACCCCAACTGGGGATGAGGGATGGTTACAGGAGGTGTCCTGTAGTAGATGACATCTGAGATGAGCCTTAAAGAGTGAGTAGCAATAGCTATGTGAAAGGAGGTGAGCTCTTGTATACCCAAGTATAACAGGTGAAGACATGCATATGTAGCACTTAGCATGTTTGAGGAAATGCAATGTGACTGGATTGTAGAGTTTTAAGAGGAGAGGGAGGTGTGGTTGGATCATAAGGAATCTGGTATATCATGGTAACAAGTTTGGATTTCATCCTGATGGCAAAGAGAAACCCTAAAAAGTTTTAAGCAAGAGAATGGCTTGATCAGATTAGCATTTTAGAAATACCACTCTGGTAACATTGTGGACAATGGATTAAACTGTGGCTAGGATAGAGACAAGGGCATTAGTTATGAAGTTTTTGAAATCATAGCTTAGTATGTGGAGGGTGTGGGAGGAGCATGAGCCAAAGCAGAGAGCCTGAACTGTGGCAGTGGGGTAATGAGAAACATAAGGGCAAAAGAAATATTTAGGAGGTAGAACTAATAGTGTTGGGTGATAGATTGATTATGGGTGGTTGGAGTAGCTGGGTGCTGGCTAGGGCAGGTGAGTGCCTGGTAAGACCACTCACCATAATAGGAATTATAGGAAGGATGACAGACTTAATGGGAAAAGAAGATGAGTTCCTTTTGGCACGATTTTTTTTTTTTTCATTTTTGTCCATGTTGGTGTTAGGTGTCAGTGAAACATTGAAGTAGAAATATCTAATAAACAGTATTAGATATGTATATATGTACAGGACGTTCTCAGTGCCATTGGTGGATTCTGCTACTTGAAGTAAAACAATGTATAACAAAACCAATTTTACCATAAACATAGATACAAACAGGAGTTCAGTTCCTACAATATCTCATAAATATTATAATGAAGTGACATTATTAGAGTACCTGCTGTATATGCGTACATGTATATATAAATACACCACATAGATACACATACATGCATATAAATAAATATACATATATATGCATATGGATTTAACAGAGCTGGGCTAGATATTTAGCTGTTTTGAGAGTAATTAGCCATAGGAATAAAGTGATCATCCTGAAAAAGTAGGTTGAGTAAGAAAGCCAAGGATGGAATCCTAGGGAATACTAACATTCGAGAAATGACCAGAAGCAGAAGAGCCTTCGAAGAAGATTGAGAAATGCCAGAATATGTAGAGGGAATGATATTATAGTAACAGAATAGAGTTTCAAGAAGAAAGTAATTAGTTGATTGAAATGCTACAGAGAAGTGTGGATAATGAAAATGAAAATATTCATTGGACTAAGCAGTTTGGGCATCATTGGTGATCTTGACAAAATATAATGGCCTTTTGAGAACAGAAACCAGATTGTAGTGGCTAAGGAGGCAGAGGGACAGAAGGAAATGGAGAAGTCAGTCTAGTCTAGCAGTTCTCAAGGTGTGGCTCATGAACTCTTGAGTCATTGAGGTCAAAACTGTCTTCATAATACTAAGATGTTATTTGCCTTTTTCAAAATGTTGACATTTTCTCTTGATGCTGCAAAAACATTGGTGGGTAAATAGCTTGCACCTTACTTAGCATGAATCAAGGCACTAGCACCAAACTATGCTAGAAATCATTATACTTATCACCACCATGAGTTAATAATTTTTAAAGTATGCCAGTTTCATTTAAAAGTCTTTGATAAAGCAGTAAAAATTTTATCTAAATCTCAACCTTCGAGTACATGTCTTTTTAATAATGTCTGAGAAATGGGAAATACTCATCAAGTGCTCCTGCTACGTACTGAAGTATGATGAGTGTCTTAAGAAAAACCACTTAAGCCATTGTTTACATTGCTTTTTTGACTGGCTTCTTTAATGGAACACCATTTTTACTTGAAAAAATGACTGTCAGACAAACTATGGTTATTCAGATTTGGGTATGCGGCAGGTATTTCTCAAAAATTAATGAAGCATGCCTGTCACTTTAAGGAGGGAAAAACAGTATTAGTTGTCAATGATAAAATTCCATGTGTCAAGCAAAAAATTAGAGTTTAGGAAAATATATCCATCAACTGAAATTTGTCAGCTTGTCAATACTCAAAGACTTTTCTGATGAGTTTGGTGATAATATTAAAATGATTTGCAAAAATGTAAAAAATACCAGTTTTATTATTAAATATTTTGTTGTTTTGGGAAATAGTTATTTTTAATAAAAATGTTATTAGGTAATAAGTTCGTCTTTTTTTTAAAGTGAATAAATGTTTTTAAATTTCTTAGTTTAATTCCTGAAAAACACTTCAGAGTTCTAAGAATTTGTGAGGATAAAGGGGTCCTGAGACCAAAAGTTTGAGAACTTCTTATCTAAGCTGTTCTTTTCAGAAGTTTGGCTGTTAAGGAAAGAAGAGAGGTGAGCAGCTAAGAGGAGACATAGAATTGAGGGAGGTCAGTTTTTAAAAGGAAGACTTGAGCACATTTATGTGCTTGGGGCCAAAAGCCTGTGAAGAAGGAGGTTCCTTCCTGAACAGACTTGAGAGGCTGACTCCAGGGCACAGTGGGAGGGATTAGGCTTGCTGCCACTGATGTTAGAGTGAGGATGAGTCTGGATACAGACACTTTTGTGGGTGTAGGGGTTGGAAGGTGAGGGTCTTAATGCCTTATGGCCTCCTATCCTAAAGAAGTGGGGTTAACTGTTAACAGAAAAGGTCATGACCTCAAAGATTTTTGAAAAGCTGGTATGTGCAATGGAAGATGTTGCTGACCCAGAACATTTAACAATCCAGAGAAGTGAAAACCTGTGAATCAGTTGACAATAGAGGGAATGTTAGTGTTGGTAGTATTTAGTAGCTTAGATATAGGAACTGATAGAGCAGATGGTTAGACTGATCCAGGATTAGGATTTTACTGATAGTATAAGACCATAAAAAAGTTGAAGATATTGGCAAAAAGTGATGGAAGCAATAGAGTTGTAATTAGAGTAAAATATTAAAATTTAAGATTTCAAATAGAAAACTTTAAATCTTTTTTTTTCTTTTAATTGGTATTCATTACTTTCAGTCTTCTGGCCAATTAATTAGATATTGCAGATGAAGATATACAAAATTCCATCCATTGACTCAGTGAAATTAACTTTCCACAGTGATAGCATTTGTTTGGATTATTTTTTATAAAATCTTCAGTAACCATGTGATCATATCAGCATACATAGGGCCCAGAAATAAAAAATACTATCCAGATAGTTTCTTTGAGTGACAAAACTAGTTAGTTGTAACAAGTTTTGTCTATTGTTGGGCTTTTATAATCACACTTGATATATGGTCTCTGGTGTTTTTCCTAGCTTAGAGTTGACTTGAGACTCACGTTCAGCTGAAAATGGTAAAAACCACCTTTCTTCATTCTCTGTTGGAGAAGATTAATGTTCTGAGGTCTTTGACCATCTGAAAGAGCTTGTTATATGGGAAAGCTGTTGAGCCTGGTCTGTGGGATTAAGGAGGGAGTGCTCTTTAGAGAGGAGCCTTTTTGGAGCCTCCATATCTAGCTCTTGGTGAAGAGGCACAGAGAGATGTGTGCGGAATAAAAAACTATAGGGAGGTCTTTGCAGTGATAACAAAAGGACACTGAACTTTTTTTAAACCTCTTTTGGTACTCCTTTCATAGTAAAATGTGAATAACAACAGTAGCCATCTCATAGGACTCCTGTGAGGGTTAAATGACAAAAATGTAAGTAGGTAATAGCAAATAATATTTTTGTATTTGAGATTATTGTCTAAGGATATACCATCATGATCCATGAGCAGCCTTCCAATTCTTAAGAACTTAGCCATTTTCTGAAATATAATAATACTAGTTTTTTGTTTGTTTGTTTGTTTTTGAGGTAACATCTCATAAAAACTATAGAACTCGCTATGACCACACAACCATCCCATTTGAGGACGTTTGTCATCTGCCAGTTTGCTTTAAGATGTCATTCTACCCTCGAACTTTCAGGGTGTATATGTCCTTTTATTAGTGTATCACATTCGGCCTAAGTCGATCAGCTTTTTTCTAAGTTTTTACGGCAAACAATTGGATAAACATGATATTCTAAGCAACCTAGTTGGGGCAAGGGCCTCCTTTCTTTGAAGTAGTAAAAGTTTGATGAATTGTCTACTGTTTCTTATTTAGTGATGTTAATCACTGGAGAAAAATTGATCTCTTGGCTAGAAGGGTGCATATGTGTCTGGAGCTTGGGTTAGTATGGGTTAGAAATAGCTAAGACTATTCTCAAAATAGGCAACTAAGGTCTCGGAAGGTACAGTGATAAATGTGTGTGTATGTGTATATGTATGTGTGTGTGTGTGTATATATATATGTGTATATGTATGTGTGTGTGTATATTATATATACACACACACATATACACATACAAACATACTTTGCTTTTAGATATGTATTTATAGATAATCTTAAAATCTCTTGGCTTAATCCAGTTTTGAATTTAAATGGAGATATTATTAATTAAAAGTAGTTTAAGATTTTTAGAAATTTGTTGTTTAGAGGCTGGTATGTCCATGCAGAAGAGTGGTTATGCCCACTGATTGAGATCTTTTCTAGATCACTCCTACAGTGACAGCACAGAGATGGTGAAGATCATTGTGCATACTGTGCAGAGTCAGGACCGAGTTCTCAAGGAGCTGTTTGGTCATCTGAGGTAGAAAAAAATTGTTTTATTTCCTACTGAAAAGCCAGGGCACTTTTATCATCTTCCTTTTCAAAGTGTAATACCCTTTTTGGTAAATATACTAGACTGAGTGAGAGTTCTGGGTCTGGTACCTTGGGTGGCTTAACCATAGCTGTGTGCATTTAGGTGTCCTGTTTGTGCACTTTGCTTTGAAGATCAGTCATTAAATCTGATGTGATTGTGGTTCATTTCCCCAGCTGGGTTTGGGTTATGGTCTTGGGGGATGTGTAAGTGTCTGACACTGATTTCCTCTCTCTAGCAAGTTGTTGGGCTGTAAGCAGAAGATTATCGATCTACTGCCCATGGTGGAAATGGCCCTCAGTAACATCAAGGAAGCCGACAATACTGTCATGTTTATGCAGGGAAAGAGGCAGAAAGAAATATGGCATCTCCTTAAAATTGCCTGTGTAAGTAACTTTTAATGAATGAATTAATGTGACATTGATTTGCTCTCATTCCCTATGAAAGGGGTTTTTATCAGCATGATTGGGGTCCTCCTGAAGACCTGTATATTTTGTGTTGGGTTGATGCTCGTGTTCTTTGCTTGGTGTCTGACTAGCAGTTCAGATGCAGGACTTCATGATCACCCTTCATTCTCCATTATCTTTTTCTTTTCTAGTCTCCTATTTTTATACTCTTTCTAGCCTTACATCACTGTGGTATCCCAACCCAATTTGGGATAGATGTGCCTGACTAGTTAATAAAACCAACACTTTGTTCAACTTCGTGTATTTTTTCTCCAACTAAAGTGGAATTAAATAGGTATATACATTTTGCTTTAGTCAATGAAGAAAAGGGCCAGGGACAGGATAGTTAGTATTTGTACCCAAAGGTTGCAGTAGTTTTGTACATAAATACTCTGGTTGTGCATATATGTAATGATAGAAATGTAAGTCTTAGGAATATGGTAGGAAATTGTATGACTCAGTGGAGGTACTAGCCTATAATCTTATTTTTATTTTCCTTCAGACACAGAGTTCAGCCCGCTCCCTTGTAGGATCCAGTCTAGAAGGTGCAGTGACTACCCCTCAGGCATCAGCATGGCCCCCAACTTCAGCAGAACATGAAAATCCTCTGTCATGCGTGGTAACTCCTCAAGATGGGTGGGTTCACTTTGTAACAATAGATAGCTGTGTTTTCAAGAGCAGTGGTAGGAATGAGGCAGTAGAACATAGTGGTTAAGGCAATCTTCAGTGCTGTGTAGACCAGGGTTGAGTCCTAACTGTCCCTTTGTAATAAATAACTTTGTGCAACTAATATGACTTTCAGTGTTCACATTTCATCACCTGTAAAATGAGAACTGCTGTGAAAATTCAGTTAGACGATGTATGTAAAGTGCTGGGAAGTAAATATTCAGCAGATGTTACTTATTGTTAGCTCAATCCAAGTCCTAAGTTCTGTTATTGGTTTGTCAGTTCTTTTACCCAAACTTTATTCCTTCCTTAACCATTTATCTCTGAAAAATTATGCTATCTTTTTGCATTGATCATTTTGGGGTCCTTGATCATCCCTCCAATAGATTGTTGAGTTTAATATATTTTAAAACTTAGTATTTCTAATATCAAATTTTCAATGCCTTAACTCAGTTTTGCAAAGAAGAACTGAAGTTTAAAGCCCTACATTTTCTTTTATTAATTCCTAACTCTTCTGCTAAAAGCTGACTATCCATTTCTGTTATTTTTCTCAGCATAAGATGTGCCGTATCCAGAGCCAGTGGCTCTTTGCTAGCTTGTGTATTGTCGCTTTTCTCACAACTCATGGAGACCTCTACAGCACCAGCATTTCCTCGAAGCTCTGCCCATAATTAGTTTTGCAGAAGTGCAGCCATGTTACATCACTGCTCAGGAGGTCATGCAGTTGCACATTCTGCACTCTGCTTTTATGAAAGGAAAGCACAATGCAGGAAGGCAGGCTGATATCAGGTATTTAATTTTTTAAAGAAAGCAAGTTCTAGGGTATATCTTGGGGTCATTATTGATTTGGCCCAATGTACTACAACCACAGCTACAGCACAGGCTATAATTAATTACACAGACTTTAGGAAATATGCCATTCATCAGAGTTAAATAAAATTTAATACATTACTAACCTTTTTTGTTTAATTAAAGGCTTTAGGTTTGTTAGGGGATGCTAATGGTTGCAAATGTCACTTCTATACAGATAATTTCCAATTTGAGGTTGTGGTTGTTGGCACAAGTGTATCCAACAAGAATTTTAAATACATTTCAGTAGTAACACATTATAAAGGAAATTTATTTCAGTTATTATGTACCTGTGGTACTTTACCACCAAGGATTGGGAACTGTTAGCCTCAATTTTTCCATCTGTTGAATAAGAGCTGAATTAGAATCTAGTTCTAAGTTCATAGTGGCTATCATCCATGGCCTAGAACTGATTCTAGTAGGTAGGGACTCTGAGAGTTGGTAAAAGGTGAGGACAGAGGTCATATGGAAGAGGAAGAGGAAGGTATGGAAGGCAGAAACCAGAATCAAGATTTACTTCACATATAAACTTTCAGGGATACTTCTTATTTCTGGGCAGCTCCCTTGTCACACTGTTTTCTTCTGCTGTCCTCAGGAAATCAGCTTGCTTGTTTCCTTTTTTGTTGCTGTCATCTGTAGTTTCCAACCAGCGTTCACCTTCCCTGATCTTTACAGGACAGATATACTTTTGTATTTCCTCCCCTACCTTTGTGTCTCTGAAGTAAGCATGCTTATGTTCTTACTACTTATAAGGAAAGGGAAATATTCCAAAAACAAAAAGAGATCTTGTCTGTGCCACAGGGATCTTTTTTTCAGGGAGCAGGGCGGGAGTAGGATTGTATGTAAGTGCCACTTGTGTTTCAGAGGAAAATCAGATTGGAGTCATAGTGGACTTCTTATCATTAGAACTGAGCAGAGGCAACACTTGGAATAATAAGCAGGACTGAGCCTCTGAGTGGGAAGTATGAGGAAACTGAAGACTACAGGAATCAGCTGTATTGGAGTGTTAGGTTGCACGGTTATAGGAAAGGCAGTGATCATCCTGACCCTGAAGACCAAAAAGTAGAGGAAATTCATATGCCCCTTTGCTGAATTTGAAAAGGCTTTGTTTTTCAACCGACAGAGAGACTTTGGCACAAATGATAGAAGAAAATTTGAACTGTCTTGGCCATTTAAGCACTATTATTCATGAAGCAAATGAAGAACAGAACAGTGGAATGATGGTGAGTTTTATATGCATATGTGTTCCAGGTATGTTGGGTGCAAAAGTTTTAACTTCCCATGCTAGTCTTACCTGGTATTTGAGATGCATATGGGAAATAGAAGAACTCAGAGGAGAGAGCATTTGAGGAATATACTTGACCTCAAATTCCCATCTTCTCTTACTCATGGGTATACTAGGATTGTATCATCAATAATCTTCAACAGTGGCATTTTTGGTCAAATTAAAAGAGTGGTGAGCTTTCTTTGAAATGTGACCATGGAAATTGAATGGTTTATGTCTTTTTGCTTAAGCAGTCAATATTCTCCAATAAGATGGGGCAGGATTTATATTATAATTCAGATAAACTCACTGCCGTATACAAGATGAATGTTGTTAATATAGTTGTAATTAATAGAAGTATTTCTGTTAAAATTTAATTACTATGAATTATTGATTTGTTAAAACTTGGAGAAACTACAATAAAATGTTGACAGAATTAACTTTTACTATATTTTGTCTCAATGTCAACTCTTTGTATTTCCTCTTTATTTGCTCAAAATATTTATGAAAACTCTTTGAAATATATTTTTATTTAGCAGAAAATAAGGTAAACTAAACTCTCTAATTGTAACTTATTTATACTTTTGATTTTTCAACTTTTGTTTATAAAATGTCCAAACATAGAAAACTCACTAAAATGAATACCCATAAATCTACCACTTATAGTCAACATCTAATTGTAACTTTTTCATGCCTGATTTTAGAATCTCGATTGGAGTTGGTTAACAGAATGACTTGCGACTATACACTTGTTTCCAATGTTCCCACTTATTCACTGTCCCCAAACGACCTATGGAAGTTACTTCACATATTGGAAATATATTTTCTCCCATGAAACCATTCTTCAGATACCGTTCAGTGGAAGAAATGGCTGTGATAAAAAATATGCATGATTTTACAAAAGCAATGTTTTGACTTTGGGTAATTTTGACCTCTGTAACAGATAGAATTTTGTCTCAGTGGACTTGTTTAAATACTATAGCTACTTAGGAGCACCACTGCAATCCATTTGTCTTAAAACCTGGTAAAACATTACTTATTTAACTGACTAAAAATATCTTTTAAAATTTAACTTTTGGGCATAAGACCAAAAGTTACACAGAAAGAAACCTCAGCTAACGTGTGTTCTAAGTAAAAGTTGTCTACCTGTTTCAGTGGAAGAGACTGCTTACAAGTAAATTGTACTTCTTGAAGAATAAGCCCTACCTCCTTGTGTTGCACTCAGCAGTGCTCTTCCTGGCATCATAAGGAGTTGGGTCATCCCATTTTCAATTTTACTGACATTTGACAGTATCCCTTTCCTACAGAAGGGATTGTGCATCTGTGCCTTAAATACCAATCGGTTGTCATAAATTGTAAGTGTGCTATGTGTATATGTATTTAAGATGTACATTTAGTAATATCAAAGAGAAGATGCCTGTTAATTTATAATGTATTGAAAGCTTATGTTTTTTCATTTGTAAAAATGGGTCATTTGTTTCAGGAACCTTTCATGTCTTATATACAGATTTATAAAGGTCTGCACACCCTTATCTGTAATTCCAAAAAGCTCCAAAAACAAGGTTTTTCATAAGCTTGGTGACAAAACTCATTTGCTTGCAAGTCTAACCTGAACTGACATTTGTTATCCCATTTAGTGTGAATATTCGTTTATTTTGCTGCAGAAATATTTGGTGGAAAGGGTGCTGCCACAGACTGTTGGGGTTTTCTGTAGTATAGTATATGCACTGACTTATCTTTCTAAAATCTGAAAATTTCATAATTCTGAAACATCTGGCCCTAATAATTTCAGATAAAGGATGTGGATCTATCAACTGTTAAGTAATTTAGAAGACATTGCTTTTTTAAAAAATGTGAAATGCTTTTGTATTATAGACAGTTTTTCACTTTGTGTATTAAATGATTTTTAAATTACTTTTTGACTCTTCGTTAAAATCAGATGAATATAGTTGCCCTTTGAAAAATGAGGTGGTTAGGGGTGTTGACCCCCATGCAATGGAAAATCCACATATAACTTTTGACTCTACAGTTGGCTTTTTACACCTGTGGATTTAATCAACCAAGACTGGGAATGCAGAAGTACCATTTTTGATATGTGGAATCTGGACATGAAACTCATGAACGAGAAGGTCTGACTGTATTTATTGGGAAAAAACCCCAAAAAAACGCATATAAGTGGACCCACACAGTTCAAACCTGTGTTGTTGAAGGGTCAACGGTAGTTGAATATAGTTTGGGAAAATGTGAAGGTTCCGTGAAATGGAACTGGAGCACAAAATAACATAATGGGCTCCCACTGTATTTTCTTTAGGAAATATACAGGACTTATAGTAAAGGGATTAGGTAGCTTCTTTATGATAGTCTTTTCGCCTAAGATGTCCTATCACCACTATCCATTTCTAAAATCCATGCTCATATCTTGCCCTATAAACCGATGTCTTAGTTACACCATCACCATTTTTGTTAGTAGTGTCATTTTCCTAGTCATCTAAGTCTGAAACCTTGGGATTGTCTTCTAACGTTTTAATCTTCTGATACTAATGTTTCTCTAAATGTGGAAATTCTGATTTAGCTGTTAAAACAGGCAGTCTCTTGCTTCTCTACTTCTAGGTTTTAATCAATAAACATTTATTGGGTACCTGTTGTTTGGAAGATACTGAGCTAGATGGCTAGTTCAGAAACAGTTAACAGTATAGTAAGAATGCTTATCAGTAAGAGTCTGAATACTGCAAGCCAAGCAGTGGAATTATTGTTAAAGTGGTTTTTAAATGTTTGTGTATTTTCTAAATATCATTGTAATAACTGATAAAAGATCTGTAGGGTGGAGCCATTTTTATGGTGTGTGGTTAGGGTGATGGACATCAGGGCAGCCTGACCTACATGACATGGGGAGGTGGTGTGAGTCAGAAGAGATTATTATAGTGAGATCTCCTCAGACTTACTTTGATGCATGAGCTGACCACTATTTTTTGTTGGGTGACAACTTTTCAGAGTTGAATGGCAGTAGTGAATTATATACATTTCATTCTCTAATTCGAACAATAGTATGAAAAACTAAGAATCCATCCTGAAAGAGAGGCTGGAATGAGTCGTTTTTCATTTTTTGCTTTTTGCAAGTTAAAATAGCTAAGCCCTGTAAATATCATTTATCTGGATAATGATAAGGTCCCAGACATTCCTGGTAAGTGCACTTATTGAAGAGAGTGCAGAGTGGTCTGGGAGCGCTTGCTTTAATGAAGACGAATTGATTCTATTTACCCTTTGCTATTTCCACTGTTACTACCATTTTAACTTTGGGCCTGCAGTTCCCTAACCACTTGGTTCTCTGCCTCCCATCTGTCTCTAAGCCATTTTGCAAACTCACTGGCCGTAAAGCACTGTTTTCTCATACTGCTCTGCCCAAGAGGTTACAGGACCTTTCAACCCTAGTATACTCATCCTCTTATGCTCCTGTTGCTAGCCTTTCAAGGCTTCCAGAAAGCATACTGCCCAACCTACTCTAACACACTGCCCTTATTTCCCTTGTATTCATCCATCTCACTCCCATCTCTACTCAACTGTGTCCTTGTTGTTTTCGGTAATATATGCACATAATGATATTTTAAAAGAACAGAAGAATATACAGTGAAAAAGCTTGTCTTTCCATTCTCTGGTCATCCAATACTGGTCCCTGCAGAAAAAGTATATTTGAGCCTTTCAAAATCTGGGCCTAGCCTACCATCCCACTCTTTTCCATCATACTTGCTTCAAGTAAGCTCAAATGCTCCCTATTTTCCGTTTTCCTGGAGGATGCCTATTCCTATTGCTTGGATGGCCCTCATTGGATCAGCAAATCTGGTCCAACAAGTGCTCAGGAAAATACGTGATTTGTGAATATGCGGCTAGACTGAGTATCTTCCTCTTATGAACTTCCACGTTACTTGTAACAAGTCTGGTCGCTCCTGAATTCAGTGCAGAATCCATGGCTGAAACACGTGCTTGCCACATAGAGTTCTGTATAAACCACAAAATGACAAACGGAACAGCTACCACACTGAGTGAGGGAGTGGCTCTCCGCACGACAACACATTGGCCAGTCCCCTGTCCTCAGAGGCCCTCTCTTTTCTCGGCATCCCTGCTTACTCCATATTGCCTACTTCTCTTCTCTTCCGGAGCGGGAAACCAGCCGTGCACGGAAAAGAGCAACATACCTTCATGGGATGTGAGCGGTAGGCAGCTGAGAGAATTTTGTCCTGTTCGCTCCCCGTCCCTCTAGTCGCCGGGCAATCCCTGCGTCGGCTTGCGTGCCTGCGCAGCCGCAGTGTCGGGCGGGTGGGCGGGGCCGGTTGTTGGCGGCTGTTGGCGCGGCCCGGGAGCTGGCTGCACGTGCGGGCGGGGGCGATGCGTCACTGATCGGTGAGGCGTTGCGGAAGGGTGGGCGTCCCTCCGAACTCTCCGGCTGGCCCCCTTCTCAGTTAGTGCCTTCTGCCCCGGGGAGCGGGGGTGTCACGACGCTTACCGAGCAGGGGCGGCCCATGGACCGCCTCCGGCGGAGGAGTTGGCGAAAGGAAAACGGGTTCTGCGAGGAGGAAAGAATGAGGGAAAAGGGGCACAGGACTCCCCGGCTCGGCCTGCGGGAGGGAGCCAGTTGTCTGAACGCAGAGGGTGGAAACTAGAGGGGGTAGACCTGTCACTCACGGGGCGGGGGTTCCTTTCCTCCCTTATTCAGGAGGAACAAGGATGAATATGACTCAAGCCCGGGTTCTGGTCGCTGCAGTGGTGGGTCTCGTAGTTGTCGTCCTCTACGCCTCCATCCACAAGATCGAAGAAGGCACCTGGCTGTGTACTACAGGTGAGCAGCATGTGCAGTCAGTTAAGGTACTAGAGCAGGTAGAAGGGGGACTCCTGGAGTAGCGTCTTGGAAGTTGTTCCCTCTGTCGCGTCCGGGGGATCCCGCTCCAGTCGTAGGAAGCGATTTTCGTCCCAGCCCTAGGGAGCGAATGGGGGCCAAGGCAGGCTTTTGCAGAGCACCCTCAAGGTGTTGGACAGTTTCAATGCTATGTACATTTTGTGCAGAGGTTGAAAGTCTCTACAGTTATTCCTAGTAGACGGTAAGCTCAATTATTTGTAGAAAAAAAGGAAGGGAGCAGTCATTCTACTTCTGACGGAAGAGTTGGAAAAATCTTTGTATTCCACACAACTGGTACAGGCTTTCAGTTTGCAGCTTTAGGTACTATTTAGAAACTCTGGTCCTGTTTGTGATGGTTCTTTAGATTTTTTTTCCCCTTTAAAAGCCCTTAGTGTCCGGTTTTGGCTTATAAGGTCAAAACATGATGACCATGACAATTGTTTATATCTTTCCCCTGGACCGCAAGAGATACAAACAGAACATTGATGGGTCACCTTCCTCCCATCTTACCCTTTTAAAGTTGAAGAAAAGAATGTGTTGCTTTCCAGTTGAGCTCTAAAAAGCTTTTCCTTCAACATAGGACCACCTGTTCCTTTTGATATAGACAGAGGACAATTGCAGGAGAAATTTCGATAATGATGTATTTGAAAGGGCTTCAACTTTTTGCTTGTTTCTTTCCATCATCCCCTCCAAAGTAATATTTCTACTTTTAGATCCACCCTGTGTCTTAGAAACTGCCTTCCCTATGAAGTGCTGGTTTCAAATAACAATTTTAATGACATGTTTTAGCAAATGGAGGTCTAGCATCAAAAAAAGACAGATTAGTTCGTATTTCTATCTAGTTCAGAATTGTCTTCCTGGTAGTAAAACCAAGGAAAGGACTTTTTAAGGTATGCTTTCAAAGCATTAGGGATAGACTTCAAACAGTTCATCGTTTCTTAGTTTTTGTTATGAATTCTTTGCAAAACTGTATTTTCAAGATAGAAAGCGAAGTACTATGAAGTTACTCTTCAATATGTAAAATAGGACTTCTTTTATATATTTGCTCCCAAATGCCTCCTTTTTGTAATTTCCAAGATGTGCTTTCATAGTTCTCACATTCCAGAATTTGGTGAACAAGTCCACACTTATATCCTATCTATTTATAGGATTATTCCCTCACCCTTTATCTGTCCATGCTGATTTTTTGTTGTTTTCATAGACTTTATGTCCCCAGTACTTTAATGGCCTGGTAGGTAGATTAGAAGAATCTTGAGCCTGACAAGTTTTCTCCTTCCTTGAAAGTTTGTGTTACCTTCTTTTTCAACCTCATGATTAAATGTATTATGTTTTGAACTGGCTTGTGTTGTGTACAATCGAAGTATAACAACTAAGAGCCATTAGGATTTTTTTTCAAGCGCTTCTCATATGATTAAAGACCAAAGAGAATCCTCTGTACCTGAGAGCAGTGCTGGAGACCCAGAGGTATGGTTGGCCAGGCTTATGAAACAAGGTGTAACACTGGCAGTTTAATGTGATTTTTTTTTTCACCTTCTTAGCAATGGCATTTATTTTAGGGACCAGCTGTTGTTTGTCATGAGTAATTCATATTAGTGAGGCTTTAATAAGTCAATAGCATGAGTAAGAGTGAATATTACAGCATTTTAAATTTGGAAAGGTAATTTTTCTTTATAATCTTGTCAAATTGAAACATCTTTTTGCAGGGGAGGAGCTTTACTAACTAGCCCCAGTGGACCAGGCTATCATATCATGTTGCCTTTCATTACTACATTCAGATCTGTGCAGGTGAGTAATTCCTAGGGAAGCCTCTACACTGGATAGACAAGTGTGGCAGGAACAGTTATCACATTTGTGGGTGGAGATAGATTTCATTATTGCTTAAGCAAATGGTGGTATTTATTTAAATGCAGGTGTTAAAGTTCAGAGTACAGTTGTCACAGCACAGGTTATGATTTTGAATCACCTCACTCTCTTGAAGTATATTAGAAGTAAGAGCTAGGCAGCTTGGAAAAACTCACTTTTCCCATCTGTATAGTTATATGCAACAGGTTTTCTGTTAATGCTATCAAAATAAAAGCAGGACTTCAGAACACAGTTAGAAATACAAACCAGTGATTACTTGGTTTACAAGAGTGTTTGGTTTCCATAGAGGCAAGCTCCTGGCTACTGTTCACGTAGTGGATCTGAATTTTTTATACACAGCTTTTTTGCCTCGCATTTTTGTCTGGGACATTGAACACAATTTTATGTGAATGTTTTTAGTGAATGTTCTATTTTGATAGCCTTCCGGAATATTTGAAATCATTCTGATCATTGAGAACAGTGTCTGTGGGAGACGCTTAGTAAATATCTTTTGACATAAGATGACAAAACAAGATTAAATTGTGACTACTTTTGCAAGCTCAGTGTGATCGTGAATCTTTGGATTCAGAAGTGTGTTACCTATCTGCTGCTAATTTTTCAGGATTCAGGAAAATTTAATGTATTTCATCTTGTAATTTAAGTCCAGGCTTCCTGCTAAATGAGTTTTATTATGAATTCATAAATCCTCCAGGTTTTCTTCCAATTCTCTTTTAGATGGCTTAGAGCAAGAATTGTGTCTGTTTAAATGAAATATGTTCTTCCGTTAGTCAGGCTGATTTTCATACTGTTTTCCCATTTTTATTTTATTCACTCTTACCTAGGTTCATGCTGTCACTTCTTCTCTCCCCAGCTCTCTTTCATTTTCTCCTGTCTAAATCTTGCCAGCCTTCTTAAGGCTCATTGCAAATCCCTCTTCTAATCAATAGCTCTTAAAGTCTGTATTGTAAAATTTGGCCTTTGGTCTTATTTCTTTTATTAATGTCATCTTACATTCTGTTTGTGTGTGTGTTTTCTTTCCAGAAAGTCTCCAGAAGGCAAGGGTCATTACCCATTTATATTTCTGACCTTTCTACTTGTGAAAGCAGTATGGTGTAGTGAGTGTGGGGCCAGAAACTTGGAAACTTAGGTTCTGGTGCTGGCACCAATTAGTTACATGACTTTGCAAAAATCACTTAACTGCTTCAGACTTCAAGCTATTCCTCCGTGAAAAAAGGGGTTTAAATCACATGACCTTACCAACAGCCCAAACAACTTATAATGATGTTATCAATGGCATTATCAGACTCTTAGAAAGGATGGGCTTTTTAAAATCTGTTCAAAACCAGGCAAATATGTCTCTACATTCTTGGAGCTTGGTACGTTGAGTTATACTGATGAAGAGATACATGTAACAAATGCAGTATACAGTACATGTGTGTACACACACACACACACACACACACACACAACTATCATACTCAACAAGAAATGGAGATGAAATTAGGAAAAGAAATTTCAGTATAAACTAATATACTTAGCATTTACAAAAAAATTAAATGCTGGAGCCAGTATGACTAAATAGGAATGTCCTCTTTTTTATATGTGAAACAGTAACATCTAGGAAAGAATTATATTAATAAAACCCTTTTAAGAAATTATTCTTACATGAATGAGACATAAATATATTTTTAGGAATTTTTGGAACACATTAGAAGATGTAGCCTTCACTAATCCCTTCATCCACTCTATGTAGAACCTTTCACTATATTTACCATCACCCTAATCTCTCAACCCTAGAGTTACATTCTATTCTTTTCCCTCCTGGAATATTGTATGCAATCACTTACTAAATCCTTTCTCTTTATGTCTTCTGTATTGACAGCTTTCAGTTTCCATGGCTTTTACTAAATCAGCCTAAATAAATTAATGCTTTAGCTTCCCGGCTGGTTTTCTTGCCTCTAGATGTGCTGGGTAATGAGAACTGCACCACATATAAGCAAAGGAATTAAGGAAAAACATGTTTTTGAAAGGCTCATTTTGAGGCTGTCTATGAGGGGACCAGGGAAAGCCCAAGCCCCCCTCCCCCCCAGCAAATATTCAGAGCACTTGACCTGAATCACCATGTTCTCAGAATTTCATCTTTCATCTATATTCCCCCTTCTGCTTCAGGCAAGCCAGTCTGCTTCCTGTCACCTATACACACATTTGTCCTCAATTTTGAGTATTCGAATAGGATATTCATTGCACCTAGGATGTTTCTCTGCCCTATCTGTTTTTATTTCTTTCCCTCTAGACCTGACTTATAAATACTTTAGCTCAGAGAGCTTTTCAAATGATTGTTTTACTCTCTGCCACTTAACACCTAACAATTCAGTTTATGCACTGTTATTTTATACCTGGTATGGATTGCTTTATAAGAATTTTATTTCCTGTGTTGGAATGTGAGCACTTTGGGAACGGACCATGCTTCCTTTTTCCTTTGTATTCCACGAAGTCATATGTTGCCGTGTGCTTAATAAGGTGTCATATGTCTAGAACACACGCATTAGGTGCTCACCTATTGGAGGTCTTAGAGTGAAGTAGAAAGTCATTCTGGATCCGACAAAGGTGTGACAAGGGCAAAGTAATTATGTACCAGATCAGTGATTCCCTATGAGGAAGCAGTGCTGATGGTGGCACATCTATTAAAAAGGAAATCCAACAGATAATTGGAGAGATCAGTAGGGCTTATCTAAAATATTGACTAACTTTAGAGAAAAAGTTGCCGTTGAATTCAAGGGTACTTTTGAGTTGTAGACTAGTTGCATGCATATAATAGTTATCTTTTACCTTCATTATGATAGAGGAATCAAAGTTCAGAGCACAAGTCCTAGCAGTAGATTCCTCGTGGTTAAGCCATGTAATTTATAATCCAGGCCAGCTGCTGCAGACAAATAAGAGACTCTGAAAGGTTAGAAATTGAAACTTTCAGATTAGACATTGAAACTTTTCTAGTGTATCCTGACTCAAACATTAGCTATAAAATTTTTGTCTCAAGGCTTTCATGTCTGTAGGACACAGAAAGAAATTACCGTGATAGCTTATCTGTGGTGACTGAAATTGTAACGGCGCTCTCCTTATTTACGCCTCAGCAGTTCTCCAGAGGTTTTCCTCTGGGACCAGTAGTTCTTTGACATATGTATCCCGAGTATTGATGAGATATTTTCTCCTCCCTAGACAACATTACAAACCGATGAAGTTAAAAATGTGCCTTGCGGGACAAGGTAAGCTTTCCCCTCACCTAACAACCTCCCTTTAGTTCTGATGGAGTTTCTGTTGGTAAACTGCGATCACTTAAACATTTTTCAAATAGGCATGATAGTAACCTAGGGGGATTTCTCTTCTAAGCAATATTTGAGGAAAACCCTATCTCCAAATAGGAGTTTTCCGTCTTAGGAGTTGTTAAGGTGCTATTGAAAAAATTGAGTTTTAGAGCCAGCAGACCTAACTTCGAATATCAGCACTGCCATGTCTGCTTTATTGAATTTTTTAAAAACAGACTTTATTTTTTAGAGCACTTTGGGTTCATGGCTACATTGAGCAAAAAGTACAGAGTTTCTATATTCTTGCCACTACATGTGCCTTTATTGACTTTTCTAAGCTTAGTTTCCTCATTTGTAAAAATGAGGTATTAAGACCTACTTTGCAGAGTTATTATATAAGAATTAGAATTAGTATATATAAAGCACATGACTCAGAGTAAGGGCTCAGTAACAGTTTAAAATGAAATCATCTCATCTTGTCATCTATAGTATTACATGCCACATAATTTAGAGTTTCTGATTAAGTAGGTCTAGATCGAAGCCTGAGAATTTGCATTTCTGGCAAGTTCCCAGGTGATGCTGATGCTGCTGGTCTGAGGACCCTATTTTGAACAGTTGCTGCCCTAAAGAATTTTAGGGAGAGAAAGGCAAGCAAAGCCCAAAATTCTAGAGTATAATCAGTACATTGAATTATATCAAAAGAAGATAAAAAGTTGAAGGTATTTTTTAAATGCTCTATTATAAATGACTGAAAAGTATCACTATTACAAGCCTATATAAAAAGGCATTGACATCTATGGAAGACAGAAATGCTTTTTAAAAGGGAGCATTTCCAGTTTTAAGGTATTTGATATCAGGTTCTCCCTAGGTCTGTCTTTAACTCTCTTTTATGGATTCCTATTAGATATGACTCAAAATGGAAGCTAGTAAGATTTTGGGTAAATTTTATTTTCATCTTCATGCTTTCCTATAGCTGTCAGATTATTTTTAGTAAGCAGATATTACCCGTTTTTCTGAGGAAAAAAACTGGCATTGTAAATTGATAGGGAGGCTTAGTTATTTAGTTTCAAAATTTCTAACTTCATCTACCTTAAATTGAGGTTCACATGCCCTCAGGATAGGACGCCATTAATTAACAAGACCTGTCTTTCAGGAATGTCAACTTTACGTGAAGGTATGGGAGGGAAATTCTTTTTTTATGTTAGAATAATAAATACAGATTAAAAACTAGATTAAAACTCTTGATGAATTATTCAGATAAGCCAGGAGACCAAAAGAATTTCAGACTGTGGCTGGCCTCCATACTTCCTGGAGAACCATTTTACTTGGTTCCTTGATGGAAGAGTTTGAGAAGAACACTGTTTTAGCTGTTGTTTTCAGTTAATAAGGGCAACGTACTAAGTAGTTCTAGGTTATAGGTTTAGTCTTCATGTGAGCTGATTTGATCACAGCAGTTACAGAGGTGAGCCTTTAGTTATGAGAGGAGCAGGTGAGTATGTGCATAGGGTTATTTGAGTAGTAATTAGTGGGATCATTTTAATGAGTCAGCAGTATATGTCTTTAGATTTTCCTTTTAAATTTCTATTGTGTGATATGTCTGATGACCTTGGATTATAATAGGTTAGTGTTCGGCTCACACATTTTCCATTTCTTTGATTTTAGTGGTGGAGTCATGATCTATATTGACCGAATAGAAGTGGTTAATATGTTGGCCCCTTGTGCAGGTATGGTACTGATCTCTTCTGTCATTTTTATGGTTATGATCAGAATATTTATAACTGAGAGATCCCCTGAGGAATAGAAAGGAACTTTTAAAGTTTTATGACCTCATTCACTTCTGATATGTGTGAAAAGAATCTCTGGAATCTTCTTCATTTCTAGGGAATGGTGGCAAAAATAGGTCACAAGTCCTGAACAGAGTTGACTTTCTGCAACTGTGTGGGTTAGTCTTTGTTTTTAAAGAGCAAGACAGTCATTGATTATTTCTAGAATTTCCAGACAGTAGCATTTTATCCCGTCAGGATGAGACATAGTTTTCTTGCATGCTGAAAATCTATAACAGATCCATTTCTGGGCCACATTGATTTGTGACCATAGGAAAATTTTTTTCTAGTTGAGATTTACTATAACTTGAAAAGGAATATGAAAGTCCTTAGTGTGGGAAAACATTTTCTTGGTAAAAGATGAAAACTTTTACCTTAGGTACTGATGGCCTCTCCATCAAGGGAAGGCCAGTGGAGCAAGTCTTTGGGTTTGAAGGGAGAAAGCAGCATTTTTTAATAGGCAGAGCGTGGGTTCTGGTATGGTCCAGTATGTGTCCTTAGGTACGTCTCTGAAATTCTTGGTTTCTTCAGTTGGATTTTTTTTGTGTGCAAATTAAATGCTAATATATATAAATTACCTGACACAAAGCCTGGCCCATTAAATGTTAGCTTCTTTCCCTTCTAGCCTGGTGGTGCTGGTTTTTTTTTTTTTTTATAACCTTTAAAAACGTGTCTTTTTGAAATGGTCTTTTGCAGCTACTTCCTTTTTTTATCCCTACCTTCCTCTATTACTTCAGGCCTTCTTTACCTCTTAGCTAAACTTTTGCTTAGCAGTAATTGCCTTATACTTTCCTACCTCTGATTTTTGTGCCTCATAATTCATCTTCATACCGCTGCCGAAGTACACATGGTTGTTATGCCCTCACTTGAAATCATTGACAGTTCCTTATTACCTCCAAGCTGTGTGTATTCTCCGTAGTATAGAATTCATAGTTTGACCATTAGAATTACAAATGAAATGATGTCTGGAAAATTGAGCATGAACAATACATCAAGTTTTGTGAGGTGTGTTCCATGTTTTCACTGTTTTTTGTCATCACCTTTCTGCATGTGTAATATATCACTATAACTTTTACCTTGGCTGAATTAGAAGATCAGTGGGTAAACACGGATTGTACTTCTCCTTCAGTTTTTGATATCGTGAGGAACTACACTGCAGATTATGACAAGACTTTAATCTTCAATAAAATCCACCATGAATTGAACCAGTTTTGCAGTGCCCACACACTTCAAGAAGTTTACATTGAATTGTTTGGTAAGTGTCTTATTTGTTTTAAATATGTAAATAACCACTTGGAAATCTTTTTCAACTTGTTTATGGATGCTATAATAATATTAGTAAACATGCTATTTGTTCAATTCTGACAATAGAGCAATTGTCTTTAAAATATTTCTTAAGTTTAACATTTCCTATGATTAAATTAATAGTTAGACAAGATATTTTAAGGGTGATAACCATTTTCTGAAATGCATAATATATAACTTGGTAGAATTTGGAAAAAGAGCATTACTTACAGACTATATTCTAACTATAACTTACTAAAAATTAGCTTTGTTGCTATTTTAAAAGATAATTTGAGGAAATCAAGAAGCCTGTGTCTTGTAGTTTCCCAAGACCCACCTTTATGTTTGGTGATTTGCTAGGACTGACAGGACTCAGTGTATAGTGTACTCACAACTAAGATGTATTATAGCAAATGGATACAAAGCAAAATCAGTGAAAAGAAAAGGCACATGGGTGAAGTCTGAAGGAAATTGGTCACAAGCTTCCAAGAGTGTTTTCCTAGTGGAGTCACACAGAATGTACTTAATTACTCTGGCGTGAAATATTGTCTACATGGGAAGGTCACTAGAGCCAAGTGTTTTTACTGGAGGCTGATCACATAGGCACTCTCGGCTTAGCACATTCAGACTCCTAGAAGGAAAGCAGGTATTGAGCATAAACCACATTGTTTGGATAACTAGGCACAGTGAGTCATTCTTTTCAGTTCTGGAATAGTGGGAATCCTCTTTGAATCTAAGTTCCCAGGTGGCAGCCAAGATCAACATGCAAACAGGCTTTTCTAAGGACCGTAGCTTCTGGCCTGCTGTTAACTCTCCTGCACAAGTTACAAGTGAAAGTTCTAACCAGGGATTAAGTTGTTTCTATTGGCTGCTCGCTTCTTCCTCTTGAAATTCTTAGTGAATTTCTTAGAGGCAGGCATAGGGATGGTTACTCAATTTAGAAATCCACCAATTGATTCCTCATTGATAATTGACAACTACTGGATGGTGTAGGAGAAAACTTACCTGACCTGATTTGTCACTTCTCCAGTCTTTTTAATAATGGTAAAATACTGTTGAGGTGGATTGAAAATTCATGAGTTAGAAGGCCAACTGAAGTGACATCTTATTGTTCATGAGCTTTTTTTCCTGCTATTTTTAAATCCAAAATAATGACAGTGGTCTATGGAGACGAAATTTAGTTATTTGGGGTTTTTAGGTAAAGATCAAAGATAGGAATTCATGTTTAAAAAAAAAAATCAAGACACATATTAAGTAACAACACTGAAGATATTAGAAACCTAGATTCTCCACTTATTGGATAAATTTAGAATAGCTACTTGTCATCTTAATTTCTTTGCTCGATAATTCCTCACACCTTTCTCCTACACAACAGGAAAACTAAATATATGTATGTATATATTCATATATGTGTGTACATATATAGTTTGTTTTTATATATATGTGAAGTACTCAAGTCTATAAAAGGGTGGTACCATGGAAACTTTAGGTCTAATAATAGGTTTTGTTTCAGTATTAACACAATGTAAACAAAATTTTTTGAGTGTTATGAGAGCTGTTGTTTTTGGCTTCAAAAAAACAGATCAAATAGATGAAAACCTGAAGCAAGCACTGCAGAAGGATTTAAACGTCCTGGCCCCAGGCCTCACCATACAGGTAAGCTTTTTTTCTAGGGAAATTTGAGAGCTTTGAATTTAATTGTTCTATCATCAGACTGTTTATTCAGCAGTTATTTCATCGAAGTGCTATGATGATTTATAGAATACTTTTCTTGGTTCGACTTTAGGTCTCTGCCAAAATAAAATAGTCTTGTAGGTTATCATGGATGACATTTTCTTCTGAACTCTTAAGAGGTAATAGATAAGCTAAAGCATGTACAAGGAAATAAAATTCATATACCGCTATGTGTGAGGCATTACTAAGGTATAGTAATGATTATAAATCAGTGTAAGAGTAATCCTTGTCCTTAGTAAGATTATGAAAAAGGATTTCAGTTATAAGATTTGAACACTAATTCTAGACAAAGTAAATGTCACAAAATATTAATTGACAGATGAATTGATTGGATCATTATGACTTTAAGAGTTTAGAATTAGAGACCATTTCAAGAGATTATGCCTGGAAATAACTATGATTAATTGGGGATTTTAGGTAGATTTGGAAGAATTAATAAGATTTATATTGGGCCTTTTGAGCCATTCTTCTTACTCAGGCCTGTTTCCACATCTGAAAGTATACTTTCCCCTCTAATAAAACTTTTCTGCTGTTAAAAAAAAAAAATTATATGGGGGAAAGGTGTAAGGAAGGTATTTCACTTGGGTGGGATGGCCTGAATAAAAGCAGGGTAGCAGATTAACGGTAGTTGCATTGGGAGATAGAATGGTGAGAGGTTAAACGCCTGCTTTTTTGGGTCAGTTTTTTTTTCAGATTGGATTGAAATCCACTAGTGGGTTCTCGAATCAGTTTTAGTGGGTTGTAACCAGCATTTTAAGTAAAATGAAATTGAATGGGAAAAGAAACCAGAGTGCAGATCATCTAGTAAGTTTTAAGGATCATTTTGTGAAATTTTAGTTTGTTTTACATAAGTGTGTGGGGTAAGTGTTTATTTTGGATGTCACTGTAAAATGTTTCTTATTGTGGTCATGATCAATAACGTTTGAATGCCGGGGCTCTCGATTACCTAAGAAGTGGTAAGATAGCTTCTAGTCTCCTTTCTCAGAGTTTCTAGGAGATCAGTTGATTGTTGTGGTGAACATTACTACAGTTGAAGATAAAGCTTTTGTGTCATGTGTCTCAAGTGTCACACTGCTACTGAGAGTGTGTATTCACTGTGAGTGATCATGTGTGATCTGTAAACAAGACCTGAAAGATGGTGAGGGGTCTTCCTTGTCCTCATTCAAACTATGCCATTATCTCTGGTGGCTGCCTCCAGCTGGGAGCTGCCAAAATTAAGCGGTCATTTGAACTGTCCAGAGCTGATTTTGTAAAATGTCTTGATTGTAATTCAGTTGTGGCTGGAGTAGCTTTTTCAGTTTTAAAGATAATAAATGTGAATGTCACAGGCTTTTAGATTCTGTCCAGGTTGCTAATTTAGAGACCTCGCTCATTCTTTTTAGCAGCTGCCTAGAATTCCTTGCCTTCTATTACATAACCATTTCCCTATTTCTACTTTTTTTGCTATTAGTAAGCAAAAGGTGGTGAACATTCCTGACACATCTTCTTGTGTGTACAAATTATCTTTCAGAGTGGCTGAACAAATCCACATTCTTACTAGCAGTATATGTGAATATTTGTTTCTATAGCCTCACCAACATTCGAAGCAGTCAGACATACTAATTTTTGCTAAATAGATGTCAAGTTATGTCTTTGATCTGCATTCCCTTAGTTATTTATGAGGTTGAGCATCTTTGGGTTTGTTGATTGTTTTTTCTTTTTTCTCACTGGTGTGTAGTAATGCTTTTATGTTCTAGGTGTTTTTATACACGCATGTGTTGAATATATTGTGTAAAAAAAAAAAGATATTATGAAAAAGATGAATAACAGTAAACTTGACCATAATCTTACTATGCAGAGATAACAGTTCTGTCTTTTAAGACTCTTCTTAATGTAGAGGAACATGTTTGTTTATAGGTATAAGTAATGTTGAACTAAAATGGAATCCTACCATACCTGCTGTTTTCATTAACAGTATATAAGCATCTTTCAAGTCAAAAGTACAGATTTGCTGCATCATCACTTTTAATGGTTTTATTCAGTTCATCTCGATGGCTTCCAGTTTTTACTGTTATATACACATTGTGACCAAATTTATTCATACATTTTTTTAAAAATCCTTTCCTTAGGATAAACTAAATGTAGGATTGATGAATCAAAGTGTATGCTCCATTTGGGGCCTTTTGATACATATTGCCAAATTGCCTTTCAGAAAAAATTTTAGCAGCTTACACTCTCCCATCTGTAGTTTGTACATTTGATTGTGTGAATGGACCCAAATAGTAGATGTATGCCTGTTCTTGTAATCTTTTTGGAGAAAATTAATCTGGTATTTTGAATTATTGAGGTTGAAAGCTTAGGATATTTATTGGCTGTTTGTTTTTTATTTGTGAATTGCTTGTTGTGTTTGCTTATTTTTTTAGTTGTTGGTCTGTATTTTTTTTCATTGATTTAAATAAGCTATTTAGTGTTATTTATCACAACTCTTTTTTAAATGTATAAGAAACATTTTTCCAAAGTTTTTACTTTGCCATTTAACACCCCCCACCCTGACAGTTCTAAAGTTTTAAACTTTCATGTTGTAATTTTAGTTTTTTTTTTTCTTTTCTTTATGATGTTTTACCATGCTGGCATGCTTTAAGAATCTTTTGCCACTTTAAATATAGAAATTTAAGTAAAATCAAATTACAATATTTTCCTTTACTTTTACAATCATTATTTTAGATTTCGATCTTAATTCATCTGGAATCCATTTTGATGTGAGTTGTGAGGCAAGACTCCAATCCCCGTCCTCTCCAATTTGGTAGCAACAGTAATTTCTGAATAATTTATGCCCCTGTCTCCCCCCTTCTTTGAAATATCATTTATATTGTATGCTAAATTCCATCATATAGTAGAGTCTTTTTTGGACTTTGTTCTGTTCCATTGATCTTTCTGTTTCCTATCCTTTCATTACTTATTGAGACCTTGGA
This sequence comes from Eonycteris spelaea, assembly GCA_003508835.1. NCBI lineage: Eukaryota > Metazoa > Chordata > Mammalia > Chiroptera > Pteropodidae > Eonycteris > Eonycteris spelaea. The sequence goes on from PUFA01000004.1 coordinate 20,523,206, forward strand.
CTTTTCCCATCAAATATATGTTTCTTCTGTTTTTTTTCCTGTTAGTCAATGTCATCTTCTTCCTCTAAGACCAGTCTCGATAAATGGAGGCATCTTTGACCCCCTTACCCTTAACATCTAATCAGTCCACGTGTTCTGCTGATTCTACCACAGAAATCCATGTAAAACGGCTCACACCTCCATCTTCACTGCCACCACCTTAGTCAAGCCACAATCTCTTGCCTGGACCCCTGCAGAAGTCTCCTATCGTGTTTCTCACTTCCACTTTTATCCTTGTCCACATCCTTTTCTGTGTAGCAGCAAGAAGGATCTTCTAAATTCAGTTATATATATTGTATTTATAAAAACAGTTATTGAATAAAAAAATGTGACTTTATGTTTTCAAACTGGTAGATCAAGTTCTCCGTTGCTTTGGCTGCTTTAGTCTTGTTATAAAATAGTTTCTTAATGGTAGTTGGAATACATTTTTTGGAATTGAAGTCTATTTTTCAGTCTTCCTATTTTTTCATTTTTTATTCAACTTTTAAAAAATCTGGTAAGATACATTAATTTTTCAAAATAATAGCCTTTGATATTTCTGCCAGCTTATTCTTCCAAATCATTATTGATATTTTCAGCCTATATCAGGTATCTCAACTGGTGTATAAGTTTTAAAATTGGAAACATAGCTTATGGCTTTACTTAATCTTCTCACTTTAGTTTCTTTAAGAATTTCCAACCTAGGTGAGAAATTCCTATCCCAAGTTAAATTAATACTCATGAATTTTAATACTGTTAAATATGTAGTCTGTCTTCTTTTAAGCATTGGGGCATGCAAATTATTTTTGGTGAGTTTGTTGTATATCTGCAAGTTTGCTGAATTCACTGTTTCTAAATTTTTTGGTTAATTTTTTGCGTGTGTGTGTGAAAATTCTTAACATGAGATCTACCTCATAATAAATGTTTACGTGTACAATACATTATTATTGACTATTGGTTCAGTGTTAATACAGCAGGTCTCTAGAGCTATTTATCTTGCTTGACTGAAACTTTATAAATTTCCATAGATTGTTTTTAGTTATGAATTATGCCAAAATAAAAATCTTGGTTTCTCTCTCCACAACATGGTATTTTCCAGTTGCCAAATCATCCTATTTTAATTCTTCATGTAACATTCGTAACTACCTGACATTTTGATGTTCATTTATTTGCTTTCTGTTTTCTGTTGTTGGTTTTTTCCCCTTAAAATTTTTAATTCCGTGATAGCAGTCTTGCCTTGTTCTTTGACGTATCACGGCGCCTGGAACAAACAGGGCTTACAGGACTTAACTAGGCACACAATTAGTATTCGTTGTTAAGTGAACATTCTTGTCACAATCGCTGTTTTAATTTTTCCCTTCTCTGTATTTATACTCCATTTTTCTTCTTGAAAAACTACCATGGCAAGTTAGAGTGATGAAAATGGGCATCCTTGTTTTTTTTTTTAATGTTATTTAGAGGAATGACTATATTATATGCTGGCTTTTGGTTTAAAATGTATGTTTTAGCCCAGGGGTCAGTTTCAACAGATATACTTATTTCATCAACTTGTTTTTCACTTGCTTTACTCTGTGTGTGTGTGTACGTGTGTGTGTGCATGCGTGTGTATGTGTGTACGTGTGTACGTACACATACGCTCGTGCTCATTTTGGCCATTGTTTTTGGATATGTTGTCATTTTATTTCTTAAATCTCTTATGCAACTTACTCATGGTATCTGTTACGCAACTTACTCATGGTATCTGTTATAGTAGGTGTTTATATTTTCACATTTGAAAATTACGAGATTTCTCTAAGATTTTGCAAGCACATAGTATGTTCCTCAGCCTCATGCAGCAAGATAGAAGTCTTCAGAAAGCAGTTCCTGTTTTATGCTCTTCTTAATAAGGCTAAAAAGATAGATGGCTAGTCTCTTACTTAAATGCAATATGACAGTGCTTCTCTCTGAATCACACTAAAACATATTGGAACTCCTCCGTATTTGTGATAGTCACATGGTGAAATCTGACAGCTCTCATAAATTCTGATTCTGATTATTCGCATCTAGATAGCTCCATGAGTTGTTACTTACGACCTCACATGCCTCACCTTTTAGTATGTATTGAGTTTTTTCACTGCAGTCTCCAGATTCTTATTCCATTTCATTCTGATTCTTGTATTTATTTTCTCCTTATCTTGATCTTTTCAAAAAATTGTATTTTGTTATTAGTTTAAGTACATAGGACATTGGTTAGACATTTATATAGTTATAAAACAATTCCCCTAATTGCTCTTCTTGTATTTGGTTTTGATAATCCTCAAAATTACCACATAGCTTTCTTTGTTCTCTTTCATGTAGGGAAAGCTATGTTGTTTAAACATTTTTAAAAAGCCTTCAAAGAGGCTATGTGCTTAAAGGCTTTGTTGCTTAAACATTTAGCCAGTTTTCAGAGGGAAATTAACTTCTTCAGATCAGCAAAGTATTTTGTGTGTGTGTTTGCAGAATGTAGATGGAAAGTGAGGGGTGTTTAGTAAAATTAAAAGGTTTTGATGTAGAAAAGTCAGCTTTCAAAAACTGCACTTTCCAAGTAGATAAGGTAATTATGTCAAAGTACACTATGGCTAGAGAAACAGTGTCTAGTAAACAGTGTCTGCAAAGGCAAGTGGACTGTCCTAAATGAGATTCTAGGAAGAAAAATATAAACCATTAATTGGTATTTGTTTTCTTTTAGCCTGTTTATTTATAGCCAGTACTGAGTGATTACAGGAGGTGATAAATTCGTTTACTGTCTACTGTATTAAGTTGCATGTGTTTTTTTGTTTTTATTTTTGTTTTTGACTGTTTCCTGCTTTACAATTTAAATCTTAGAATTTTGCCTTCCTTTTGTTTCTTTGGTTTGCAAGTTTGAAAAGGAAACGGAAGTATCCAGCTAAAGAGTTCTTTGAAAGTTCTTTTAAAGGAGAGCCTTTTCCCTAAAGGAGTTTATTTCTTCAAGGGGTAGAGTTGTTTTTCCTGTACCAGCCTTCTTTTTCTTCTTTTTTTTTTTTAACAAGCAGCATCTTATCTTTGATTCTTGGTGTGATGACAGGAAAAGTAGATTTTCTAATGGGATCCCCACGTCTTAGTAGGCAGCTCTGTCATAGTTGTTTTATTAGTTTCATTTGAGGAGCTCTTATGTAGATTTAGTTTGAAGATTTATTTTTCAAATATACTTTGGATTTTTCACTTTTTATTTTTTAGGCTGTGCGTGTTACAAAACCCAAAATCCCAGAAGCCATAAGAAGAAATTTTGAGTTAATGTGAGTAATATGCATGGGATCCCAATATTTTATGTAGGGCTGTCTACATATTAATATACCAGTCTAGAGGAAACTTGTGTGAGATATTACAGTCTGGGGTGCAGTATATGTCTGTCTTCCATACTTAATTATAGTAATATTGCCTATTCTAGTGTCTTAATTCTCACTAGATTCTTATTAGTTTTCTCTTTACATATGGACATTTCAGGAGCAGGTTCAGTGGCTAAGGGTTCATTTTGCTGTAGAACTGTCGTTGGAAGCCTAAGGAGCTATAATTTGGTTGTGAATAATACCTCGAATTAAATATTAATAGAGGAGAGAAAGAGTCCTAGCTGTTAAGGTTGAAGAGAGTGCCTGCATTTTGTTACTGTGTTATAATGGTAAGAATAGACACCATATTGGTATAAAGTTTGGTTTGTATGTGATCGTGTATCTAAATTTAGACCTGGATCTTTATAATTTGCCTTGGAAGCTGTGCCTGAGTTCACTCCTGGTAGTAGTCTCTTTTATGTCCAGGGCTGACTGGGTATGAGAAGCTACTTGCTTGACAGGAAGTTTGTTTCTAAGTGTTTTAGAAGATCCCCTTTAGGGGGGACCCATGACAGTTGAAATGGCAATGTTACTCACATATGACAGGTAAAAAGCCTTTAGGAAATTTGGCTGATTTGTTAAGAGGAACAATATGAAATGCTGAAACAGTAACCTTACAAAAGTCTAGAATAGAACGTACATAAATACAGAGATCCAAAATGTAATAATAATACTTCTTTATGGAGTGATATACTTCTGAATCCTTATTGTTCTCAAGTCTATATCTTCTATTGTATATAATTTTATTTTTCCTTTTTTCATTGTAGAAAAGGAACTCTTTTTTAAAACTATAAAGCACAGAGTGCCAGACTGGATAGATCATGGGTCTGATCAATTTATAGAAAAAAATATTTATTAAAGGCTCAGTATGATCTAGGCTTTAAATATGATGGGTTCTGGTGACAGAAAGATGAATACTCTGTGTTCTCTGCCCTCAAATACCTCATAGTATCTAGAATGTCATTTTATGTCTTTATCACTGTTGGCAGGAGGAATGCTTTGGATGGATAATTTAGGAAAATCATTGAAGTTACTTTTTAGATAATTCTGGATATTTCTTGATTTTATAGACTGTTGGAATTCCAGAATGAAAGCCACCTTGGGATCATCCAGTCTAACCTCCCACCAAATAGTGTTTTTTTAATACCATTCTTGCCTTGTGGTGCACATGCTTAGTGATAGGCCAGTCATTTCCATTATTAGAAAGCTCAGATTCTTAGAAAAAATTTCCTTACATTGAGCTCCAGTTCACTACCTAATAGACTACCACCTAGTTTTATCTTTTGTACAACAAATGTGTCTGCCTGAGGGAGGGCTGGAATCCAGCTCCATTCTTGCCAAACCATGCACCTAAGGAACTGTAACTGCTCAGAGGTTGATGCCTTTTGCTTATTAGCCCAGAGGTGCCGTATGGGCTAGCTGGAGGCTTAACAGCAAAAGAAGCATTTATATACTACTACAAATACTTCCAGATCGTGCCTTTCTATGATACAGTTAGAGGAAAAGGTCAGTTTAAAGTTGAAATGTACTAAATTTTATTCCTGCCTCTGGATGACTATGGGCAAATCATCAAACCTTTCAATCTCAGATTCATACATGTAAAAAAGTAACACCTCTCTTGTCTACCTTAATGGATCAGAAAGGTCTTGTTGAAGACAGTTTTCTGACCTATTGTAGGGTCAGAATTACTGAATGTGACTGCACAGCATTTCTAATTTTTATAATATTTTGCTCTACAGGGAGGCTGAGAAGACAAAACTTCTAATAGCTACCCAGAAACAAAAGGTGGTGGAGAAAGAAGCTGAGACAGAGAGGAAAAAGGCTATTATAGGTACTTGGATTTCTTTCTGAAATGGATGTCTCTAAGTACGTGTGTTATGAGTTTGTCCTGTGCTTTGTTGGCCTCATGTTAGATATTGATGGGACTCAAATAAGATCGCATCATACATAGTAGAGAATTCTGGAAACTCTGGCATAGTCAAACGTCCTAAAGGCCAGTACTTAACTGTTTAGACTCCACCATGTCCTTGGCTGCTGCTTTTATCTTTTTCAAGGATGGAGAAAGTGGGTAGGGTTTGAGGACTGATCTAGCCTCTGGAGAAGGTTTTTGTTTATGCAGATTAAGAATAGGGAAGTTTTTGGCCAAAGCTCAGGATTATGGTATGCATCCTTGCTATTGACATGCACCTAGTTTTATTTGGATAGATATTGCTATCTCTGAAAGTACGGCAGGATTGCTTATAGCTGATTTTGCATCAGAGTGACTTCCCTAAAACTCTAGTGTACTGTGTGTTTGGCTCCCAGTTGTTTCTTCCTTGGGATGCTGAAAGTTTAAGAAATTTTCCATTAAATGCTTTAAATATGCAGGAATGTACAGAAAACAGTATAATGAAGGATTAACATTTTGCCACATTTCTTCAGATTATATTTTCTTTTAAGAATAAGTTTATATATCCCTTTGTAGCCTCCTTTGTATCCTTTCCTGGTCTTATTTTTTGACCTTAGTGTAGTTTCCATTCTGAAGTCGATGTATATCTTTTCTGCCCGTGTTTTTATACTTTCACTATAAGTATGTAAAAATAAACAGTTTACAGAATTATTTTAAATTATAAAAATGACTTTAAGCTCTACCTTTTATTTCATAACTTGCCTTTTTAAACCATTGAGTTTTAGTCATACGAAAACATGTAGATCTAGTTCATTTTTAACTACTGTGTATTTTATTCTAGGAGTGAACCTCAGTTTATTCTGATTGATTATTAATGAAGAGTTAGGTGGTTTCTGTTTTTTCCTTATTACAAAGAGTGCTGCAGTGATGCCCTTATCCAGGTCTCTGTGCACACATACAAGAGTTTTCCTAGAGTTGTGCTACTCCACGTGTGTGGGTCAGTGCCTCATCACCAGCTTTTTGGTTTTTATCCATAGTGAAATGAGTACAGAAATTGAGAATGTATATCTAGAAGTTCTTACAGCATTTTTACACAGTAATTTTATGTCTGTTGATTCTAATAAAAAAAAAACTGGAACTTGTGCTTTTTTTAAAAAATATTTTTCCTAGTAGTTCATTTTTATTATAATTTATAAAATATTGGCTTATAACAGACTGAAATAACAACAGCAAAAAAGCATGCTTTCCCACAGTGTCCTCTAGAATAGAAATCTTGAAGTAGAATTACTGGGTCACGGAATGTACACGCTTGCAAATTTACAACATATTACCAGATTGTTCTCCATTCTACCTTCTCTTCAGAACTGTTTAAGTTCCAGTTTCTATGCTGCCAAACTGAATTCCCATTTCTACAGTCCTCCTCAACCTTTAGAGTTGTCAGGCTTTTTAAAGTTTATGCCAGTTTGAGGGTGGACATAGTATCACATAATTTCAATTAAATTTCTGATCACTACTAGTGTTAAATGTTGTTTATTGGTCATTCAGATTTCTCTTTTTGTTTTTTTTGTAATATGTGAATTGCCTTTATATCTTCTGGATATCAATCTCTTCTCAGGTTTATGCGTTGCAAATATCTTCTCAATTTGTAGCTTGTCTTTGAACTTTATAATGTTTTTTACACACATACTTAATTTTCATGTAATCAAATTCATCAGTCTTTTCTGGTTTGTGCTTTTCCTGTCTTATTTAAGAATTCTTTCTTAGCTTCAAAGTAATAATTCTAAAAGTTTTAATTAAAGTTTTGCTTTTCATATTTAGGTATTGAATCCATTGGGAATTTGTTTTAGTTTTTAGTGTGACATAGGAAGTCAGTTTTATTTTTTTCAAATGGCAAGCCAATTTTCTGTCAACTCTTTATTGAACAGTTCATTATTTCCTCTACTTATTTCTAATGCCGCATCTATCATATAACAAGATTCTATATAGGATTTGTTCTGTTGCTAGGGTCTCTATTTTGTTTCAATTTCTTGGTCTGGGGCCTTCTCCAGTATTACCTTGTTTTAATTATTGTAACTTTTATGTTAAGTCTCTCTTTCTCCTTAACTATTTCTCTTAATGGTTCCTAACTATTCCTAAAATTGTCTTAGGCTGTCTTAGGCCCTTTTTCCCTCCATTTAAATTTTAGAACCAGCTCCTCAAGTTCTGTAAAATACGATATTAGGATTTTGATAGAAATCACATTACCTCTGTACATCACTTTGGAGAGAATTACAAAATTCAATATTGAGTCTTATAAATCTGTTATATTTCTCCATTTATGAGAAATGTCTTTCAAAAAATTATAGTTTTCTTCCTAAAGTTTTTGTACATTCTATATATTCCTCAAGTTTGCTGTTATAAATAGACTCTTTTTTGAAGGTACTTTTTCTAACTGGATTTTGCTTTTGTATAGATACGCTGTTTTGTTTTGTAGCAGTCTTGCTCAAAAATGTGCTATTTTAATAGTCTCTTGGATTTCCCATGTGAGCAGTCATATTATCTTTAGACAGTTCTCGTTTCTTGGTAGTCCCTCACCTTTTAGTTCTATTTTACTTCTTTAGGCTAGTCTTGTTGATAAGAAAGATGCTAACAGGCATTCTTGGCTTGTTTCTAGGTTTAAAGAGTCCCAGTGATACTGGCTGTTTGTAACTGTTATTGGGTTAACGAAGTTTCTTTCTGCTTCTTGCTTGCCAAGAGTTTTTATCATGAATAGCTGTGAAAACTTAGAGTTTTTTGATATCTGTCAGTTGGGATGACCATATAATTTTTTTTTTAAAGTTGCTTAATTGGTTAATTATATTAATAGATTTTCTATTACTGAATTATTTTGTCTTCCTGGGATAAACCCACTGGAGCATAATATAGGCAGTTCACCCCAAAGCATTTCACTGTATGGTTTGCTGATTTCTTTAAAATTTTTGCTTTTATTTTCATAAATAAGATCAGCTTACAATTTTTTTTCCTTGTACTTTTATGCTCAGGTTTTTTTGTATCATGGTTACATTAGCCTCAAAATGAGTTGGATAACATTTTTTTTTTCTGTGTTCTGGAACATTTTGTATAAAATATGTATCATCTCCTCTTTGTAGGTTTGACAGAACTCGCTTGTAAAAACAGTTTTGCTCTAGTGGATTTGTGCTTTTTCGTGTGCTCATTTGTTTTTTTCTGGTAATATTTAACCTACTGATTTAATTTCTGTATTGGCTATAGGTTTGTTCAGGTCTTTGTTTCTTTTTATGTCAATGGTTATATTTTTCTAGAAAATTGTTCATTTGATCTGATATTTCAGATTTGGGGGCATAAATTTGTTTGTAGAATTTTTTTACTTTTTAAAACTCTCTACCAAATCTGTATGCTCCCTTTTTCATTCTGATATGGTTTATTTGTGCCTTCTGTTTTGCTGGATCGGTTTTGCCAGAGGTTTGTCTTATGTATTCATCTTTTCAGAGAACTAAATTTAGTTGGTGCTATTTTCTTTTTCTTTTCTTTTCTTTTCAATTTTATTATTTACACTTATTATTTTTCCTTCTACCTTTTTGAGTTTACTTATTGGTTTCTTCTAATTTTCTAATAAGTTCTCCTTTAGGTATATCTCATTATTAGTGTTCAATTTTAACTATTTAAAAACATTTTCATTATGATTTCTTTTTTGACTCATGAATTACTAAAAATGTTTTTCAACTTTTGGTTGAATGAACTTTCAGGAGGCTACCTTTTTGTTGCTCCCCAATGTTATTGCATTATAGTCAGAAAAATAGGATCTGTTATATGGATTCTTAAGTATTTGTTAAAATTTGCTTTGTGGCCTTGTCAGTATGTGGTCCTTTTATGGCAAATGTTCTGTATGTGCTTGAAAAGATTGAATGTCTATCCACTGTATGTTGGATGCAGGTTCTCTGTATATCCATTAGGTCAGGCTTATTAATGGTGTTGTTCACATCTTCTGTGTCTTCTAATTTTTGCCACCTTGAGCTATCAGTTAATGAGAGGTATGTTTAAAATCTCCCACTACGACCATGGATATTTTGACCTGCATGTTTTTTCTTTATGTATTTTGGGGCTATATCCTTAAGACCATTAGGTTCAGGAATGTTACATCTCCCTGGAGAATTGTGCCTGTTATGTAATAATTGTCTTTATCTCAAACATGCTTTTTTTGGCTTAAGATCTATTTTGTCCGATGATAATTTAGCTATGCCACATTTCTCTTGGTTAGTTATTTTTCTTGATGTATCTTTTCGCATCCTTTTACTTTCAACTTTTCTATGTCATTATGTTTTAGGTATGTCTCTTATAAACAGCATATAGCTGGATTTTGTTATCTTATCCAATGTGAGAATCTGTCTTTTGACTGGTGAGTTTAGTCTTTTTATATTTATTGTGGTTACTGCTATGTTTGGATTTTTTTATATCCTTAAATTTTGTGCTATTGACCATGCATTTTTTTTTCTCTGCTTCTTTTTTCCCTCTTTTCTGATTGGTATTAAATTGATTGGATTTTCTTTATTCTTTTCCTTAGTTGATTGGAAGTTTCACATTCAATTTCTAGAATGTATAATAGTCATTACTGTAAGTTAAGCACATCTGATTGACAGTCTACAGTTAATCATTCTTCCACCATTGAACAATACTTGGAATGCATTAATTTTTACTCTCTCCGTTTTTCATATTGCTGCCTAGTATTGAGTTCATATTGTTTGTATTTCCCTAATTATCATTATCATCATTGAATCTTACAATAAATATCATTTTGATTACGTGTGTTACGTAATTTTTTCCTCTTCCACTACTTCTGGCAATTCATTTTTTTCTTATTTTTTTTCAGTGAAGGTAAGAGTGGATTAGTTTTCCCCTGGTGTTAAAATTGCTTTTGTTTTATTCTTGAGTGGTAGTTTAGCCTATTTTAACTAAACTTACTAGTCTTTGTTATTTTGGCAACATTTCCCTTTTGTTCGGCCTCTTACTCTCTTCTCACTTTTAAGATTTTTCTCTGTGTCTTTGGGTGTTCTTCAGTTTCACTGTGATGTGTCTAGGTAGAAAAAGCTTCTCACTGGGCTGGTGGGTAGTTTGTTTAGTCTCACTGGAACTGTGGTCCTTTAGATGTCTTGGTTTTATACAGGACTCTCAGTTCAGACATCTAAGGCCTCATCTCCTGGCCCTGCCTGGGCAATAGCCCAAGTCCTTCTCCCTTACTTGTCTAATCACCACCCATAGGTATGCCGCCATTCAGGCTCTCAGCTCTCCCTTTGCTTATGTCTCTTGAGGATCTCCCATTCTTTCTTAGAATCTCAGCTATGCATTAAAAAACAAATTTATTATATTTTATCTAGGACTTTAAAGTCCTAGCTGAAGAGTTTTATCATTAGTCTACTCCACTATTTTTCTAGAGCTAGAAGTTTAGTCATGCTCTTTATGGGTTTATCACCACACATCAGAGAGCAGTGTTAAGTGGGATTATGGCAACAGTTCTCTTGTGTTGAAACATCATTCTCCGGGTTCTAGCTGTAGGCTCCAGAGCCTTCACCTTTTATTCCCGTTTTATCTTGAGTTTCTGCTTATAGATAAATTTCTAGCCCAGTTGAACATAGTAGTCTGTTTTTAGGATGGTACGATATAGATCAATTTTTATGCTGATGAGGGTAACAGAAGTATGCCCTAGAGCAGTTACTAAAGGATATGTCTTCTGGAAAGAAGAAACCACTTGGAAATTTTCTTTCCACTATGCACTTCCCCTAGGGGCTAGATATATGTTGAAATACTGACCTTCTTTGGCTGAAAAAGGGTAAAAATTGCTCTTCAAGAATTACAGTGATTGAAATGAAAGTAATAGTTAGAGTCTTTCTTTTCTGCTCTTGGCTCCTTTGTTTAGAACAGAAGTTTGCTAAGGGTGTTTCTCGTTCTCGTTGCCTATGATTGCCTGATGAAGCTAACTCATTCACTCCCGACACTTGTTTTCACATTCTCCGATGGATTATCCTGCTTTCTCTTTCATCTTCCACAGCAGTCAGAATGTTCCTCCTCTGATACTATTTTTATTGTGTTACTTCCCTGGCGGGCACTTAACCATTGATCCAGAGTATATTAAAGCTAAATTCCTTAGCCTGCTGCTCAAAACAGGGGTCTTGTAGCTCTTTCTGTTTTTATTTTTTGATGTCTTCTCGTCACCTGGCTCTGTATCACTTCTTCCTTGTGACTTGCTCATTAGTACTCTCTGTCTTTGTTTACGCCTTCTGCCATGTCCTCCTAGATCATGTCCATTATTTTCTTTAAGATTTCTTCCAGAAGGCCTCTCCTAGTTTAACCTATCTTCCTTATTCTTTCTTCCACCTGCCACATTATAAAATTGTCCTATCTTGCCATACATTTACATTGCTCTGTTTTTGTTCTGAATACTTTCATGAAGTATTGTTTTCCCATTAGCTTATGGGCCATCGCTGTTTAATCCCTTGAAGGACTGGAACTGTTACCTTTTATACTTCTCCTTCCCCAAAATTAGCACTGTCAAAATGGAACAGTGAAATAGGAAATAAAGTCTCTTTTTTTTTTTTTTGAGTTGTTTACATTCTGGATAGATAAAACTCAATGAAACTATTAGCCTATAACACCTTATGTAATTAAATGTTAGACTAATTAAATGTTACATTGTATGCTGCTGATTCTAAGGACAGTGGAATTAGGGAAATTTTTTTCAGTGTGTCTTCTTTTGTGTATAATCATAGAAGCAGAGAAGATTGCACAAGTGGCAAAAATTCGGTTTCAGCAGAAAGTGATGGAGAAGGAAACTGAAAAGCGCATTTCTGAAATTGAAGGTACATCAGGGAAAAAAGAAGCTCTGCCTATCCTTATCCTCACTTGCCTCAGAGATCGGGTTCTTGACAGTGGTAGGTAGGAAGACCCTAGTCTGCCGAAAGTGGCTGGCCTGATAGTCTGAACAAATTTTTTAAAAAATTGCCGTAACATATCTAGCTCTTGGTTTAGTTTATGACTATAGGGAACTCCACCTTTCATTTTCCATCTTTAAATTGGGGTCTGTTAGCTCCCACTCAGTTCCCAGGCAGTATGATAATTACCCATAATCAGTAGTAAAGAATGTACAGGATGAGAAACCCCATCCGTTTATTTTTACCCGTCCAACAGCAACAACAAATTGCTGAGAATAAAAGAAGCCCAGGTTTTCACAGAGGCTCTCAAACACTTTGATTTCACATAGTGAGACATTGCTGTTCTTACTTAGCTCACGGTCTTGAAGACCAAACATTCTACCTCCTTTGCTTATGTAGTGCTGCTTCCTATCATTCTGTATTAACTGATTCTGGATCAGATTCGGAGAAAGTGGAGGCAGCACAGTAAATAGAGCAGAGCTTTCATATCTGGACTCAGTGATTTCGCCTGAAGCCGAGAGCCCTGGGTGTGAGGCTTTGGGGGATGAGGGAGCGGAGGAAAGAAGGAGCACCTTTAGGTGGAAAACAAAGAGTATTGACAAGAGTATTCCCCTTTGAGAAAGCTGGTTGGGGCCTTGGGTTTGAAAACTGCTTGTGTTGTTATACGTTTTCAAAGTAAAGTAAGTGATCCAGATGTCAGGCAGTGGCGAAAGGGACTCCTGCTTGAGGTAGAGCTTGAACTCGTACCCAGCTAAGGAAATGGATTACACCTTTCCTGTTTTGAACACCCTGACTCTTGTTTTCTTTGCTAGATGCCGCATTCCTGGCCCGAGAGAAGACAAAAGCAGATGCCGAGTATTATGCTGCACATAAATATGCCACCTCAAACAAGGTGACTGGCTGTCCATGCCACCCTCCTAGTAATACGGCTTGGGTTTGTTTTCCCTCGTGGGGGAGTTTTAATGTCATAGAGGCAATTTTATCCAGTGTCAAGGAAGGGTAGTTACCATCATACCCTCTAGACCCAGCCAACGCTTAGCCAGACATATTGCACGCTCATTGAATAGAGATTTTGTATATTTCCTTATAAAAGTGGGGAACCAGCATAAACGTAATGCCATATAGCCATTCATGTGTATTGCTGTATAAGAGCTCAATAATCAGGAAAGTCGAGGGACTTGTGAAAAAACAAGAATGATAGGAGAAGAGTAAAGTTCGCTTAGAATTGTTTCCCAGATAAGGTAGCTTTTTTGGGTCGGTGCTAAGCTTGTTGAAAGCATGTTTCTCAATATAGACATTCCTGGCATTTTGGAGTGAGATACTTTTTCATTGTTGAAGAATGTCTCATGCTTTACCAGACATTTTGCATCCGTGCCCTTGCCTACTAAATATCATTAGTGCTTACACTTATTTTAACAGCGCCACCCCCAGCCCACGCACATGTTTTGAAATGCCTTCAGTTGTGTATTCCTTATTTACTGGATTTAAAAATGTTCTAAGCATGAGGAATTTCATGTGTAATAACTTGAGAAAGTTTGGGTGAGGTATAGGTGACCAGTTTTTGTGTAGGGACTGAGGTAAGATTAGGTCTGGTGAGTACAAGCCTACTTAGCAAGAATTATTTATTTAAGAGACAGCTAGAACCCCTGTGGTATTTTGAGAAGGGATGGAGATGACCATGTTTATAAGGTTGTTAGTTGCAGAGTAGATTGGACTGAGATTGCTAAGATGTATGATACTTTGAAGGATCAGAGTCAAGGTTTAAGGTATAGACGGGGCTTAAACTCCTTCGATTTAGAAAGGAACAACTTAATCTGTATTCAGAAGACATGATAAGACATGACAGGTTAACAGAATGAGAGGTATCAGTACTTTGAAATCCAGTATAAAATCAGAAGTAAACTTAATGTATTGATGGACACAGCTCTATAGAAACAGAATAGAGTTTAGTCGAGATGAAAGCAAGATGAGAAACTTGAGTTTACAAAACTAGCAATCCAATCTGTCATAGAAGAAGCCGGCTGGGCACAAGTATCAGGACCTTGTCATTGAGGTCAGCCTTATGCTGAAAGGGGCAATAGTTTTATGCCTCTTTGAAAAATGCTCTTCGCATACTGACCTACGTTAATAAGGCTTCAGGAAACAGTTTGGCAATGCACTGTGAGCAGATTCAATGGCAGTATTTCAACAGGGTGTGAGTCAACCAGAGGAGGTATAGATTCAGTGAGTGGAAGGCGTTAGAGGTCTGTGAAGGACAAGATGACGTTTTGCTGGAGGATGGGCTGGGACTTGAGATGAGGAGTAGATCACTTAGGGAGGGTTCTCAGGGCTTTTTGGAGGAGTACGTTTTAGGGATTGGTGGACATGAATGAGAACACTGTGACGGGAGAGAGAGCTGGTGATTGACGAGCATCTGGCCATCACAGACAGTTTAAACATACAGCTTCTGGGTAGAGGTAAGAGGCCAGATCAGGTGATTTCTTGAGAGTGTTTCCAGTCCTGGAACGCGGTCAAGAAAAGCACGATGACAGATGGTTGATAATTAGGTTATGAGCCCAGACCCTTCCTTTGGAGCTCCGCCACTCTCATCCATTGACATGTTCACCTCTCAAGAGAGCTAGCAGAAATTCCAGACTGATTCCAGGTTCAGTTCAGCTAAATGAAATGGAAAGTGTTTATGAAAGTCCTTCATTGGCCGCAAGTCACTACAGAACTGTTTGTTTTTATCATTACTTTGTGAGTTATCATTCATTGTTCTCTAAAAATCCTTCCTATCCCCCCCCCACCATTTTTTTAAATTAAAAAATGAACAGCTTCTGCATTAGGACAGAAGCTTGCCGAGGAACTGCAAGCCTGGAATATAGCTGTTAATGTGGTAGCTACACTTCAGAGCGAGAGAGGGTCATCGGCAACAATTCAGAGTTGAGTGACGGTGCTCAGGAGAGCAGTAGGGAAAATGTGTGTACGGGAAGATAGAGATGGCAGCTGCACCAGTGTCCTGACTTTTTGCTCTTATTTGACCCCACACAGCACAAATTGACCCCGGAGTATCTGGAGCTCAGAAGGTACCAGGCCATTGCTTCTAACAGTAAGATCTACTTCGGCAGCAACATCCCTAGCATGTTTGTGGACTCCTCTTGTGCTCTGAAGTATTCAGATGGTAGGACTGGAAGAAAAAGCTCTCCTCTCCTCTCTAAGGAGGCTCTTGAACCCTCTGGAGAGAGCCCTATCCAAAAGAAGGAGAGCATAGGTTGATGCAAGAGGTGGAAATGTTCTCCCATATCAAGATGCGGCCCAAGGGGTTAACTGGGAACATGGGTTACATGACTCTCCAAGCTGTCTGTTCTGCCTCTCCTGTGGTAGTCCTGGCTCATCAGCTGATTCCAGGATAAAGCCAGCTCTCTGGCCCCCAAATGGTCTTTTTAGCCGCTGTTTTATCAAGTATGCTGTGTGTATTTCTTTTCATACTGGTACTCATGAATGAGGGAAAAGTCAGATGCTAAAATACTGCCTGCACTGGAATGTTAAACACTAAATACATAACAAGCTGTGTTTTCTAAACTGAGATCTATTGAATAATGTTTACATTGGTCCCTGGGGAATGTGTGCTCAGCCATTAGAGAGACAGCAGGCCAGCGAAAAGACAGCCAGGATGTGGTAAGTGTAAAGAAGACTCATTACACCCGGGACCCAGGCTGTCTTCCTGGTCCATTCCCAGCGTTCATAGTGTGATTAGCATCTAGTCGCCGAAGTTCCCCAGGAAATGATCTTCCACTTGAGCAACCATTTACTTGATACGATTTGCACCTTTTTGTTTTCCTTCAGTCAGGTTGGTGGCCTGCTGGGACATGCACCTTGCCACTCAACCATAAATCCCTCCTAGAGATTCTTAATCACTGGTTTATTAGCAGGCTCAGAGATAGAGCTTAGTTTGAAGTTGGGAGTGAGATGAAACCTTTACTTCAGACCAAAGCTCTAGGCCTTGTGTCCTTCTCCTCTGAGTGATGACTGTCTGTGTCACTGCCCCAGGCCATGTGTGACTAAGGTGCCTGGTTTCTAGCCACAGACAACTCCTTATGTGTCACCTCTCAGCTCTGGCTGGCCAAGAGCAGGACAGGACTTTAACCGGAAATAGCAACATAAATTTCTAGCTATTCACTGCACAGTATTGTATCATAACTGCAGGAAGTTTTTATTTTTAAAACTGGATTTGCAGTACATTCATTGCTGTAGTACCTCTGTTTAAAGGCCAAATTCTAGGCTATCATGGTTACCAGCACACCGATTCTCCTTCTCATTATTGTTTATTGGGAGCCCACATGGTGTGGAACAGAGTAACTTAGAAAGCATCCTTGGTCATCTTTGTCTCCTTTCTTCTTGACCCTGAGATGCTGAAATCAAAGTTCTCCAACTAAGACCAGAATACCACTGTCTTCTTGGGCAGCCAGTGGACTTAATCTTCCATGAGAGGTTGACAGAATTAGCCTGTAGCTGTGAGCAACCTATTCCATCTGGACTTTTTTCCTTTAAGGTTAACCTTCCTGAAATTGTTTGCCCAATAGTTAGGCCCGAGTGTGTGCAGCTTTTAAGCCACCTTTTGTGTAGACTGTGTTCAAGCCAGACAGAAAAGTCATGGGACCACTTCCAGCAACCTTTCAGCTGACTCCTGTCAGTCTCGTGACATCTCGTGGGCTGCCAAACTCTATACGGGAAAGGAATCCCAGACTGGAATGGGTCTTTTCCCTGGGCCTTATCCTATAGAGGTATTTGTAACATGGAGAGAATCATTTTTTCATTTTTGCTCATTTAATTGTATACATTCTATTTATGACTGCATTTTGTGTTCTCTAGCCCTCCTTAAAAGAACTTTTAAACTATAAAGATGAACTCTTCACCTATCATATATTGTTGCTACAGATAAAAAACGATTGTTGTGGGAACTCTGGATCATTGACCTTTGTGTTTTCGTTCCTAGAAGATATTTCCTATTCCCATGAGCTAAAAGCTGCTGCCCCAAAGTGATGGATGTGGGTTATCTTACAAGCCACAAGCCCTGGGGGCAGAGTTGAGGAACAGGGAATCGCATTGTGAAGTTTTAAAGTACTTCCACCTGAACTCCCCATTGGAGTGTGTCCCTGTGCTCGCTGAGCTCTAAGTCTGTCCCTCCTTCAGGGATGTTCCTTTTGGCAAATATACACTGTAATCTTGAGTCTAAATTTATATGTGAAATGCTACCTTTTTAAAAAAAAAAAATAAAATTATTTTATTATCAGTGATTTGTGTTTTCCATGTTCCCGTTCTCTTCTGTTGTCTTAGTAGGCTCCGAAGGCGCTCCTGCCCGTTTCGCTATGTCGGCACTTCATTTACTAGTTTTACTTCAGTGGCTTTTCCTATTTCTTCCCAGAACACTGCCTTCTTGGTATAAGAATTCTTTAATAATGTTTTTCAGTTACAGTAGACATACAATATAATATTAATTTCAGGTGTATAACAGTGATTAGACATACATATGACTTATGAAGTGATCACCCCATAAATCTAGTACCTGGTGTAAGAGTTTTGAAAGCAGGGTTTTCACTCTTTCCTGACTTACAGGATTTTGCAAGGGATGTTCTTCTGATTCTTTGTGAGATCAGTGGCTCGGGAAGGGAGGATGGAGCAGTGTGCCTCACGGAGACTGCCTGAGAGCTGGAGGAAGGGAGGAGGCAGTTATCTTGAGACGGAGGAAGGACACATTGTATCAGTTACAACTGGCAAAGGTGTGATATAACTGACTTAACTAATTCAGCTTTAGCCCAAGAGCCAGAGTTGGACCTGTCTTCCCCAGCTCTGAACATTCCTTCCTGGGGACAGTTCACAGTGACGTTGAGGCAGCAAGGCTTGGTAATCAAGAGTTTTGAGGAAAACAGCCCGTTACTCAGGTGCCTGTGGGATCCAGTCCCATAGCATCCTGCATCTGCCGTGGCAAACGGGGGAAGTTTAATGCAAACCAATTAATCCTATGAAGTGATTTAGAATTAAGTGATTTCTTCCTTTTGCTGTGGGGAAGGAATTTCGTGAATTAGAAGTTGTGGCTTCTAATTGCTTTAGGGTTAAGTCCCAAACGTGGGTACAGGGCTCTTCGTGAATTGGCCCCCACTGACCTCTCCAGCCCAGATCCTGGAATGTACCTTCTCTCTGTCTTGGCAAATATTCCATCGCCTGGCCCACTTTTCCTCCCCTTTAGCTTTAACTTTCCTTTGCTAAACTCCAAATGAGTCTTCACTTCTTCAGAGAGGTCACCGTGAACTGCTTGCCCAGGTCAGCACCCCACAGTTCCCCCTTCCTAACACTTCACACACTGCACATTATCTGCTAATGTCTGTTCTCAGACATGTTCAGCTCTCTGGGGGCATGGACTACAGCTGTGGCTTCCCTGCAGTATCTGTTGCCCGTGCCTAATGGGATGCCGGCCCACGTGAGTGAGGTTTTTTGCATCACAGAACAAAGGGATGAATGTGAAATGCAGGGTAAGTGAGTAGTGGGAAAAAAGTACAGAGAGGTTAGGCTAGAATGTCCATGTCAGGACTTAATGTGAACCATGGGAAGTTACCGAAGGTCTCCGAACTGGTTTACCCATCCCTGCAGGCTCTTCAGCAGGTTGGCCAGGTATGTTTATGTACCTGCTAGTGATTTGCATGTGGTAATTGTTGGCTGTTAGTTCACCCTATAGGAGTCAATATATTCTGAGTGAACTGTTAGTGCCTGTAGTGGAGAGAGCACAGTGTCTGATACATATGAGTGCATCGGAATTATGAATTATGTCTTCACCAGCTATGAGCTAAGCTAGTGGATTTTAAAACAACTATAGCCCTCCAGGAAAATCAACCTGGCCCAGCATCTCAGCTTTCTCCTGATCTCTTGCCTTAGAATAAGCATGGAGAACCACAGTTGACCCTTGAACAACACGGTTAGAGGCACCGACCCCCAACACAGTCAGAAATCTGCATATAACTTCTGACTTCCCAAAAAGCCTTACAGATAAGTCAATTAACATGTTTTGTATGTAAATGTATTACATACTGTATTATTACAATAAGCTAGAGCAAAGAAAATGCTATTAAGGAAATCATGAGGAAAATACACTTACAGTATTTATTGAGAGAAAAGTCAGGTATAAGTGGACCCACGCAGTTCAAACCCATGTTTTTCAAGGGTCAACTGTAATTTACTGTTAATTTATTGATCTATTGTTCACTTCAAGTGTCCATTATTACATAGACCATAACTCAGAATGACATTTTACTTGTTTTCCTTACCATGTTTTCTTTGGAATTAATACCGTTCTTTCCATTTTTTTTTTTTACTGTTACCTTTTTCCACCCACTTTCTACTTTCCATCTGCTATAGACTGGATTTGTGTCTCCCTAAAATTGATATGTTGAAGCCACAGTCCTCAAAGCGATGGTATTTAAAGGTGGGGTCTCTGGGAGGTAAGTAGGCTGTGAGGGCAGATCCCTCATAAATGAAATTAGTGTCCTTATAAGGAGAGACACAAGAAGGGTCTCTTGGCCGTATGAGGAGACAGCAAGAAGGTGGCCAATCTGCACACCAGGAAGAGGGCTCACCAGACACAAAATTTGTTTAGCACCTTGATCTTGGACTTCCCAGCCTCCAGGAACTATGAGAAATTAAATTGCTATTTATGCTACCCAATTTACAGTATTTCATCACAACAGCCCAAGCAGACTAAATCATCTAATTCTATTTTTTCAAAACATTTTTTTATCTTTCCTCTCTTCCTGTAAATATTTATTGGGCATCTAGTATATTGCTAGTTGCTGAGGCAACAAAAAAGGCTTATAGCTTTATATTTGGGGGTACAGGGTAAAAAAGACAAATACAGTGTGGTAAGTAACAGCAGAGTAGACACTGAATGCAAGGGGCACAAATGAGGGTGAGCCCACCTCATGGTTTCTAGGAAGAAATACCAGGTGTGAGCCACATTTTAAAGGATGGAGAGTGATCGTGATGGAGGAATGTGTTCAAGCAATGGGAGCAGCAGATGTTACTGTATTTTAAAATTCAGTTGACTGGGTCCTCTTACCCCAACAACCACACATGCACTTCACATGTATTTCACCACAAGCATCTTCCCACACTGGAAGCTGCAGTCATTCATCAGATATGCATGAGAACTAATATCCCCAGGAGCAACCCTTCAACCAGTGGGAGACAGGGGTGCAAATGGTGAGAAAGTGACCCCTAAAACATTTTCAGTAGAGACAGCACACCCGCCCCCGCCCTTGACACAACAGGAGAAACAATGTGAACATCAAATATAATTCAACAGATGTTTGTTGAGGGCGTGGTATGTGCCAGGAAGCCTAAACCGTACAAAGAATTGGACCAAAAGCATAAACTGTGTACCAACAGCAAAATAGTGAATAGGACATGTCTCTACTCTCTATAATCAACAGCCCCATGGGAAGGTAGACCAAACAATTCCAGCTATGATAAGATTATATAAATGGGAGGAATGTAGTGCTAGCGGTATGTGAAAAAGAGAAGGGAGAAGATTAAGAATGAGAAAGTATGCTGGCCAATCAAAGATAGGGATAACAATAATAAAAAGACAACCCTATTTTTAAATGGGCAAGGGATGTCAATGAACACTTCTAGAGAAGGTACGTAAATGACCAATAACATGAAAACTATTCGACATCATTAGTCCTTAGACAAATGCCATCAAAACCACAATGAGAGACCACTTCATACCCAGTAGGGTGGCTATAAAAGGCACAGTAATAAGTGTTGGAAAGGATATGACAAAATTAGATCCTCATACATTGATAGTAGGAATATAAAATGGTGCAATCACTTTGGAACATATTTTGACAGTTTCTCAAAATGTTAAACAGGGTTACCATATAACCCAGCAATTCCACTTCTAGGTATTTACCTAAAAGGATGGAAAGATCCACACAAACTGAACTATATACTTTAAAAGAGTGACTGGTATGGTTTGTAAATTATCTCAATAAAGCTGTTATAAAAAAAAAAATTAAAAGTCTCAGGTGATAGTGTGAAGACATCAGTTCGAGAACCTTCCAGGAATGGAATGAAGTTTAACATAGACACGCCATTATTCATCAGAATGGGAGCACCAATGATGAGACTGGCAAAGTGGGTGTCAAGAGGGAAAGGTAGAGGTAGATAATGGTGGGTCTTCTAAGTGTATCAGTGACTTTTTCCAAAAGTTAGAAACAAATCTTTCCAGCAACACCTTTCAGAATTAAAAATTAAGAACACAATACAGTTTACATTAGCACTCCAAAGATGATGGAAATATAGGTATAAGTGTAACAATATAAGATCTATTTGAGGAAAAGTACAAAATTTCCATTAAAAAAATTACAAAGATAAAAAGTATTCCATATCCAAGTTCATGGGCAGGAAGACTCAATATTGTCAAGAAGTTACTTCTCAATTTGATGTATAGATCCCATGCAGTCTCAAAATACCAATAAGTTATTTTGTGGATACTAACACACTGTAGAGTTTATACAGAGAGGCAAAAGACCCAGGATAGCCAACACAATAGTGATGGAAGGAACAAGAGGGAGGCCTGACGCAACCTGACTTCAAGATCTACTACAAAGCAGCAATGATCAAGAAGCTGTGATTTTGGCAAAACAATAGACAAGTAGGTCAGTAGTACAGAATAGATAGTTTAGAAATAGACCCACAGAAATATAGCTAACTGATCTTTGACAAAGAGCGAGGACAATGCAATGGAAAAAAGTCTTCTCAACAATAGTGGTGGACAACGGGATATCCACCTGGAAAAAATGAATCTGGACACGGACCTTACACCCTTCTCAAATATTAACTCGAAATAGATCATAGACCTACATATAAAACACAAAACTAAAAAACCCCCAGAGATAAGAGAAACTCTAGAGGACCTTTGGTTATGGCTATGACTTTTTAGATACTATACCAAAAGCACCATCTATGAAAAAAATAATAAACTGTACTTATTAAAATCAAAAACCCTGCAAAAAATGTCCAGAGGATGAGAAGACAAGCACAGACTGCGAAAAAATATTTGTGAAAGATACATCTGATAACAAACTGTTAACCAAACTATACTAAGGACTTAAAACTCAACAGCGAGAAAATAACCCAGTTGAAAAATGGGCCAGAGACCTTAGCAGACACCTCAAGAAAGAAGATACACAGATGGCAAATAAGAATAGAAAAGACGCTCCATGTCTTAAGTCATTGCGGCAATACGAATTAAAACAACAATGAGATTCCAGTACGTATCTATTAGAACGGCCCAAATCCAGAACATTGACAACACTAAATGCTGGTGAGGATGTGAAGCAACTCATTCACTGCAACATGGTACAGCCACTTTGCAAGACAGTTCTGTCTTGCAAAACTCAACATATTCTTACATATGATCCAGCAATTGGAACCCTTGGTATTTGCTCAAATGAATTGAAAACTTATGTCCACACAAAAACTTGCACATGGCAGCTTTATTCATATTTGCCCAGCTTGGAAGCAACCAAGATGTCCTTCAGTATGTGAATGGATAAAAACAAAACAAACATGGAGAAACCTTAAATGCAGCTTACTAAGTGAAAGAAGCCAATTTGAAAAGGCTATATGCTGTATGATTCCAACTCTATGACCTGGAAAAAAGCAAAACTATGGAGACGATAAAAATATCAGTGGTTGCAGAGGTTAGGGGAAGGGAAGAATGAATAAGCAGAGCACGAGGGATTTTTAGGGCAGTGAAAATCCTCTATATGATACTATAAGGGTGGATACATGGCATTATGCATTTGTCAAAACCATAGAATATACAACACTAGCGTGAACAGTAACATCAGCTATGGACTTTGGTTCACTGATTGTAACAAGGAAGCACTCTAGTGCAGGATTTTGATGGTGGGAGCAGGGGGTAAATGAGAATTCTCTGTATCATCTACTCAGTTTTACTGTGAACCTAAAACTACACTAAAAACATAAAGTTTTAAAAATAAAAGAGAAAGTCTATCAAACAAACAAAAAGCCCCTTTCAAGATTTTTAAACAAAGAAATGATACATTTAGGTAGTTTTAAAACTGCCCTTTCCCAACCTGTTTTCAACGTCCCACTTTATTCACTTGCTTTCAACATCCAAAACATTAAAGTCCTAACTTTTTAAACATTTCAAAGTCAATAATTTACCTCACTGCAAAGTGTCTGCAAATGAATACTCAGAAACAGCTCAGCAAAAGCATCAGCGGACACTGGTTCCCAGAAGGAGCTGGAAGGAATACAGAAATGTACTTGAGGTTCTTAAACTGACCACCTCTACCTGGATTCTTCTCCATGTGCAAACTCATCATGGGCAGTTGTTCCCTCCCAGTTTTTAAGCCCCAAGGCTAATGAATATATGAATGCAGGCTGATAAGCAATTTTAATGGAAGTAAATAGTCTGTTGAGGGAAATACAGAGAAATGATGCTGAAATAAGTGAAAAACGGTAAAGTTAAAACCATTTAAATGAAGAATTTTAGTGCTTAATACATTTTTAATGTTTGCTATAATAGGAAATCACAGTATACTTTTTTTTTAGATTTTAGGAAAACATTTATTATAGTAAAAATTCCTCACAAAATAATGTGCAGACATCACTAGTAATATTTATCTCAAAGAATAAATATGATTTAAATATCTTAAATGCAAATACAAACGAGATAACATTTTTCAAATACCAACTTAGTAAATGTTTTCTTCTTCTCTATTGTGGTAAAATATACATACAATTTACCTTTTCACTGTTTTAAGATGAACAGTTCAGTAGCATTAAGTACATTCATAGTTTTGTTCAGTCATCACCATTATCCATTTCCAGAACTTTTTTTCATCATCCCAAACAGGAACTCTGTATCCATTAAGCATTAATTCCCCATCCCTTCCTCCCCCCAGGCCCTGAGAATCTCTAATCTACGTTGAATGTCGATGAATTTAACTATTCTAGGTACCTCATATAAGTGGAAGCATGCAATATTTGTACTTTTATGTCTGGCTTATTTTACTTAACATAATGTTTTCAAGGTTCATGTTGTAACAGATATTAGAATTTAATTCCTTTTTAAAGGTGACTAATATTCTATTGTATGTGTATATACTACCTTCTCTTTATCCATTCATTGTTGATGAACATTTATTTAACTGATGAGAAATATGATAAAAAACGATAAGGAAAACTACTCTGAAACTGTGTTTTCCCAAGTCATATCAGGATATATGATCTATTTTTTTTTCAAGTTTGTGCATTTAATTATTTGAACAGTTTCAGAAAGTTCCGAAAAATAAAATGCACCTTATAGTCAATGAATCATTAGCGCTGAAAGGAAAGAAGTACATATAGGAAATTACGGTAGACTTTTTTGCTTAGGAAATCAAAAGTTGCAGATTCTGTGAATGAGAGGTTAGGAAACATGAGTTCTTCCTAATCTCAAGCTTCAGCAAAGTAAATAAAGTCCAAACCAATTCCAGCTTTTTTTTTTTTTTTTGTCCAAGTCCAAGAACTGGCAGGTCACACCCCTGCACAAGACTTTGTTTTCTAACGAGCAATCCAGACAGTTCCTAGCATGGAGTAGCTGAGATGGAGCTGCTGAAAAGCACTACTCTTGGTCTTGTGTTGTGTCACTTGCCTGGTTTCCTTTTTTGTGTGGAAGGAAAGTCACAAAGGGAGAAGCTTGTCCACCTCAGTCCAACTGCCCTTCCCATTACTGGGAAACTGATGCATCTCAACTTCAAGAACATCCCTGCCTCTCTCGCAAAGGTAAGGGGTTTCATTCTGGGGCCAGTCATCTCCAGGTAAGGTTGTGGGGGAATTCATTTTTAGGCTCTGAGAACACCGCAGGCTGACTGTCTTGCTTGAATCTTTCTTAGTTTGACTTACCACTGAGGCACTTTGGGGTATCCATCTCTGTATTACAAGACAGATATTCTATTTCTTTCTGGACTGGATCACTTTAGAGCAGGTAGTGAGGTACGTTGACTTGACTTGAGATATAGATTGCATTTTAGTAAATGAGAAAATTCTGGGATCAGAAAATATTTTAATTGAAAAGCTTCCAATCCCCTCAGCATATAACACTTATTAAAGGCAAGCCCAGCAGATGTAAACATGCATTAAATATCCTTTTATATTATTATTACTATAATTTTTACACTAAATGACCTGTGGGACGCTTTGTGATCCTCCTTTGTGATCCTGCTCCCCTCCCCAATGTCTTTCTCTGACACAGCCAGCTCTGCTAACGTGGCTGACATTCATTCTTCTGGAAATATGAAAAAAGATATTATCACCATGAGTTCATTATGCAAGGGTATTCTCCAGAACAACCTAAATATTCATCAATGGATAAATTTTTAAAAAAGTGTGGGAGATATTTATCTATATGTCCTCATACACACACTGGATATTATTTAGCCTTTAAAAAGAAGGAAATCCTATTTACAACATGGATGAATCTGGAGGACATTATCTTAAGTAATTTAAGTTAGACAGAAAGACAAGTACTGCATGATCTCACATGTAGAATCTAAAATAGTCACACTTAGTGAAGTAGAGAGTAGAATGGTGTTTAAAAACCGTGGCCCAATTGTTGGCTGTTTTAGTGCTCTATTTTTCCACTTGGAACAGTGTGATTATATATATATAAATTTCATCCCTTTTTATACCTGCTCAGCCAGCTCTCCCTGATGTCCTTGTCCTGGCTGTTTCCTACTTATCTTTAGTTTAACTTTAAATCTTACCTCCTCATAGATTCCTGACCTCTCCATTTTATTAAGTTCTCCCATTATTATCCACACAGTACACTCTTTATCACGTTCATAGAATCACGCTCAATTTGTACTGGAAAATGTAGTTTGTTCGGCAGTTTACTGCCTGTCACTTTCACTGGGCTCTTAAGTTTTGTGAGGGTTCCTGGGCTGTGCACAGTGTCTGACCCAGCGTAAGGGCTTAGTATTTGCTCAATGGTTGCATATTATAAATGAGGGAAAAAAGAATGAATCCAAGACCGTATTTCTAAAATGGAATCTGTGGGGCAAAGGCTATGTCACATGTAAATTATTACTTAATTTCTACCCAAGCCTCCAGTGGGAGATTTCACAATTGCACTTACACAGTTGCTTGAACCTTTTTCTGGTAGCCAAAAAATATAGCCCTGTTTACACGTCGTACTTTGGATTCCAGCCCCGTGTGGTCTCATGTGGATAGGAGGTGGTGAAGAAAAGCTCTGATCAACCAGGGTGATGAATTCCATGGCAGACAATATCTTCTAGTTATTTCTGATACCCTACAAGGGTATGGTATGTTTCAGATCAAAAAACAAATTAATTTTCTTAAGCAAAAAATGATTAATTAACTTAATGAATGTCTGTCCTGCATCAAGCAACTGATTAGATGCTACAATCCTGCAATGTAAGTCTGATGCTAACTACTTAAAGTTAGTGCAGGCTCCTTCGGTTAAGGGCATTGTCCCCAACATGGCTGCCCTCACGTCAGATGCTAGCCATAAGTTGAGGGGCCTTCAGGCCATCCATACTACTGACCAACAGGCTAAAAATTCAGGGGTTCCTGTGACCTACTCAGGTTTAATAATTACTCATAGAACTCAGGAAGGTGCCATACTTACAGTTTTATTGTATAAAGGATGCAAATGAAGAGACATATAAGGAAAGGTGTAGGAGGGACCCAAATGCAGAGAGGACCCAAATGTATCCTCTCCCTGGGAATCAGATTGCATTAGCCCCTTCGTACATTGATGTGTTCACCACCAGGAAGCTCACCTGAGCTTTGGTGTCCAGAGATTTTATTGGAGGGTCATGCATGGCATGATTGATTGAGTCATTGGCCATGAGTGAACTCAATCTCTAGCTCCCTTCACTCCCTGGAAGGTGAGAGGTCAGACTGGTATCCTTTGGCTCAAAGCCCCAACCTCCTAAATACATAGTTGATTTTTCTGGTATGGCCAGCCACATCTTGAAACTGTCTAGAGGCCCACCACGGCTCACCTCGTTGCTATAAACTCAAATGCAGTCTCAGAGGCTCACCATGAATGACAAAGACATTTCTAACACTTGAGAAGTTCCAAGGGATTAGAAGTTTCCTCACAGGAATCAGAGACAAAGACCAGACACATTATTTTATTATCTAATAGCTACTCTGGTAGCTCTATTGAGATGAACATCAAAAGTAGAGTCCAAGGTTACTGTAATGTAAGTCTGCAAATATGATTGTGATTAAAAAAAAACAAAAACAATCTGGGAAACTTTTGAAATAAAAGTTGTTCTCCAGGTGTCTTAGGATTTAGGGAACTGGAGAAGTCATTCTTGGGGTGCCATTTCACACGGGACAAAGGCTGCAGCAGCACAGTGACAAGCGAACAATGAACAAATGACTAGGCATAGAAATTACTGACATTAATCACAGCCTGGTTTGGGAGGTGAGTCAGGGAGATAACTCACAGGAGGGGACAAAGGTACTCGTCATGCTCTACGTCTTCAGTTGGACAATAAGCTCACAGATATTGTCTTATGGGTAATTCATTTTGTTACATTTCAAAACTGAGCTATGTGCTACATACAATCTTTTATACACACCAATGTTACACAATAAAAAACCCTAGGACAGCCTGAAAACCTCCTCCAAGCCACTCAAAATTGTAAAATTGCAAGTCCCAGAGAAAGAGAAATTTACTTCTGTTAAAGAACAAAATTCACCGGTTAAATCCAATTAGCTTTATTAAGTGATTCATGAATTAGGCAGCATCCCATCTTCCAACTAGAAGGGTACACTCAGGGATTGTACAAAATGGAAGGTTTTGATAAGCAGAGAGTGTGGCAGGGGAGTTATTAGCAAAGGAAAGAAGGGATTTTGTAGGCCAGATCCTCCACTTTTGGGGGGAAGGGCACCGCAGGGGTTTTATCATGCAGATTACCTTACTAGTATTGATCAGGAAGTTCCAGACTGATCGGTTTAAAATTCCACTCCTGGAAAAGGTTGAAACTGCAATCAGGGTAGTTACTAAGTTTTTGTTTGGTGATGTGGCTTAGCAAAAGTGACTCCATTTTGACCTATAGTTTCTTTTATTAAAAATAGCCAACTTTTGATCAAGCCCTCAGCCTGACTGAGAGATATGACCAAAATTTAAGGCATTACCACTACTCTTAGCTTCTAGAGGCTTCTATTGATCCTCTGTGTGGTAATCGCAGATCATGATGTTTTTATTTAATCCCTGCGAAGCTCACAGGACACACTTCAGGTTCAGAACCCTTAAATTGATCTCTTTGTTCTCCTTTTGACATTTCAGTCTCAGGGGGATCATTTGCTTGGCAGTTAGCAGTAGTGAACATGCATTGAGTTTTGAGAGGATACAACACATTGATGAAACTATTGGTGCATTAAGAGAAATAGGAATTTCAGAGTAAGTAACTGGTTTTGTACAGAAGAAGAAATTAAAAAGCATTGGTATGGAACATGCTGGATTCCTTTGCTCCTTTGTTTCTTCTTACTCAAATGAGGCCAATATTAGCTGCAGTAAATTTGGAGGAGAATAGAATCATAAATCTCATATTGACCTGCTTTGAAGTTGCTTATCCTCTCATAGAGAGGAATTACAGATAGAACTAAACCATAATTTAGAGGGAGGGCTATGAAGTATAAAAACAGACACTCAGGAAAGGGGCTTGTGAAAACACATGCCATTTTTGACCATTTTTTTAAAAAACAAAACCCAACGGAGAGCCTTTCTTATGTTGGGAATATTCTCTACCCCATGATGATTTCTCTTGCCCCATTCCATCATCTCTGCCCACTCTTGATCAGAGCTTGGGTTTTTTTTTTTTCCCCCTTTGTGACAAGTAGTTCATCCAAACCACAAAAAAGGTTGTGCTCTTAAATCGCCAGTTGCTGAATCCCTGCCAAGGGCGGCTGGACATGGTTCAAGGTAGACAAAAGAGATCAGCTTTAGAGAAAATTTGACTCCGTGATGCAAAATACCTTCCTGCTCCTTGCTTCTTTTCCTAGGAATCCTTTTCAGTAATGGGGAGACATGGATGAAAATGTGATGCTTCTCCCTCATGACTCTGAGGAACTTTGGAGCAGGGAAGAGAAGCACCAAGGAGAAGATCCAAGAGGAAGCCCAGTGCCTAGTGGAGGAGCTCAGAAAAGCAGAGTGAATTCCATCGATCATCCATTGGGGGCAAGGGAGCTTCCTACACACATGGCCCCCAGTCAAAGCTCTCCTTTGGGAGTCGCTCTATGGTCCATAGTCTGCTCTATTAATCAGGGAGTTGGCTAGGAAAAAAGGGATGGGAAGAAAATGATCCAGAGCTACGAGTTAGGACTCTCAAATGGGTCACATTTCTTACTTCAGCACTCACTGGGTGTGTAAATGTGGACACATTATCTAGCTTCTCTAAGATGCAGTTTCCACATCTGAAAAGGGGGGCTAAACATCAAACCTTAGAATGAAAGTTAAATATTATAATTTGCAAAACATTTATACAATATCCAGCATGTGGTAAACGGCCCATAATACCATTCATTGCTCTTATGACTACATAATATTCATTTAACAGCATAATATTATTAGTAACCTAGTGTAATATTATATAGCACCTAATATTAGTATTATTAGAAGATGCTTACTTAACTAGGGGGAGTTTAGAGGAGATAAATTCTACATATAAATCTGAGCAGGAGGGAGTTCCTGTTCTTGAAATCCTGTTGCAGGCTGATGAACATTCTAAATGTTATGAGTGGTTCTTTTCTCATGTCAGCTCAGCCTTTTGATCCTACTTTCATCCTCTTCTGTACCCCCTGAAAAATTATCTGCTCCATCCTCTTCAATGAGCATTTCCAGTACAATAATGAGACGTTCATTTCTCTGATGGGTGTGTTAACTACAAATTTCAAGAAAATCAACTCTCCGTAGACCCAGGTAAGGCCAAAACTGCCTTTACACTTGTGGTTGATCTCATTGGTCCACTGGTGGCATGCAGGCAGTGTGAAGGGCTATGAGTTCCACTGACCTATTCCAGGTACAAAGTGCCAACGTGAACATTCATTGTCACCTTCACATATGTCAAGTGAATGAGTGCAGAGACACTTATCCCAGCATCACTGGAAGGTTGCCCTCTGCTTGCCTGTATGGGTTTATGTACACAAAAGAACACAAGAAGTTCCCAGTTGCCTATGTTTCTTTTAAGGCCCCTGCACCCAATTCCCCCCAGTATGACTCCAGGGTTGGCCAAAACTGGTCACGCACAGTGAGCAAGGAGATAGGAAGGGGCCACTCTCCCGTGTGTGGGGTCAGCCCCCCTTTTCTTCTGCTTAGGAGCTGAAGGGAGAGATTCTGTGTGGCTGGACCACACAGAGGGTTAGGCACTCCATTCAGAAATGCCGGTTCCTCTTCACGAACTGAATTTCCAGTGTATTCCCTCTCATCCCATTTTATGGCCCCAACTCATAAACCATTTCCCTGGAGAACACAAAAAATTTATACGCCTACAGCACCTTGTCTTCCTAGGTTCTCCCATCCAAGTACTAACCAGGCCCGACCCTGCTTAGCTTCTGAGATCAGACAGGATTGGGCTTGTTCAGTAGCATGGCCATACTAGGTAACTCTTGATATATCTATTTTTATGGCAATGGGGTACACTATTACCAGTAATAATAGAAATTCAAAAATAGTTTAAAGCTCTCTTTTTTCTTTGTATTTCTGTTTACTTCCTATACATGGACATTAGAATTTAAATGTTCTTGATAACATGCTTATAATATGGTGGCAGGATATAAAAACTATATTTTTTGCTAGTAATATAATTGGTGTCACTGGAGGGTGAGTGGTAATATCTATCAAAATTCAAAACACACATACGATTTGAAGAGTAGTTTCACTACTAAGAATTTATCCTGTGTGTGTATTTTCCCCAAAATAAGAATATTCATTGAAGCAATATTTGTAATATTTGAAGACTGGAAAAGCCCCAATGTTAATTTAAAAAAAAAAAACTTAAAAAATTCCTCTTTCTATAAAGTGGAATACTAAGCAAGCAATAGCACGCAACAGGATTCTACTATTTGTGTGAAAATAGTGGAGGATATATATGTATGTCCTACTTTTTAATCCATGAGGCATCTCCCAAAGGATGATCATGAAGAGAGACTTATTTTCACTTATACCCTTTTGCACATTTTTTCCTGTATTTTGTTCCCTGTGTCTATATCGCCTACTCCAATAATTCTAAAATTATTTTTAAAGAAATACAAAATAAAGTAAAAATGAAAAAAGGAAGCTCTCAGTTAAACAGGGATGCTTTATGATCAGCTAGAACTTGTGTCAAATTCTAACCATGACACTTGCTGAAAGTATAACCTCAAGTAAGTTATTTTTCCTCTCTGAATCACAATTTCCTCACACAATGTGAACAAAAAGTGAGAGTTAAATATGATTTATAAACAAGTCAGTACAGTGTCTGGTAAATGTGAAGCATCCAATATAAATGATAGTTATCAATATTATTTTGTCATTTAAGTCTCACAAAAAACTTTTGTGAAGGAGTTTTTTATCAGCAAGGCACGTGGAGTCTGATTTAATAGATTCAAGGTTTCACCTCTCATTTTCTTTCATAAACACCTGAATGCAGAAGGGAACAAATTGTGAAAATGTAGGCTCTTTCAATTTGAGGTAGCAATTCCAGGAAAGCTTTTGTCTAGACAATATGGGTTGCAAACCCCTGTCTATCAACAATAGCTTTTTATTGCCCTTGGACCATAACACTGCTCTTCCCAAAGAGAACCATTCTATGACTCCATAACACATTTCATATGATAGTGTCTGTGAAATAGCCATAACTCAAGACAATCACCAGGCAAGCTTAAGAGTGCTCACCCCACTATAATGAAGAGTGTTAGCCTCGTTTATGAACCAAGGATAGCCGTGGTAAAATATCACTCCTCTCTCCACTTTCTGATTCCAGGGCATTACTGTAGTGCCGTTATTTTCTTCGATCTTGTTCGATTGCAATCCAGAGACGTTTGACCCAGGCTACTTTTTGGATTAAAATGGCAGCTTCAGGAAAACAGAATACTTTGTGCCTTTTTCTCTTGGTAAATACAAATACATCTATTCAAACAGTACACGTGCACGTTTTGGACAACTTTTAGCTCTACTGAATCTATGGCATAACTAGGTAATCTACTGAAGATAGCAAAATCAATCAGTGAAACTTAAAACCGCCCACATCCGAAGGAAGCCATTTAAATATGTGCACTAGTAGGATATGGTAAGTCACCAAGGGACTATTTTCTTGTTGGGCGATTTAGTGTAATGCCAGTTTTTAAATAAACCAAAGCCAGTCAATCCAATTCAAATGTCACATATTACCAGGTGACAAAGGGACCTGCTTTTGCAAACTCTTATCCATTGATCTTCTCTTTGTAATATTGATTTTTTTCAAAACAAACAGGTTTTTTTTTCTTCTTCTTAAATTATTTACGATGATTAACTTTATAATTCTTAGAGCCAGAAGCCAGAGGCCACTTCATATGCTTTCTTTCTTCTCTGAAATCCCAAGCCGCACATACCCTTGCCTCTTTGCAAGAGTTGGTTGGCTCCCAGTTACTATTTCCCATAAGGTCATAAAGACAATTTAGGATTGGTCATCTCACATTCTTTTTCCTTGTCATTTCATTCAATTATTGAATTAGTATTTTCAAATGAACAATTATGTGTTTTGTTTCTAATTACAATGATAATTAGAGCTATTGTTGATAGACAGGGGTTTGCAACCCAGACTGTGTTCAGCATAAAAAATGGAAAATGCAGAAGAGCAAAAAAAAAAAAAAAAAAAAAAAAAAAAAAAAAAGAGAGAGAGAGAGAGAGAGAAAGAAATCAAAATTACAGGCAATTTCACCGTACAGAGATAATCACTGTTAATATTTTACTGTATATACTTCAAACAACTGTCTAGGTATATATAACAGACGCATATTTAAAATAAAATGTATTCTGTACTATCTATTAGATAACCTGCTTTTACTAAGTCTGTTCTGATAAAAGACAGACTGTGGTATTAAATAATCTTCCACATAAACATATTTAGGCTGCATTATTTCATAGGTGCACAAAGATTTATTTAATTAATCCATCTCAGATGTTCAGTTTTCATCTAGCTCATCAATGTCATACATAACGATGACCGCCTACTAGGTGAATCTCTAATTCCTACAAATAAATCCCCAAAAGGAAAATTACCCGATTAAAGAGTGAAAATTTCTTTAGGAGTTTTGATATGTACTGACAAATAATCCTGTACTGATTTTTGATCCTCCTGCAGTGAATGGGCCTTCCTTTTCTGATCAGTGTTTTCAATGGCTCTTCGGGGCATATTGTGTTTGAATATGAGCTACTGTATTTGAATTTGGAGCAAGCTGATGGAAATGTTTCTTCCTTCCAGGGAAACGGGCCTGGCCCTCACGGAGCTGTTCCTCTTCTTTACCACCATTCTGCAAAACTTTTCCCAGAAGCCCCTGGCTGAGCCCAAGGAATAAGAGACCAAACCCCTTGTTACTAAACTTATCAGTGTCCCAGTACCTTTCAAACTGTGCTTTGTTCCAAGGTAAAGGAATTCTTCTCTTTTATCAATTTAAATCAAAGTACGTGCTTTTTCCTCTCATTTCTGTACCCTACCCCCACCCCAAAAGCCTTTCTCTTCATTTTAAAAACTGTCTAAGACAGAAACACTACTCACCGAAAATTTGATGGACATTTGTTTAAATCTACAAGTCCCTTAACAAAAAGGAGCTTGGTCCTGAAAAATCTAAGTGTACAAACAATATAATCATACCCTACACAGTTCTTTATAAACCATGCTTCAGTGGAATGAAGACCAGGCCCACAGAAGGCCTTTGTCAAGGACAATCAGCATAAAGTGGAGCATTCACTCTTTCTGTGGCTTTGGAGATATGCCAGTTTTCTGTAGTTTTCCAAAACACAGAAATTAATATAATGGCTTATATATAATATTTCTATTTCCAGTTGAAAGCACTTATATGATTTCTGCCACATGTACAAAATAAATCCTTCCACAATAGACTTTACTTGTATGCTTGACTTTATTTCAAGACTCAAAAATTCCTTTCCTTGAGTTTGGACATTCTACAGTTAGGATATTATAAATAAATGAAATTAAATGATAAACTCCAATCACAAATCTCTCCCTGCCCTACCTTTATCTATTTGTAGCTATTAATTTGCATAGGGTCCAAAGAGCCTCCTTGGATAAGGAGTCAAAAACCATGTCCACAGCTGGGATTCAGACAAGCTACATCCTATTTGGAAAGAGGTGAGGGGTGGGGCTGAGAGGTGGGGCAAGAGGGAGAGATACAAGAAAAGACGAAGCATTCCCAAGAGAACAGCTACAACAACTGGCCTGGCAACTGCCACCAAAGGATGGCTCAAACATCAGCAGGTAGCACAGCCTCCACGACACGAGGAGGGAAAGAGCTAAAGGTAGAGCTGAGCTTCTGGGTAAATACCCAAAAGAATTGAAAGCAAAGGCTTGAACAGATATTTATACACCCATGTTCCTGTAAGCATTATTCACAATAGCCAAAAAGTAGAAACAACACAAATGTTCATTGATGGATAAATGGGTAAGCAACATGACACACACACACACACACACACATGCATACACACACATATAGACCACACACACATACATATAGTGGGGTATTAGCATTAAAAGGAAGGATATGTATTCTGACACATGCTACAACATGGATGAACCTGGAAAACACTATGCTAAGGAAAGAAGCCAGACCCAGAAGCCCACATATTATATGATTCTATTTATATGACATATTCAGAATGGGTGAATCTATAGAGATAGAAAGTGAATTAGTGGTTGCTTAGGGCTATAATGCGACTACAAATGGGCACAGGGTTTTCTTGGGGGTGATGAAAATATCCTAAAATTAGGTTGCGTGATGATCACAACTCTGTATATTCTAAAAACCACTGAACCGTACACTTAAACAGTGAATTTATAGTATGTGAATTATATCTCAATAAAGCTGTCTTTAAAAAATGAATATATACACAAGCACAAAATCATGAATAATTAGCACAAATTGTCCTGATAAAGTAGAAGCATGATAACTAGTAAGTACTTTAAGGCTCATAGGGATCTTTTTTAAAATTAATTATTAATTTTAATTAGTTTCAAGTATACAGTACATTGGTTAGACACATAGTTCATAAAATGATCCCTCCAATTGCTCCCTCGCTCCCCGACCCTCCACCGAGCCATCATATTAATGCTAACTACATTCCCTATGCTGTGCTCCCCATCCCCATGACCGTCTATCAACTACTAATTTGTACTTCTTTAACTTCACCATTTCCCAGTCCTCCAATCCCCCTCCCCTCTGACTGTCACCAAATTGTCCACTATATTCACAGGGATCTTTTAAACCCTGCCTCAGGGTATGCAACAGTCAAAACTCAGGTTCAAGACAATACCCAGCTCAACGCAAAACCGAACATCATAAGTATGGAATTGGAACAGGCCAGTTAAAGGGAAGGGAAGATCCACATACTAGGCATGACCAGAACTAGAGGGACTTGAGCCACTCGTGAGAATAAACAATCCAATCTGGAGTTCCAAGGGGGCTGGGAAAACTCAGGCTAGACTGAGGCTGATGTTGAGATAAGAAAAAAAGACAGGAGAGATAGACTGAATTTTATGCATAGGTCCTGTTTGGCAAATAGTAGGTATTTCTACAAGTTTGCAATTACAGCAAGACAGATTTAGGACAAAATATCTTTGACCTAGTGATGTCAAATATTAAGTTTCAAAACCTTTGCATAATCTAGTACAAAAAGTATTCAGAGTGGTCAGTTCTCTGAAGCTACCTTCAACTTCATATTTATGGTTATTTGGGATGAAAAACCCCCTAAATTTCCAATTCTCAAGGCTTTGATAGACTAGGCTCAAGAATTTTACTCAGGTCTCTCTTTTTTTTTATTTCTCTGTTAGTTTCTAACACATAAGGAATATGTTTGATCTTCAGTGATGATCCAGTTGCTCAAACTGAAAAAACATTTTGATCTTAGATAACAATTATTTTTATCTTCAGAATCAGGAGGGAACATAGAACAGAATAAAGTTAATAGGTTTTGAAATCTGATCATATCTGACATTTTCTAGCTGTGTGATCTTGGGCAGGTCCAGACTTTCTCTGATCTTCATCTAAAAAATTAAATTAATAACACCTACCTTCTAGGATTAAGGAGTTGAAGTTCACTGATAACGTGTGTTAGGAGGGGCTCATAAATGATGTATTTTGTTATCTAGCCATCGAAATTCTACCACAGTCAATGTAAATTCAAGTTGTAAATTTTAAGCCATTCATCGCTTTTTTCTACTCTGTTTCACGGTTTAATGTGTAAAATTCTAGGCTTAGTCACTATTCAATCAATTAATATTTGTTGTCTATCTCTGATATGTGATATGTTGGATTTTTAAATACTTTTATTATAATATTGTATTCTCTGAATCTAAGATGTAATCTATTTTAAGGTACATTCCAGTTTCAGAGATATTAAAATGTAGAATAAGCAGTACCTTAGTACCAATGAAATATAGTTGCCCCCTACTACCTTTGGACTTATAATCTGTAACTGGTCCAGTTAACGTGCTGCTCAAAGTCTGAATTATGTCAGTCCCTTCATTTCAGATGTCCAGATCACTTTGAGTCAAACTCTTTTCCAGTTAACCTTCTGCCTGTACCTGATACCTTATACCTAATATGATGTCATATCAGTAAATACACATTACCTTAGTTTTTTCAACCAGAAAGAACTTCTTTACTCCTAACAAGGAGGATTACGCAGGTACAAGCTATTTACAAATTAGGCAACACCAGTACACAGAATGGATTCAGAGTCCATGCCATTCATGCTTTCCATTGGCTAGAGGGCAAACTGAGCCAACATGTCACCAAACCAATGATCCCTCTTGGAAGTAGGGTTAGTGGGGGCGTGTGGAAGAGCCTGGGTTTCTGAAATTCCACTTAATCATTTTCTGCCCTGTCAAAAGTAAGCAAAATGTGAATGCAGAGGAGAGCTAGTTTATTATATTTGTTATAGCTTTTCAACATGTATTTAACACATGTTATATATCAAGTATAGGAGGGGCATGGAGTTCAGAAACAAATAAGATGTTGGCTCTGGCCTTAAGGGCCCTATTTTTTAATTACGGAAGGTAACGAAAAAATTAAGCCAAAAATTATGCTATGTTTGTAAAGAAGTATGCACAGTTTTACAGAAACACGAGGAGGGATGCTGACATCAGACCAGAGATAGTGAAAGGAAGAGTTTAGAGAAAATGATGCCTGAACTTAATTTGGAAACACAAATAAGAGTGAATTTTCACATAGAGAGAGAGAGGCTATATTCAAAACCTCTGTTATGTTGGTGTATTTTGCCATAATTTTTAAGCATCAGAAAAAATACAGGCTTTGAAAGGTTCCAAATTGTTGGCATGGGGAATAGGAAGGGAAGGTGTTGGGGAAGAGAGGCGAGCTGACGTGGGAGTGGCAGGAAACATCGGGTCATGAGGGCCTTGTTGCCAGGGAGAGAAGTTTGAATGAACTAAGGAGAATGGAGAACCAATGCAGGATGGGAGCAGTGGAAGGGAGGGCGAGCAGGAGACATGATGTGGTTGATACTGAAGGACCATCACTGCTGCTGTGCGCTGTGTGCAGTGGGAGGGCTTGAATCCCAGGCCAGGAGGCCGATCCAGGCAAGGACGAAGGAGTGCAGAACCGAGGCAGTGGCGTGAACATGAAAGGCAAGGGGCAGCTGTGAGGCTCGACAGGAAAGAGCACTGAGCGGGCTTAGAGGCTGAGTGAGTGCCTTTGGGAATTGAGTGAGGAGGAATTTAGAACGGCTCTTGACTTGGGCAACAGGTGGTGCCATTTCCTAAGAACAGCTGAGATGGGGGCGAGATTGCATTTGAGATCCCTGAGGAATAGGCAGGCAAAAGGGGAAGCACTGGGGTTAAGGCAGCAAGAAAATAATAAATACAGCGAACATACATAGCACTCTACAGTGCATGCAAAACTGTTATTAAAGGGTGAGGCATGACTAGCACAGACAATGCAGCTGGTGGGGCCCGACGGGCGTTTGGGTAGGAAGAACAGCCTGTTTATAAAGAACATTGAAAATCCAACACTAGAGGTTGGGCTGGATTCAAAATATAGAGGAAACTCCAGAAGGGCTGCATTTAGAGGAAAGCGTATTCAAGAATATTTGTTCTGGCAAATTCCAGCTGGAAATAATGGGGAAGGGGCATTTTGAATTGACTTCCAACTCCTGAAACGCATCTCAAGCAAAATCAAAGATCAAAAAATGAAAAAGAAGCTTTCACCTTCAGTAAATAAGGAAAAAGTTATAAAACAAAACTATGACAAATGACTGTCAAATGAAGAGAATTTTGACCTAAAATCTATGAGAATGCGGAGGCTACACAACCCTGCACAGACTCGAAGAATGTGATCAATTTACTTAAAATTAAATGTTGTGTTCTTGAACATGGAGTTAATAATTACTATTTAGAGACAAAACATGTGGTTGAAGAAACATAAGAGCATAAAAATCACTATAACAATCTATCCCTTAATGAACTATATTCTTTTTTTAGGGCCATTAGTTGGCAAATATTATTTCATCTTGCAAGAGACACGTTTCTAAAGGTAAGTAATTACTTCAGCTTTCTTTTTTCCCCTTTAAATATATATATATATTTAATATATATATTATATAATATTATATTATTATATATATATAATCCATATAGTAATTTTTAGTTTTAAAACCATAAAGACTTTCCTGTAAAATCATTTATATACCTTTCTATCTGCAAATTGATTTATTTAACAAACATTAATTGAGTACCTGGTATGCGCTAAGCATTATTCTAAGCATTGAGGACAAAGCAGTGAAAAAAAAAAAAACCCATTTATGCAATCTACATTTTAGTAGTGGATACAGACAAAAAAAACGTGCTATATAGTATTATACAGGAACTATGTAGTATAGCATATAGGAATTATATAGGACACTTGTAGGTAATAAGTATTATGAAGAATGTAGTAAAGTGTTAGAGAATGATAAAGGGTAGCCAGGGACAAATTTAGGTAGGTTTAGGGAGGTCAGTGCCAACCACTCTAAGGTGGTGGTGTTTGATCATGGACTTAAATGATGTAGAGACAAAAAATCATGTAAAGATCTAGGAGAAGACCATTCCAGGTAAGGAAAATAGCAAGTGCAAAGACCCCGGGGGTAGAAATAAGCTTAGAATGTTCAATGAATATAAAGGACTTTGTGACTGTTGCTTTGGGCCTTTAGGTCATTGTAACAATTTTTTAAAAATGTTACTCTATGGTAGGAAGTCACTAAAATGTTTGAGTGGGAAAATAATTTGATTTAATGTTTTTAAAACACATGGTAACTATATAGGGAATAAATTAGCAGGACAAAAAAAAATGGAAATGAGGAATATTTGAGAAGGCTGTTGTCCTCATCCGAGCAAGAAATGTATAGTGACTGGACTAGGATGAGAGAGGTCGAGTGAGGGAAGTAGTCAGTTTCTAGGTATATTTCCAAACAGACTAAGTATAACTTGCTGATCTGGGGAGTGAGATAAAGAGGTGGATTGTGGATGAGTCCTAGGTTCTGGCCTGAGAAATTGAGTCCATCATGGTAACATCTGCCATCTTGGGGAAGAAAGGAACAGGATTGATAGTCACCAACCGATTAGCAGTGTTTATTCCTAGCCCACGAGGAATTTTTACCTTGTATTTTTCGTGTAAGTTGTATTTTGCAAATTGTCTGCATTTTTATAACAAACATATTTCTTTTTAACATCGCAAAGAAAGTCATTTTTTAAAAAGAATTATTTTTCAGGTAGCCTTAAGGACAAGAAGCCAGACTGCAGGCTATTTTCACAATTTAGCCAGGCCGAAGTGAGAGGCCTTCTGGCCTTGTGCAGGGCTCCCGACTTGGGAGTCAGAAAGCTAATTTGTTCTCCAGACTTGCCAAATATAAGTTATGTGATCTGAGAAATTCATTTACACTTTAGGGATTCTCATATATGTAAGTGGGATATAATGGTCTCAAGAAAGATGAAGGTAAAGATCGCATGAGATTATGTGGGTAAAAGCATTTCATCATTTAATCATCCACTCGTCCAACAAGCATTCATTGAAATTTACTACATGCCAAGTCCTACTCTTGTTGCTGGAGACACATCAGAAAATATAAGAGATTTATTCTCTGCCTATGAGGTGCTTATAGTCTCATACGGAGAAAAGATGATAAACAGACAATTAAACATGCAATATGTTAGACAGTAATAAGTGCTTTAGTAAAAGAGTAAGCAGGGCAAGGTGAAAAATGGAAGGCTGGGGACAGGACTGGATTCTCCTCATCCAGTTGACTCATTGTCACTTGATGCCAGTTGTGGACACAGTTTGTTTTGCAAGGCTCTGCTCCGGCTCCAGGGACTGGAGGGGTATTGGTGACATTATCTATGGGTGCCTAGATTAGAAATCCTAATGTCAAGTAGATAATTGGAAATACAGAGAAGTAGAAGCAAGAGATATAAATTTGAGGGTCATCAGCCTACAATGGGATTTGTGGGTGAGATCATCTGGGAGTAAGTGCCGGTGAGAGAAAATGTTCAAGGATAGAAGGGCAGACTCCATTGGGGTCAGGGTAGTAAGAGGAACCCACGAGCTCTTTCCTCTCAGAAACTATCCCCACACTCCCTATTCATTCCTCCACCTCTTTCATCGGGTTTACGTCTCCTCATTAAGATCCCAGATAGTTCATATGCTACTTCCTTCATTAAAAAAAAAAAAAAATTAGTCAGCATATTGTACTGCAATTAAGTGGTGAACAGTAAGATAAATTAGTCGTGGCCTTCACTGAGTTTATCGTCTACCGGTGTTGTGAGATTCTCAAAGAGAGAGACAAGACACTGAGGCTATAAGAAGGAAGCAGTGTTTATTGATGATTCGGCTGATTCTTATCCAAAGGCTGATGCCGGATTGTAACATAGCAGGCAGTTTTATACAGTCTCGTACTTCTGCATTCCTGCACAGCTACAGATATTTTATATAAGGAAGGGGAACATTGATTGGTTGCCAAGCTATAAGAAAACTGACATCAGCCGGAGAGTCGTGGGAAAGGGGAGTGGGGCAGTCAGGAATGGCCAGGCAGGGCCAGGCTGCCACACTGGGAGAGACAGCCAATAAACAAATACATGGGAAAAGAAATAAACAAGATAATTACAGACCGATAAGTCAAATACTCTGAAATAAGCAGGAGCTAAGAGCAAGCCTAACCAGGGGAAATCTCTTCAGATGAGATGATCAGGAGAAGGTCTCCGTGTGTGGTTGACCATTGTGCTAAAATCAGAAGTATAAGATGAGCTGGGAGGAGAACATTCCAGGGAAGAGAATTGGAAAGGGCTTGGTCTGTCTGGGGACAGACTTTTTTTTACTTACTTTCCATGCTGGGTCAGTTTCTCTTTATCTTACATTCTCACGACACTTAAAATCCAAATCTCTCAGAGAGTAATTGGTGATTTGAATTGAACTGGACTCTTAATTCATTTATAGGTCCAGTCAACTAATATTTATTAATCAGGCTTAAATTACATTGAGACTACTCTGCAGAAGCTCAATTCCTGCTGGAGGATAGAAAGAAATTTTAAAATTAAGATAACTGGAGGTATGGATTTGGAAGGTTGGTTCATTTGCCCAAAGGAAGAATGTGCATGCGTGTGCGCGCTCTCTCTCTCTCTCTGTCTCTGTCTCTCTCTCTCTCTCTCTTCTCTCCACTATCCTCCTTCATCTAGGGAGAGGCAACAGAAGGAAAGAGGAAATTTCTCCCCACCGCCCTACTTGAGTTAAGTGTCTTTCTACCTCCTCCCCCTTTCCAAGTTTTAATGAGCACCTCACATTTCCCTGGTGGGTTCTTTCTCTTGCTCCATACCTGTATTCATAAGATTCATAAGAATTAGTTGAGTAGGATGGTGGGCTCACTGTACTAAAGGGAGTAGATTCCAGGTTCTCCTCTACCACTTCCTAGTTATGTGCCTATGGGCAAATCCCTCCTCTAATATGGAATTACATTATCCTCCTCTCCTGGCTGTTGTGGCAGTAAATAACTGTAACTAGTTGATAACCTGTGAGACAAGGAGGACTTGTAAAGTATTATGCGTGTTTGCCTAAGGCAGAGTAGAGACTTGGTGGTCCAGGCAGGGGCAACTTTGAAGACAGAGAATCCAGAAAGAAGGAAGTGCCTACAATTAGGGTGAGAAGAACAAAATGAGAGAAGCCTGAAGATACCTTTTGGTCTGGCCTATGATCATGTGCAGGATTTGAGTCAAGAGCCTGGAAGGATGTCAGACAAGTAAGCTTTCAACTCTAGCCTCTCCCCAAGATGTAAAGTATTGGAGAATGTATTGGTTTCCTATTGCTGTAATTAAAAATGACCACAAATGTAGTGGCTTCAAACAACCTAAATTCATTAACTCACAGTTCTGGAGATACGAAGTCTGAAATGGGTCCCACTGGACTGAACTCAGGGTTTTGGCAGGGCTGCATTCCTTTCTGGAAGCTCTAGGGAGAGTGTGTTTCCTTGCCTTTTGCAGTTTTTAGAAGCTGCCTACCCTCGGTCCCCTTCCTCCATCTTCAAAGCCAGCAATGGCTAGTCAAGTCTTTCTCACATCTCATCACTCTGATTCTGGCCCTCTGTCTCCCCTTTCAGTTGTAATTACACTGAGCCCACCTGGATAATCCCTCCATCTCAAGATCTGCTCTTTAGCAATCTTAATTCCATCTGCAAACTTCATTCTCCCTTGCCATGTGGCATCCCATATTCACGGGGTCTAGGGAGTAGAATGTGGGCATCTCTCGGGGACCATTATTACACCTACCACCGTGGGAAACCAGACTCTCTGATCTAGTTCAGCTCCCGCATATTCTCCAGCAAGCCCAGCCCTCCCTGACCTTCCCAAACTAAGTTAGGAGAGACCGCTTGGTGGTCCCATGTGGTTATATCCATCACTCTTCCCCCCAGTGTTGTGCTTGTTCACTCATCAGTAACTTTGAGAATAGGAACTGTCTTTTTCACTACTGATTGTCTCTTCATGATAATGTAAGCACCACATGGGCGGGGGTCTTTGTTGATTTTATTATTGTTGGAAAATAATATAAGTAAAGCCTTTAGCTTTTAGTAGTAAAAGGGGTGTGTGTGTGTGTCTGTGTGTGTGTGTGTGTGTGTGTGTGTGTGTGTATTTGCTGAATGAAGGAATTAGATCCACAACACCTTGCATGGTCTCTAGCACAGAGTAGATGCTTAATGCTGCTGCTGCTACTATTAATACTGCTAATAGTATTTATTGAACCCTTAAGTATGTGCCAGGCACTATGCAAAAGGCTTTACATACATTATCTTATTCGATCTACACAGCTCATGAAGAAAGAGCTATTTTTTCTCCATCCTATACAGAAGGAAACTGAGGTTTAGAGAAGTTAATTAATTCACCCTAAGTCAGAAGGCCTAAGAGGGAGTTGAACTTGTATTTAAAAGCACATCCCTCTGCATTATGCTAAGTGAAATACATTAGATGAAGA
Source organism: Eonycteris spelaea (assembly GCA_003508835.1). Taxonomy (NCBI): domain Eukaryota; kingdom Metazoa; phylum Chordata; class Mammalia; order Chiroptera; family Pteropodidae; genus Eonycteris; species Eonycteris spelaea. Next base: position 20,567,182 of record PUFA01000004.1, read on the forward strand.
AAGACAAATACTGTATAATCTCACTTACATGTGGAATTAAAAAAGTCAACCTCGTAGAAGCAGAGTAGACTGGTGTTTGGGGGAAACAAGTTGTTGATCAGAAAGTACAAACTCCAAGCCATAAGATGAATGATTGCTGGGGCTCTAATACACAGCATGGTGACTATAGTTAACAATACCGTGTTATGTACTTGAAAGTTGCTAAGAAAGTGGATCTTAAATGTTCTCACCATACATACACACACCACTACGTGAGGGGATGGGGGTGTTAACTAACCCTCTTGTGGTAATCATGTTACAACATATACATGTTTCAAATCATCACTTTGTACACCTTAAATGTACACAATATGTCAGTTACTCTCAATGAAGCTAGAAAAAAAAGGTTTTTTAATGTCATATCTCTCTGACACTCGAGCGCCATCTAGTTCTAGTTGCATTGAGAGGTATCGTATGCCTTCTGGCTTCAGGGCACGCTCCAGTGCCCTCCGCGGAATTCCAGGAAAAGAGTGCCAACCTCAGCCCTGAGAGACAGAGGGTGTCCCCTATTTACGACGACCCAAGTTGAAACGGGCAGGGAGGGTGCATCTCTCTCCTAGAGAATGGGAGTCATCTATTAAGTATGAGTGAGGTCCCCAGAAAAATTACAGGCACATTTGCCAGAGAAATGGGAAATCTGCAGAGGAACACTTTGAGTTTCTCTGGGGGCCACTCAGCCAAGCCTTCTACAACGATGGTAGATATTGTCCTAGATCGAAGATTTAATGTGCGACAGCATTAGTAATCCTTTCTCAGCCTTCTCTCTTGATCCTTGCCCTCACCAACTGGGGGGTCAGGATCTCATCAGAAAATTAGGAGATTTTAGCAGTGGTTTTCAGGTAGCAGCCCTGTGGTACTGCCAATTTAGTACTTATCTTGGGCCAACCCTCTGGACCATCTGTGGGATGGACTAGCCTGGCTATAGAGTGTTCACCCAATATATCCGGGAGAACATAGCTGTCTTTACTGCCAGGTTATAAAAACTCAGGATTTCCTTGGGAAAGTTTGCCAAAGGCAGAGAGCAGCATGATGCAGAAGGAAAAGTCAATAACAGGTTTGTTCAGTTGTTCAGCAGTTGTGCACCTATGCCAGGCTCTGTGCTGGAAGCTGGTGATCATCATGGAGGGCAGGAACGGTGTATCAGCAGGGCTGCACTGTCTCCTACCACCTACCGCCTAGCACAGTGGCTAAGTGTGTAATAGACGAAGCGATAAGAATGGGAGAAACAAAGACGGATTACAGCAGGGATTGCAACAGGACGTGAGGAAGATCCAGGATTTGGATCTGGGTGAAGCTACAAGGGGAAACAGCAGGAACAATAGCAGGATGGCAGGTGATGAGGGCCCGCTCAGAAGACGAGGTGGTGCGACCGGGCTGTGCTAGAGGGAGGCATTTCGATTTTATACCGTAGTGCATGAAGAGACACTGGAACTTTGGGATTTTTCTAAAAATAACTTTAGTGAGGTATAACTCATGTATAAAATTTACCCGTTTAAAGTGTACAGGTCAATGATTTTTGGTAAATTCACTGAGTTGTGCAACCATTGCCACCATCCAGTTTGAGGATATCTTCATCACTCCACCAGGATCACTCGTGCCCATTTACAGGGAATCCCTATTTCCATTCCCAGCCCCAGGCAACCACTATTTTACTTTCTGTCTCTGTAAGATTACTTTTGCAGGAGATTGCATATAAATAAGATCACACGATATGTTTTATTTTTTTACTCCTTTCACTTAGCATAGTGTTTTTGAAGTCCATTCATGTTGTAATGTGTATTAGCATTTTTATTCTTTTTTATAGCTGAATGGTGGTCAATTGTACAAATAAATTACATTTTATTTATCCACCAGTTGATGGACATTTGATGGTTTCTACTTTGGGACTATTACGAATGATGCTGCTATGAGCATTCTTGTATAGAAGTCTTTGTTCTTTTGAGTAGGTACTTGGAAATGAAATTGTTGGGTTGTAAGGTAAATTTACAGTTAATTTGGGGGAACTGCACTTATTTCTTTTTTTAAAATGGGTTTATTGAGATATAATTTGTCTACCATAATATTCACCTGCTTTAAGTACACAATTCAATGAATTTTGGTATATTTACAGAGTTGTCCAATCACCACAATCTAATCTTAGAACACTTCTATCACCCTGAGAAGAAATCTTGTGCTTATTTATAGTTGCTTTCCCTTTCCACTCCCAGCCCTATACAACCTGTAATTTACTTTATGTCTCTATGTATTTGCCTTTTCTAAACATTTCATATGAACTGGATCATATAATATTTGGTCCTTTGTGTCTGACTTCTTTCACTGAGCATAATAAAGTAAAGGTTCATTTATGTTGTACAATGTATCAGCACTTCACACCTTTTCATTGTCAAGTGATATTCCATTGTATGGATATACCACATTTTGTTTACCCATTCATCAGTTAATGAATATCTGGATTGGTTCCACTTTTATCTATTGTGAATAATACCGCTGTGAATATTCACATACAAGTTGTTCTGTGGGCATATGTTTTCATTCCTTTTGGGCAGATACCTAGAAGTGAAATTGCTGGTTATATGGTAAGTATATATCTAACCTTCTAAGAAACTGTTTTCTAAAGTGGCTGCCCCATTTACATTCTCTTTGGCAAACGTGAGAGTTTCTAGTTTCTCCCTCTTCCCACCATCCCTTGTTATTGTGTCTTTTGTATAATAGTTGCTCTGGTGGACATAACGGGGTATTTCACTGTGGTTTTAGTTGCAATTCCTTAATGACCAGTAATGTTGAACATCTTTAAATGTGCTTATTTGCCATTTATATATCTACTTTAATGAAATGTCTATTCAAATCTCTTGCCTGTTTTTATAGTGGGTTGTTTGTTTTATTGTTGTGTTGTAAGAATTCTTGATGTATTCTGGATATATTATCAGATATATGACTTAAAATTCATTTTCTCAGTGCTATCTGTTGAAAGATTTTTGAAGAGAAAAGGGACAAGACAAAGCTGTGCTTCAGAAAGATAGTCTGGCAGCAGTAGATGGGATGAATGGAAGGGGACAGTGCGGTCTCTTTTAATACACCTCTTTAAATTGTAATATAGGGAACTAGCATAGGCCAAGTTTCTCAAAATTCCCTGGGAATCAAAGGGTTATAAGTAGCTATTTATTGAAGCCTGTTTACAGTCCAGTTAATAGGTAAACCAGAATCAGTGAAACTGGTCAATCTGGGGGAGTGCAAAACCTTTCAAAAGACTTTCCTGCATTAGAAGAAGTAGAGAAATGGGAAGGAGAGATGAGTGGCTATTCCAGAGCTACATAAAAATTTCCAGCTTTGGACGGGACAGTTGGGAACTTCCTTCCCAGGTGCTGTCACTCTGGTGTTTCCTGGTGGGAAACTAGGAAGAGCCGGTTCCCAGCCCTTGGATTTTGATTGGTGAAGAAGCCAGGTCGTTGGGAGAGGTGGGGCCCATCAGCGATTCTCTTTGGAAAATCCCAGCAAGATGTCAGGCCTGCTCTCGGTCTTCCTCCACCTCCTCCTCTTCCAGTTGGTTGCCCCGGTGACCTTTCGCCACAGCCGCCGGTACGATGACCTCGTGCGGACGCTGTACAAGGTGCACAACGAATGCCCCTACGTCACGCGGGTTTACAGCATCGGGCGCAGTGTGAAGGGGAGACACCTGTACGTGCTGGAATTCAGCGACAACCCTGGAATCCACGAGCCACGTAAGCCTCGAGCAATTCTTGGAGTGTGTAGGGCCGGACCCTTCCTTTACACATGCAGTGTCAAGGGTGCTGGGTGTTTAGGGGGGTCTTGGGGAATTCTGCGGACCCCCCCACCTAGAAAGTATCACCTCTTCCTCAACCTGTGCTCAGTATTTCCCTACTGAGCCCTCAAATAGCCCCTGCCTCTGGGGAGCTGCAACCCCAGTTCAGGCTCCAGTTCATTCTTCTTTGGGTTCTAGATGCTCAAGACCTTAATTGTAAAAGATGAGTCTTTTCCCTTCTCCCATCCTGCCCCTTCCGTTCTTAGGACCCCTCTCTTCCCCTTGCTATTATTCTGTCTTTCCCTGTCCAATGCCTCAGGAGACATAAGCAGAAACAGTCAACTCTTCTAGTTCTGTCAGGAAACTTTATGAAAGGTTTAGGGATGTTTTGGGGTGGGAATGAGAATGGGTAGAGAAGGGTATCCTTTGGAGGGTTTGAGGTGTGAGGTGTTAGTTTTATTCATTGGGTTATTTTTTGTTAGTTTGTTTCATTTATAAAAAGCAATTGATGTTTGGATTAAAATTAGAAATTAAGAAGGAAATAAAACTCACTCATAATCCCATCACTCGCAGAAGACTATTGTTAACATTTTCGTGTACACCCCTCTAGAATTTTTCCTATGCATATTGAACATACACACATAATTTCTTTTATAAAATTGGAATCATACTATAAATTGCATTTCTCATTTTATAGTTTTTTTGTGAATAGCATCCAGGTCTGTCAACGTAGATTTACATCATCATTTGGCTGCTTAATATTTCATTGCATGGTTGTATTTAACTGTTGATTTATTGATAGACTTTTAATTTCTCACTGCTTCACTTATAGCAATTGTGACATTTCAAGTTATGTCAGTTCCTCCTTCAAACTGTCAACTTCAATCTCTCGTTTCCACTCCACTTACACACCCTCCACCTTAGCCAATACTCTGCCACAGTCTGCTGAAATTATTGTCCCAGGCTCCTTCTGACCCTCTAACTCCTAACTGCCACCATTCTTTGAACCTTTCTTTTAGCACAGAAATGCCTGGATAATTTCCCTAAATACTGATATAATTTCTTGATCCCTTGCTTCAAAACCTTCATTGACAACCTCATAGCCAGTGGATTCTGTCCATGACAACTTCAGAATATTACAAGGTCAGTGAGGAGGTTGCAGTGGGGGAAAGGAAGACCGGATTAAGTGAGGACGAGGGCCTTGCTTTGAAGCTCTACTTGCATAGCAAGCACCTGCTTTTACTCAAGTTGTTTGTTCATTGTGGAAGCTTGTGGGTGCTAATGGGCATTATAGAGTTAGCCCCTCACTCTGCACCCCTTCCTGGTGCCCCCCCTACTTTCTAGCATCCAAGCCTTCCTTGAAACTTTTTCAACTATTTAGCCCTCATTAATCCTTCTTTTCTCTGATGCCTATAATTTAGCTGTTCATCGATTCATTCCTTTCATTCATTTGTTATTCATTCCACAAAAATGCCTGATTATCTACTATACACAAGCACTTTTGTAGACTCTGAATATGCAACAGAGAATAAAGCAAAAACTCTGCCCTCAGAGCCCTAATTCTAGCTGGGTAAGATTGGCAATAAATGGGTAACTAAGTAAACATATATTATATTGGATGAAAATAAGTGCTATAGAGAAAATAAACCAGGAAAGAAAGACAGAGAATGCTATGGAGGACTGTGGATTGAGTGGAGGGTGGGATTAGGAAAACCTTCTTTATTGAGGTGATTTTTGAGCATGTGATGGAGCCTGCCATACTGATATTGGAAGGAAAACACTGCAGGCAGAGAAAAAAGCAGGAGCATGCTTGGCATGTATGAAGAACAGCAAGGAGGCCCATGCCGCTCCAGCAGAGGGAACGATGGGAGAGCAAGAGACAAGATCAGAGCAGTATGGTCAGGGAAACCGGGCAGGAGGAGATCCTGTACGGTGTTATAGCTTTTGTAAAGATTTGGCTTTTCTTTTGAGTGAAGCAAAAAACCACTGAAGGATTTTAAGCAAAAGAATGACATGATCTGACTTAAAAACTTTAAAGGTCACTCAGAACAGGGTTCAGCAGACTACAACCCTAGGGCCAGTTACCTTTTTTGGTAAATGAAGTTTCTTTGAAACACAGTGCTGCCTATTTGTTTTTGTATTGCCTGCGGTTGCTTTTGCTGTAAGAGTTGAGTAGCTGTGACAAAGACAATATAGCCCATAAGCCCAAAGTATTTCCTACCTGACCCTTTACAGAAAAAAAGTTTGCAGACCCCTGACTCAGGAGAATATGCTTTAATGGGACTGGGCAGATGCAAGGAGTTCAAGTAGGAAATTTATTGTGATAACCCAGGTGTTAGACTGAGGGCCTGAGCCAAGGTGATAGCAGTGGTTCTTATGAGAAGTGGTTGTGTTTTGCATATATTGAAAGTAAACACAAAGAATTTGGCCACCTACTAAGTTCAAGACTCTATGCTAATTTCTACAGGACAATGGTTGCCAACTTTTGGATTTCACAGAGGTTAAAACAGTTTTTTCTAAATAAATAAGAGAGATTGAAGGGGACTAAAATAGTTTTTTTCCAAATTTTATTTTACTGATCAAGGATGTAGACTACTACCTGCCATCTGTTATCACCATTCTTGCCTAAAAGAAGGGATTTTTTTTTTACACAAAGTAAGAAAACCAGAGAGTCAGGGGAAGGGAGGAGAGGGGAGGTAGATGAGGTAAAAGGGGTCAAATATGTGGTGACAAAAAGAAATCTAACTATGGGAGGTGAACATACAATGTAAATATATATGCCTTACTGTTAAAGTGTTCAGCTGAAACTTACTGGATTTCGTTAACCAATGTCACCATAAAAAATTAATTAATTAATTATTTAAAAAAGGGAAAAGTAAGAAAGACATAATCTAAGATCAAGGAAATGCACTAAGATTAAAGGCTATGCATTATGGAGAATGCACTACATGACCCTTGTGGGTATTAGACATTCCTTTAGGAAAGATGGCCGTAGGTATACTGAGATGAATAACAATGAATCACATCTTAAAGAAAATTAAAAATTGCATACATTGCAAAGGCCAGGTCCAGTAAAGAAAGTAGGACATGTGCAAAACTAGGTGAAATAGTAGCAAGTGGTATGTATCATAAGAGGGAAGTAAGACAGCAATGAGAAAGAAGTCGAGAATCAGAAAAGTCATGGAGGCAGGAAGGTGGGTGGAAGGGAAATCATGGCCGGTGGAAGGGAAGTCACTTGGCCAGAGCTTTCCCCCTTTGTTTTAAAAGGGTTCAAGAATGATTTACTTTAAATGGTTCCAGATTTACTTTTATATGGCTCCAGAGGCTCTTTTCATGACCTCAGTTCTTACTGCAGTTGAACAGTGAACCTAGGCGGAGAGAAGATTAAGGAATGAGACGTAGGTACACTCCTTCCTACTCTGTACCTCAAAACACAGCGTTCCCAGATATGAAGGAGAGATTTTAGTTTCCTACCAGGAAAATTAAGTTTCCAACTAAGATAATTAAAACTGTATATTATAACCTAGAGTACTTTATGTGATCAATCTTGAGAAAAAAACCACTTTTATCCTGAAAAGATTTGTGTCTAAACAGCAGGGAGCTACTGTAACCACTCTCTGGGCTTTGGTCTCCATCATATTAATTAGCTAGGCGACCTCAGACAAGTATAACCTCATGCCTCTCCAGGACCCTCATCCGAGGCTAAAAATGTCCATTCGATGGTTTTCTGTGAAAATTACCAATAGCGAGCATAAATGCCTAGTACACAGTAGGGGTTCAATGAACAGTAGTCATTATTATTCGTAGCATGAAGTTTCGTAGCGTTTGGAATTGCAATTTGTTTGATTTAGTATTGGAGAAGACCCCACGGAAGCATGAGCTCTCTTTGATCCATTACTGATAAAGATGGAAAAGCTCCCTTTGCAACGGTCGGAATCAGCAAGCGAGCTTTCCCCATCTTGTATCTTCCCGTTTATTTTTCTGACGCTCGCAGTGGAACCGGAAGTCAAGTACGTGGGGAACATGCATGGCAACGAGGTGCTGGGCCGCGAGTTGCTGCTGCAGCTGTCGGAGTTCCTGTGCGAGGAGTTTCGGAACGGGAACCAGCGCATCGTCCGGCTGGTGGAGGGCACGCGCATTCACATCCTGCCGTCCATGAACCCAGATGGCTACGAGGTGGCCGCCGCCCAGGTAGGTACTGAGCCGTGCGGAGAATAAAGCCATTTTAAGGAGTAAAGTACAAACCAGTAGACAATGTATCTTCCCTGTTCCACTGTTAATGTCATTATGTAATAGAGAAGAAACCAATAGAAATATAATCGAGTATGAACACTTGGCTTCAGTCCTTTGGCACCCGACGCAATGAATGTGGGCTCTCTCTGAGTGTCCTTTCCAGCTGACCTCAACGCCTTTCAGCTGACCTCCCTTTTACTGGGAGGATCAATGAGGCAATATTTGTGACAATACTTTGTAAACTGGAAAATACTATACAGGCATGAAGGGATATTGCAAAATAGACCTTCTTCCCTGCACTTTTAGCTGCGAACCCTAAATTCTCTCCTGGCTCCCACAAGACACGTTTGCATTTGGGGAGTAGGGAATCAGGGAGATTGAGCTTTTCCCAGAATTGCTGGGTAAGGGGTTAATTCGAGATTCTCCATACTTTGTTACGTTTGTAGGTTTTTTCCTTTACTAGTATAGTACTCAGCTTGTTAAATTCTTCATTTTAGAGTTGTATTTGCCGGGGAGAGATAAGAAAAACAATGTCTGTAGGCTTTTGCTTTATTTCCTAACATAAATACAAAATGTCAGTGTGCCTAACTTTAAAGCAGGGATGCTTTTGTGGTTGTGCATCAGAATCGTAAGTGAAGATTTTCGAAATACATATTCCCAGATCACCCCACCCCCTTTCTCAAGCTCCTGAATTAGTATTTTCAGGGGGTAAAACCAGGCGTCTGCCTCACACAATGATCCATTCCTTCAAAAGCTATATTTAATCCTGATCTCTTTATATGTGGGGTTTTTTTTTTTTTGAGAGGGGTTGTAAATTAAAGCTTTTTTTTTTTTAATTTAAAAATATGTTTATTTGGAGTAGATGATAACTTTTTCGTTTTTAAGACTAGACTTCACTGGTTTAAATTTAAAAAATACTTTATTGTGGCAAAAATATTCAAGATGAGATCTATCTTCTTAAGAAAATTTTAAGTGTACAATGCAGTATTATTGACAATAGGCTGATCTCCAAAACTTACTCATCCTGCACAACTGCAATTTTATGCCCATTGTTTAGTGGTCACCACTTCTCCCTCCCCACAGCCCCTAGCAACCACCCTTCACTTCCTAATTCCATGAATCTGACCACAGTGTCCCATATAAGTAGAGACACTCAGTATCTGTCCTTCCATGACCAGCCCTTCCCAAGGGTATTTTTAAACCTACCTAAGGCTGCGGGTAGTAGAGGCAGGGAGGGAAATGGAGCCAAATGCTGAACCAAACACAAATTTGACCCTTGCCATCTCACAACTTTCTGCTGACATGACTTAACAAATGAGAAAAGACAACTTTGACCCTCCACTGGAAATCAGACAGGTGCATACTAACATGCCTCAAGACTTGAGTTCCCAAAACAGCAGAAAAATTTAAAAGACGTGTAGGGGAGAACCCTGGCCTGGCTGCTCTCTTTCTCTTGGCCAATCTCTGTACTCCAGTAAGAAAACGGAGAAACTCTCAGCTCTCTAGTGGGATGAGGTGGGAGGAAGGAAGTGGGGAGAACCTCTGCCAGCCCACTAAATTCTATAGTCATTTTTGGGGAGCCAGTCACCTCCACTCACCTGTTGTATACTTGCTCAGAGGCTGCAGATCTTGAGCCCAAACCCAAGAAAAGGCCTATCAGGTTTTCAAACTCCCAGAGCTACTTGTCATACCTGCAAAAACCTTCACAGGGAAGACCTGCGTAAGACCTGGTAAGGTAGAATAATGCCCTCTCCTCCCCCAACGATGTCCAGGTCTTAATCCCTGGATCTGAGAATATGTCATGTTACATGGCAAGGAGGAATTAAGGTTGCTGGTCGACTGACCTTAAAATATACTGCATTATTTGGGTGGGCCCAGTGTAACCAATCACAAGAGTCCTTTAGATGTGGAATAAGGAGGCAAAGTCAGAATCAGAGGTTCAATGTTATGCTGCTAACTTTGAAGATGAAAGAAGGGCTCATGAGCCAAGGAATGTGGGCGACCTTTAGCAGCTGGGAAAGTCAGGAAACAGATTCCCCTAGAGCCTGTGGAAGGAACACAGCCCTGCGGACACCTCAGGTTTAGTCCTTTGAGACCCATTTCAGTCTTCTGATCTCCAAAACTCCGAAAGATAATAAACTGTGCTGTTTTAAGCCATAAGTTTGTGATAATTTATTGCAGCAATAATAGGAAACTAATACACCACCAACCCTGTTTATGTGAACCCACCGTTAAGGGAATCCTTTACTTGTCTGCATAACTAATGACCCGGTGTGAGCAATAATTCCAACAGGTAAATTAATAAAGCTCTTAATACGGACACAGGTAAGAGCTATGTTGATGTGAATAAGCAAGGAGTGAAAAACCTCTAGAAGCATAAGAAAATCATTATCTTATAGAAGTGAAAAATCAAACTCCAAACAGAAAAATCAGATAAATGTTTTTCAGTGGACAGAACTGGTATAGGAAATGTAAGAGGACTTCAAAAAAAAAATTGTTCTTGGTGAAATCTAAAAATAAAATATGAGCAAGATGCCATGAAAAATGAAGAAATCTGAGAAAACTAAGATTTCTTAGAAAACTATGAGACTGATAGTACATACGTGAGTTTTCAGCTGTCTGGTATTGAACCATTCACCCTTCTTCAAGAAACAGCCACCAAACTGGGCTCTGCTCTCTCAGTCCACAGGGCTCCCGTAGTCCAGTGGACTATTCCCCTTCTCCAGTGCCACCCAAAACATTAAATGGAATTTCAATTTGGCAAAGGCCTTTGCACATATCTATTTTCTACTTCTTTATGTTTTAGTTATCTATGTAAATATTTATCTCCTCACTATAGTATGAATTCTTAGAATGCTAGAATAATACTCAATCATTGTTTCTTTCCCCAGTGACTATCAGAGGGTGTGTGGAAGATGGTCTGGAATAAATGTTGGTTGATCAAATGGGTGAATGAATGAATATATAACCAAATAAATGATAGAATTTGAAGTGTGAGCAGAGAAATTTGAAGTGTAAGCATGAGATTGATATTGCTCATAAGGAAGATAAGCAAGCATACTAGATCATAAAAAGTGGTAGGGGGTTTTCATGGTGCAGCCACTTTGGAAAACAGTGGGCATTTTGGAAAAGTTAAACATAGATTTACCTTCCCACTCAGTGGTTGTACTACTAGGTATCCACCCAAAAAAAGGAAAGCATATGTCCACACAAAGAATTATACATGAATTTTTATAACAGCATTATTCACAATAGCCCCCAAATGGAAACCACCCAAATGTCCATGTGCTGGGTTGAATAACATCCCCCCAAATTCACGTCCACCTTGAATCTATGAATGTAACCTTGTTTGGAAATAAGGTTTTGCAGATGTAATCGGATTAAGATAAAGTCATTCTGGATTAGGGTGGACCCTAAATCAAATATGACTGGTATCCCTATAAGAAGAAAGAAATTTGTACAGTAGCACAAACAGATGGGGAGAAAGCCATGGGAAGATGGAAGCAGAAATTGGAAGCATCTGCGAACTGAGGAACCCCAAGAATTGGAGGCAACTGCCAGAAGCTAGAAGAGACAAGGATTGTCCCCTAGCGCCTTTAGCAAGCATGGCCCTACTGACACCTTGATTCAGACTTCCAGTCTCCAGAACTGTAGGAGAATAAACTTCCGTTGTTATTACCCTCCAAGTTTGTGGTAATTTGTTTTGGCAGCCCTAGGACACTAATATAGTATTAATTGGTAAATGAGTAAACAAAATGTGGTAAATTCATATAATGGAACTATTTATCTAAAAGGGAATGAAGTACTGATACATGCTACAACATGGAAGAGCGTCAAAAACATTGTCTAGTGAAAAAAACCGAACATATAATGTATGATCGCACATATGTGAATGTCTGGAAAAGGCAAATCTATAGAGATAAAAGGTGATTACCTAGAGCTGGAGGAAAAATGAGGAGTGACTGCAATGGGCATGAGTTTTTTGTTTTGTTTTTTTTAGAGTGATAGAAACGTTCTTAAATTAGATTGTGGTGATAGTTGTACAGCTCTGTAAGCATCTAAAATTCATTGAATTGTACACTTAAGACAAGTGAATCTTATGGGGTGTAAGTTATATTCAATAAAGCTGTTTTTTAAAAACTAGGGGTTTTCATCCTGAAACATCCTACTCTTGTTAGAGCTTATTCTGAGATCTCTGCCTCCAGCATGCGGTCCATAGGGAAACCTGAACCACACCACTGAGACTTTGGATAAGTTAAAAAAGAAAATGCTATATCATTTGCTAGATTAAGCCAATACCTAAGAAGAACTATATAGTGTTCTTCAAACACAGGATCCATTCTGAAACTTCATGTTTTTGTCTCTCCATTTTCCCCCAGGGCCCAGACATTTCTGGGTATCTGGTTGGCAGGAACAATGCAAATGGAGTGGACCTGAACCGCGACTTCCCTGACCTCAACACCTACATCTACTACAATGAGAAGTACGGAGGCCCCAACCACCATTTGCCCCTTCCAGACAACTGGAAAAGTCAGGTATGAGAAGAAATTTGCATACTGAAGCCGGTAAATGGGCATCTGCAGTTTCTTCTAGCAATCCTCGTATCACTAGACAAGCAAGAATTAAGCATTAACTCCATGTTAATGTGTCCAAAGAAATAATAATTGTGCCTTATGATTCTTTACCTTTATTCCCTCCCCTAGCATAGGGCCTTCCATGGAGCTCCTGCTCACAGAATGTTTGATGTTAATGGCCATGGTAGTGAAGGAGGTGAAACAGTTTTACAATCTTACACAATTCTTAGCCAATGTTTCAGTTGATTATCATAGTATTGTATGGTGAATGCATCAAACAGTTATTCATCCCTGTTTTATAGATGTTACGCTTACAGGTAAAATAACTTAAATCCACACAGCTAGTAATTGATGGATCAGGGTTAAAACCCAGGTCTTCCAACTCCTAATAACGTTCTTTCTACCACACGGTACTGTTGACACAGAACTCTAGCATTCTATAGAGAAATCTCTCTTACATGTGATGAACTGTATGCTCATCAATTAGCTTTAGAAAGAAGTTCAGAGAGTCTCGCCCTTATAGTTTTTCCTCTTCCCTCTCTATTTGACCCTTGACCACTTTACCACACTCGTTTCCCTTTCTCTTTCTGTCAGAAGACCCCACCCGATGTCCCAGCCCCTTCTCCCCAGGAGGGCCTGTAGAGCCACCCCCACAGCGTGAAGGTTTCCGCCTGCTCCCAGGAATAACTACTGTGTCTTCAGAGCTTCACTGCCACTCTGTTTTTACACTGTTTGTGACATGTAAATTTAGATACTGAGGAGAGAAACATAAAAACAGGTGTAAGGCTTTCTATTTGGAGTTTTCTAGATAGAATAATCTCGGTTGGAAATGAAACAAAAGTCACGTTGACATGTTTAGATTTTATACAGCAGCTATACTCTTGACTCAAGTAAATATAAATCAAAAAATATCTTTGTACAGTCAGCATATCCAGCCAGAAAGGTGTTTTAATTTATCAGCTCGTTGAAGTAAAATAAGGCAATTGAGCTAATTAATTAGATTCTCACTTGCTCCACTCTCTGAATCTTAGAAGAAAAAAAGAGAATGAGAAGTAAGTCTCTCTTCCTCCTGGTGGGCCAGCCTTGAGGGAGAGGACAGTGAGAGGCTGGTTTTGTCCTAATGGATAGAGGCTGAGGACACGAGAAAGGACTGCTTCAAAAGGGCTGAGCCCTCGTCCTGGAGCAGGACTGGCCCCCTTGGTATTATATCCATTCTGATTGGGTGAAAATCAATCCCTATGCACCCACTTCTCCCTGGGATAGGAAAGATGGGGCTTGTGCCCAGGAAGAGCCATTAACACATTGTCACCACGTAACCTCTAAGCACATCCATCCTGAGAGGAGGAAGAACGCTGAGGATTGCAAGTCCAAGAGGATGTGAGGCTCTCCTTAGATACCATCACTCACTAGCACTGTAATATGCAATAGAAAGGGTGAATTTCACTACTTAGCCAAGACTGGCCCATATTACACTATTTCTAATCCATGAAATTTGGGTATGATCACAGAAGTGTGCGCCACATGTCAACATTACAGCAGATGCGTTGGGTTAAGGAGGAGGTTGAACATGATTACTTTAAACCAGCATTTTTCAGATTTATTTACCAGAGCCCTAAATTTCTGCAAAGGCACCTCGGAAACCATTGGAACAGAGGATAAATTGGAGAACCCTTTCTTAGGGGCCAGAGGCCAAGCTAGGGTGTCTGTCTGTCTGTCTATCTCACCCTCTCTCTTTCTCTTCCCTTTTCTCTCTCATAGACTTTACTTTTAGAGCTATTCAAGGTTCACAGCAGAAAGGGCAGCAGAGCAGTGCATTTGTCACAAGCAATGAACCTATGTTGAATCATCCTTATCGCACAAAGTCCACGGTTTATATTAGTGTTCACTCATCATGTGGTACATTTTATGGGTTTGGACAAATGTATCATGACCACGTATCCACCATCATAGTATCATTCACCATGGTTTCAGTGCCTTAATGCTCTCTTCTTATCTATTTTGCATGTCAAGATTCTACATAAGGTGGCATTTTGAAAAAGGGTTTCATCCAATTGATTTTTAAAATGATCATGCGAAAGATCAAAATTTCTCCCTTTACACTTCTCATCTCTGTCTTATTCAGTCATGCTACTGCCTTAGGCCACTTCCTGGCAAACTTATTTGAATGGCCGTTTGGTACCGTCAGTTGTAGCTTCTCCGCCAAGCTCTCCTCTCTCCTCAGGTAGAACCTGAGACGCGGGCTGTGATCCAGTGGATACGCTCCTTCAACTTTGTTCTTTCTGCCAATCTCCATGGAGGAGCAGTGGTGGCCAATTACCCATATGACAAGTCCCTGGAGCATCGGGTCCGAGGTTTCCGTCGCACGGCCAATACCCCCACACCGGATGACAAGCTATTCCAGAAGGTATGCAGAACAGTAGCTTGTCTGGCCATGAACTTGGGGCTTAGGAGAGTAACACAGGTCAAGTCAGTAACATAGGACCAGATTACGCACAGGTCCACAGAAAATAATTGAAAACACTACTTGCTCATAAGGAGCTTATGATCTAGTAAATTACATTTTGTTTTGAGTATAAACCATAAATTCAAGAAAAAGTAAATGTGTAGGAAAGCTTTGTAGTACAATTACCACAGGGTAAAAAAGTATTTAAGCTGATGACAAGCAAGAAATATGTCAAAAGATTAATAGTGGTGGTGATAAACAAGTGGGATTAAATGTGAATTTAGGAGACTCTAACTTATAGTTTTACAGTAGTGTGGCTGTATTATGAAAAATAGACCATCCACATAAAAAAAAGATTTATATAATAGTTCAAAACAGCAATAGAATAAAATTAACAAATTATTTTATAGTTAATATATTAAGAACATAATTTATATAAATAAAATTAATAACATTAATTAATTATGATAATTACAATAACATTAATTATTAATTCATCAATTAATGAATTGCATAGAGAATAACACCAGTTGTTTCTTGACAAAGCAAGAATACTGTTATATATTCTTCTCCAATAATCTCTTTGTTCACTGTTATAAAATAGTAATGAAAAAGAATTAATAGAGATTTTAAACACATTCCTCTCTCTTCAACACCCATAAAACATGGTTCTCTTAGTCTATGGCCATCCTACCCTGAACAAGACCCGTCCTGTCTGATCTCGGAAGCTAAGCAGGGACAGGTCTGGTTAGTTCTTGGATGGAAGACCGCCTAGGAAGATCGGGTGCTGTAGGCATAAAAAAATTAAAAATAAGGGGTTGAAAGATGACAAGTTCCTTGCAATCTATCAACCAACGGTTGCTTTGCCTAAGAACAAACAAACAAACAAACAAACAGACACAAACAAAACCCAGAACTATTTTATTTGTTCTTTTCTTTTACAAAACTCAGCTAGAAAATGGAACACCTAGAAAAGGATTAAGAAGAACAAATGGCCAATTACAAAGATAGTCAAGGGATGTAAAATACAGCAAAAGGAATATAGTTGCTAGTATCGTAAGAACTATGTACGTGTCAGATGGGTACTAGACTTACCGGGGTGATCACTTCATAAGGTATACCAACACCTAAACACTATGCTGTGCACCTGAAACTAATATAATATTGTATATGTCAGCTATAATTGGAAAATAACGTTAAAAAAGCAAAAATAGTACACCTAGAAGGGAGCTTATGTATCATCTAATGCCATCCTTTGGTTTGTACTTGGAGACATTTAGCCCCGAGAGAGTGGAAAAATCAGAACACAGGTTTTCTAACTCTAGTTCACCACCCCCCCCACCACACACACACACCATCTTTATGTCTGCTGGTATTTTCTTTCACTAAAGCAAATAATCGGTGTTTATACCTAGTGGGATTTCTTGGCTTCACCCTACTTTTCTGAGTATGAGCGTTGCCATATGGGTTGGGAACACCCAAGGTCACTTCTGCCCACTTTTCCTACAGCTGGCCAAGGTCTACTCCTATGCACATGGATGGATGCACCAGGGCTGGAACTGTGGGGACTACTTCCCAGATGGCATCACCAATGGGGCTTCCTGGTATTCGCTCAGCAAGGGTGAGGAGAGGCCTGGGTGCAGCAGTGCCGTGAGCTGAAGTAGAGTAGGGCTCGTTTCTCTTTCTAATTTTTTTTCAGGGAAACAACAGGACTACTATAGAGTTTTGCATTCAAGTAGAGATCTGAAAATGGCAAAGTCTTAAGTTAGCATTTAACTATTTTGTAGTTCAGTAAAATGAAGGTGGGACACCTTGTGGTCTTTTAAAACTGGTGGTTTATTACAAATAGATTAAGGGCATAGCAGGGAAAATATGTAGTCAAGTGGTTAAGTGTGGGCTTCAAGGGTACATTGGGTTGAAACCCAGCTTGCTCATTTACCCGTTATGTGACTCAGCCTAATTATTAACCTCCCTGACTTTGGTTTCCTGTCTGTACATTAAGAATAATAAAACTTGCCTCATAATTTTGATGTAAGTATTAAATAAAATAATACACATGAAGCATTTAGAAATTCCTGGCTTATAAATGTTGGCATTTTCTCACTAGCATGGAGATATGCCTCACATAGGACAGATGAGCAGAGGAGCCAGCCTGGATACAAACGGTTCCTCTGGTGTATGCTCTGTCCACTGCTCCATCTCTCATGAGCAGGAGTTTGCCAGGACATTGGCCATTGATAATGTAGCAGAAACCTCCAGAAAGAGGCTTCTCTCTCTACTTCTTGGGCCTTTGCCATCCGGAGAGTGGAGATACAACCTCTGTTTATGAACCTTCAGTAGGTAGGGAAGCTAAGGATAGGGAAGAGGCTGAAGAAGGAAGCTGGGATCTTTTGGAATCACATTTTAGCAGTTGTCTTTCCCCATCCTCTCAAACCTACCTGCCCAGAGCCCATGAAGTAGAAAGCTCCCTGGTGAGGACTGAGCTGATGGCTGGTCCTTAAAGAGTGGGGAGGAAGAAGGTTACGGAGGCACCATGTACTGGGAAGGTGGCTGAAAATTCACTTGAACAAAAGGCAAGGAGCTTCTGTTGAACTTTACTTTCTTTAGTTTGCATCAGGACAGCAATAGTTCTTTTTTTCCCTCCAAAATATAAAATATCAAATATACTTTTTGAAATTATACTTGTTCCTCCCTCTCCCTTCCCATCCTCTGTGAAAGCATGGCCCATGCCTCCACTGAGAATCATTGCACCAAATTAATCTGGTACAACTTCACGGTCATTAAGTACATCAAAAAGATTATTCCAACAGTGTGGTCTCTGGACCACATCCTCAGCATTATCTAGAACTTGTTAGAAATGCAACTTTGAGAGTCCCACCCCATACCTTCTGAGTCAGAAACTCTGGGGCTAAGACCCAGCAATCTGTATTTGACTGGAAGGTACAACTTCCAGGTGATTCTGATGCAGAGAGAGAACCAATGTAACAGGCTATAGCTGCTTTTCAACTTTCCTCATTCTTTCTGTAATGGCTGTTTGCATGCTTCAGCGTAGCTAGCAGCTGAAAGTTGATTAAATGGGTAATTTTTTAGATGGATAACCCAAGTAAATTTGTGATATAAATACAATTTAGTCATCAGAAATATATGTTAAAATAATTGATCTCATTGAATAATATAGAAGATAGAAACAAACAAGTGTTTGATGGAGAAAAATCTAGCTGCCTTCTGCTTTTTCTGGGGTCTGTTTATCTTGGATAACTATTTTTTCAGGTTAGTGCTATGTTCTCAGGTAGGAAGAGGGATGTGAAAACAAGATATCTATCTCATCTCTACCCTCCCAGGTCTGAAGAACATCATAGTTCAAAGGGGAAATCTGTCCCCTGGAAAGTAGTACATGTGCACAGACCAATGTTAAGATGCAGCTAATAAGAGGACTTTGGGGATGCTAAGAGGGACAAGAAGTGAATTTAAGTCATGAAATGGAAAAGACTTGAGGGTGGAGAAGACAAAATGAGCATTTATGAAGAGAGAAAACTGGAACGATAGAAAGGCACGTGAATTGGGAAATTGGGGAAAGGTTTTATGGAGAAGGATAAATGGAGATCAAGAAGTAGAATGGAAGATAAAGGGGTGCATACGGAGAAATTGTGATTAAGGAAAGTTGAGTTGGGGCATCAGGTGGGAACCTGGTTATGCAAATCTGCTCCTGCCCTCTTTCCCCTAGGAATGCAAGACTTTAATTATCTTCATACCAACTGTTTTGAGATCACGCTGGAACTGAGTTGCGACAAGTTTCCTCGCCAAGAGGAATTGCAGCGTGAGTGGCTGGGTAATCGGGAAGCCTTAATCCAGTTCCTGGAACAGGTAAAGTTGAATTATTTAACCTTCATGGCTATAGAAAGAGAAGAGTTTCCAATGGTTGGTAAGGTTTTCTGTGTGGCTCAGGTCTCCTTTTTGCTCTGATTCGATCTGAACTTCTACCAATAAAATCTATCCATTCAACATTAGTGAGCATAATTATCTGTCAGAAACTGTACTGAATGCTGGAGATTCTGAGTAAACAAACAAACAAATACCCCCACGCATATGGAGTTTCCATTCTAGTGGAAGAGGCACACAGACATTAAATAAACAAAATAAATTTTATAACGTGTTAAGTGCAAAGTGCTATGAAGGAAGCCTTACAGAGAAGGTGACATTTAAACAGCTATAAAAGAGGTATGGGAAAGAACCATGCAGATTCCTCAATGAGGACACAACAGAAAATACAAGGCCAATGAGCACGTGAAAGATGCTCAACATCACTAGTCATTAGGGAAATGAATATCAAACCATAATCAGACACTACCTCATACCCATTAGGATGGCTGCTGTTAAACAACAAACAATGACAGAAAATAGCAAATGTTGGCAAAGATTTGGAGAAATGAGAACCCTGTACCCTACTGGTGGGGATGTAAAATGGTACAGCCACTATGAAAAACACTGCAATTCTTCAAAAAATTAAAAATAGAACTACCATATGGGCCAACAATCCATTTCTAGGTATATACTAAAAAAATACTGAAAGCAAGGTCTCAAAGAGATATTCATATGTATGTTTATAGCAGCATTATTCGCGTTAGCCAAAAGGTGGAAGCAACCCAAGTGTTCAACAAGAGATGAATGGATAAACAAAATATGGTATATGCATAAAGTGAAATATCCAGCCTTAAAAAAGAAGGAAATTCTGCCACATGCTACGACATAAATAAGCCCTGAGGACATCATGGCCAAGTTAAACAAGCCAATCACAAAAAGACAAATAGTCGAATTCATAGAGACAGAAAGTAAAATAGTGGTGACCAGGGTCTGGGGAGAGGAGGAAATGGGAAATTGTTTCTTGGGTATAGAGTTTCAATTTCGCAGGGTGGAAAAGTTCTGGAGACTGGTGGCAAAACAATGTGAATATGTTTAACACTACTGACCTGTACGCTTAAAAATAGTTAAAACAGTAAATTGTATGTTATGTGTATTTTATCACAATCTAAAAAACTTTTATTTAAACAAAAAATCTGAGGCCAGGACACTAGTGAGACTGAAACAATCGTGAGGATATGGGAGCAAGGAGTAGGGGAGGGATCAGGGAGCAAACTAGGGCTGTGGCTTTATAGACCATCATAATAAGGGCTTTGCTCTAAGATGAGTTTTGAGCAGACCTATGACATGATTTGATTTAGATTTTAACAGGATCATTCTGACTGCTCTACTGAGAAGAGATTATTGGAACAGGGTTGGGGAAGGGGAAGAGACAGAGAGAGTAGTTAAGGGCTCTTATGATAATCTTTGTGAAGATCAAATGTAAAAAAGGTGAGACGGAAGAATTTTGAGGACTCTAAAATACAAATGTTTTATGATCGTAGTTTTACAGTAAGTTTTTTCCTACAGGTACACCAAGGCATCAAGGGAATGGTGCTTGACGAGAATAACAATAATCTCCCTAAGGCTGTCATCTCTGTCAGTGGGATTAACCATGATGTCACTTCAGGTGGGTGGCCTCTAGCTAGCAGGATGAGAAGGGAGCTTCTACTCCTCCTTCTTCAGCATAATCAGGAGGCCAATAAACCAGTGAGATGAGCAGGGATATCAAGGCCATTGGGGGTAGGGGACTGGAGGAAGAAAGGATGCTAGAAGTGGGAACAGTGAAATAAGAGGCAAGAACCAGGAAGATGCAAACGTAACATCTCTCAGCATCAGGAGTCACTTCCTCATACCATTTTGTTAGGGTTGTTTTATGGGTTTGAAGATATCAATATCTCAGATACTGGTTTGAAATGGGTAGAAAAGAAAAGGACAACAAAACTGATGTTTATTCTTGTCCTTGACCAAGGTGTCTCGCTACACCTCCATTCAGGGAAAAGTTAGCAAGATGTATCCTATAGGCTTGTTGCAGGGCAAATTCGATGGAACCTCCTAGAATGGTACAGAATATCTCATGGCACAACGTGTTGTAAACTGCCCTAGCTGAATTTGATCATGTACAACTCACAGGGCCTTTTTGCTGTTGGTTTGGTGTTTTAAAGTAGAGCAGTAACTACCAATGGTTAGGGAGCTGAGGTCTGCCTGCATCCCACAACTTCCACACCGGCAAGACTCAGCCACATTCTACCACACACACGTTTATCATCAAATAGGTGTCTTACAGTTCAGACAATCTCTTTAAACTGATGAAATCTCAACTTTAAGGAGGTAACGTGTTCTTTCAGATGATCCCAGCACATCCTACATGAAGGGGGCTCATTTAAGGCAAAGTCAGCAGCATTCTAAAGGCAGAATTCTGTAGCCTAATAATCAATCAAGCACCAGATCACCAGAACCTTCTAGCCCAGTGACTGTTTAGGTATCAAACCTCAGGTGTCCCTAAGAGCTTCAGGGCGTGTTAGGTTCTTATACCCCATTCACACAAGGGTGGGGAATGTCTAGCCAATCAACATATATTGAATACCACTAATTTAACCAATAAGGGCCCACTGGGAACACTCATTATGCTAAATTAATAAATTACTCATTTCACCAGTGAATAAACTCATTGATAACATTCATTATACCACGAAGCAAAGCACCATCAAGTGTTGATTAGAGCTAGAGATAGCTGAAGCCCTCCTAATACCTGTATCTAGAATCGGGCCTTTCTTATACAATGCGAGTTATCACTCCTTCGGTTAAGAAAATGACAGCCCTGGGGTATGACTTAAACTATCCAACGTATGCATAATGACATCCTGCTTTTGCTAAAGTGTTTCAAAGTAAATTACAGACATTTAATAAGGGACAGAAAAGAGACTTTCTCATTATTTATTGTCTATCTGATTCCTAAGTGCATTGATTATTTCAATCGTTCATTGCTGTACACTTACAAGAAAATGTAAAGGCATCGTCACAGTTGATTCTAAAGAGATAGAAGCCAAAAGGCTATATCCCTGCCACAGAGAAATAGGCTTTCTTTTGAATTTTATTTTCTCCTTTTGGAGGTGATGGGAAAAAAATATATCAAATGTAAAATGCTCAAAATCAGAACTTCAGTGGTCATTTAGTCCAGCCCTCCCGCTCAATCTAAGATTACACACATACAACACCACTAACAGCTGGTTGTCAGCCCAGCAGCACGAGGGCCAGTCGTGCACTGAACAACTGTGCAGCCTTCCCAGGGCCCCTCAGTCACGCTCGGCTGAAGTGCTCACGGTCTCATAAAGCGGGGGAGTCCTTTCTCGGCAGCTCTGTGTGTCACGCGATAGTTCTTGCTTCTGTCTAGCTAAATCTTCCTCCCTGCAACTTAAACCCAGAGTTCTCATGCCTGTTACCTAAGGAGGTGGACATTTCTTCACGGTGAGTTTTTGAACATCGAAACAGAGGTCGCATTTAGTCTCCTTTACCAGGCAAAGGAGATAGTCAACCTTTCTCCCAGTGGCCCTTTACTGGACATGTCTGTTTTAAAAGAGAGCGTCCAGAATTAAACACAAGACTCTCAGTGCAGAGAAAAGCGAAACTCCGACTTCCCAAGAGCTGACTGAGGCCCACACTCTCATTATGTACACTAGCCTAAGATTGTTTTTAAATCATAACCAGTTTCATCATGCTGTCAAGAAAAATCAAGCTTGCGATCAGCTAAGACCCTCAGATTGTTTTGCATATAAAGGCCCAATTTGGGGCAGATTTCTCAACAGCAGACTGAGTTATATTCTTGACTTTTAGGTCATCACGGCGATTACTTCCGGCTGTTGCTTCCAGGTACCTACACTGTCACTGCTACAGCACCTGGGTTTGACCCAGAGACAGTGAGTGTGACCGTGGGTCCTGGAGAACCAAAACTGGTGAGTTAGGCGGACCTTCGCAGCGCATGGTAAAGGTCACTTATACAAAATCACAACCGATTGCATAGTTCTAATCTTTGCTAAGCTTCCCTTTCACCATAAAAAAAAAAATCATTGCTCTCATATGCTAATTTTTATTCTGTCATTTTTCTATTATATCCTTCTGCACTTCCTTCTGACTTTTTTTGTTTTCTTCTGTTTAACATAGCGTAGTGATTACAAGTGCTGCCTGGTTCTCAATTCAGCTCATTTGTCCACAGACCGTGGACAAATTACCCAATTACTCTCATCCTCAGTTCTTCCTCTATAAACTGGTGATAATATACCTCCTTCACAAGAGATTGAAATGAGAAAGAGCGTGTAAAACATGTAGTACAGTGACTGACACCTGGAAAGTGCCCAGCAAATATTTGTAAATGCCAGAGACCTTGACCAGATAACACGGGTTCCCATGGCTCACATTCTTCTGTGCCATCAGCAAGGACTACCACCAGATGGCACTCTGTCCCCTCCTGGTTCCCCGGGGGCCCAGACAGCCTTGTTTACTACTGGCCTCAGCGGAGAACCTGCTGCTCTCCAATATTCAACTCTCCATGGTTTTCTTTTATAGGTAGAATGAGAAGCAAAGAACTTTTTTCATCTACAGCCTGGACCTTTTGAGCTTTGGTTATATTAGATTAGAATCTCAGAGCTGAAGAGGCTCAGTGATTGTGGACACTAAGTCCGTCCTATTTAATGATCATCTATCTACAAGGCGGCTTTCCCCCAAGTCAACTCCTCCCTGGGGCCCCCTCATTCTGTCCAGTTTATTCTCTATATAACCCTAGACCCTCTCTCCCCTTTTTCTGTTAACTCAACACAGTCAAGTCCTTTGTCTTTTTAAATACAGTTATAGATACTATTTGTTAAAGTTACTATGTATCAGATACTATGTGAGAGCTTTTCAGAACTATCTCATGTAACCTTCATAAGAATCCCGCAAGGTAGATGGAAGCATCCCCATTTGTGGGTGAGGAGATTGAAATTCCGGGGAGGTCAGAAATTTGCCCAATATGACAGTGAGTAATTGGTGGGAGCCATGATTCGAATCCGTCAGGCTTTTTCAGGGCTGCCTTGGTAGTCAGTGTGTTACAGCAGGGGTCCCCAACCCCTAGGCTGTAAACCGGTGCTGGTCTGTGGCCAGTAAGGAGCGGGGGCGGGGGGGGGCCCGCACAGCAGGAGGCGGGCCGTGGGCAAGTGAGAAGCTTCACCTGTATTTGCAGCCTTTCCCCAGTGCTCCCATCACTGCCCCCGCTCCACTTCAGATCATCAGGCATTAATTAGGTTCTCATAGGAGCACCTGTCCCTGGCGCAGTTTAGGGACCGCGGTGTTATAGGGCCTCCTACTACGCTCATAACCTGTGTTCGTAACCCCTTTCTTAGCGCAAAGATCAGGGTTAAGAGTTTTTAAATCCTTTGAAAATTCCTCTGAAATTTCTAGAGTTTCCCTTTGTCTCCCCCCAGTCCTTCCACTCCCACCCACCTCCTGCATAGGATAAATGGCTTCTTGCAGAGGCAGGAAGCCAGGAGTACTTCCACTGCAGCCCGTTACCTGGTTCCAATTTCCCCAACAACATGTTCTCTTTCTTTTTATCTTGTTATGCCCCTGTGCCGCATTTACCCTAAAATCAGATGACTGTTTGGCAGCTGCGTGCCCGAGTTTTGCATTAAAGCGAGTCTGTGCAGTGCCAGGTGCAAACAATTGCAAAACCTCTTGCGTAAAATGCCCAACCTCTTTACCTCCTTTGCCATACAGCCTTCAAATAGATTAACATTACCCATCATTGTGTCACGTATTACGCAGAGGGGGGGAAACCTGGTGTTTTGGATTCAATTCCCAGATACTGTACCAACTAAGAATCCACTTACTGATCACAGTGGAATCTCGCTTCCCAGTTCTAAAGCAGCGATCCCTCTGACTGAGGGAAGAGAAATGAAAAAGGTCATTGACTCGGGGTTATGATTGAGACTTGGAAACCTGGCCCAGTCCAGTGTTCGCCCCTCTGCTTTTCCCCACAGCCTTCCAGATGTCCTGTTCCTCTCATTTTCTCTGCCTTTGTTTTATGGTTTCTATTTCTTCGTTTGTTTTTCTTTCCTAGATTCCTGCATAACTATGTAGGAAATAATAATGACGGGGCAGTTGGCTCGGATGTCCCCCACTTTGGGGAAGTAGAAGGAAAGCTGGCTGTGGATTTTTGTGGAAGGGGCAGGAAATAACCCCATGCGAGCCCTCTTCCTTGCAAGTTTTTCAACTGGCAGCTGGCTTCGGCAGCTCAAACCGTTTTAAAGGCTTGAAAACCAAAAGGATGCCTCAGGGGAGCGTGGTTAAAACATTGTGCCACTCCCTCCCCCTTTGCTCTCCGGGATGTTTCTACAGCCTCGCACAGCTAATATATCCCAGCTTGTCAGTCAGGAGCATCTTTACATCTGTTTGCCATGACCAGAAGGGACTGACGTTTCAATATGTGGCTGTAAATGATGCGTTAATGCACATGGCAAAATGGGATTTAAGAATCCATACTAACAATCTATATATCATCTCCTATTTGTATTTCTGAATAATATGGCAGAAAGGTTAGTTCTAAAGGTCTGAGGCATTCACTGGCATGCCTGAGCACAACACCTGTGATTCACACAGTCAACATAAAGGGGATTATTATGGCATCATTAATCTTAATTCTTGTCCTAGGCAACAAGAATTAATATTGGCGAAATCATAGTTTGAGGTATAGTTTTTTTATTTTTCTAATACATATAAAATAAATTAATATTAAGTTCATCCAGAAACTCCCAATGTATCACCAGTGATTACATACCATTGGGGGGAGGAATATTAGCCAAGCCTATATAACCCCACCAGTGTTGCTCCGGGGTGTTGCTGTAATAATTCTCCTTAGTCCCCTGCCCTTAGAACCTGGAACTGTGGTGAAACTGGGTCCAAATAGGTCTTCCTCTGATTTCAGTTCCAGGAAGTAGAAAACTGACTCCTTCACTCTCCTCGCTTCTTCTTCTTTTCTTCCAGGTTGACTTCCATCTCAAGAGAAGCATCCCTCAAATAACCCCAACAAAGAGAGTTCCCAGTGCAGGGCCTGGAGGCAGAGTCTTACCAAAGAAAGTGCAGCCCCGGGCAGCCAAGTAAAACTGCAGGAGATGAGGCAGCAGCAGCAGAGTCTCTGAAATCCACAGTGCCCAGGCAACACTTTGGAAAGTCTTTGACCCTGTTCTCCAATCACATGAAGCATTCCTTCTATTTTATTATCTGGGACATATTTAAATACAAACATATTCAGGACAATTCGGAATGGTCTCATCTGTTCCGGGGTTGGCCCTCTCTGCTGCGGTAGTACATGGATTTGGTAAGATTTTTCCAATTCTAAGGGTGTGGTTTAGGTCCTGAAGGCTCCACGCCAGTCCACACTGCATCCAGGGACTGGTTCTGGTCAGCTGGCCCCTCTGTCGCCAGAGCCTATCTAGCACAGAGTCTGCGACATCATAGGTACTTAAGATTTCTGAATGAATGGCTGAGATGCTGAGATGATTCATCATTGATATCATTCCATAGCAAGACCAAGTGACGAGTTCTGAAATCCCAGAGGACCTTTTCAATAACCAATAGCTTCTTGATAACAAAAGGATTTCACACACAGACACCTAATACCACAGCTAGCTTCCCATTTTCTTACCTGGCCATTTTAAATAATATGCATCTTTTAAAACGTTTTCTGGGTAGTAAGTGCAATGCAGATGCTCCTGTGGAGTGGTTTTGTCCTGCCTCTGTGCCAGCGACACACAGCGCTCTCCTCCTTGCTGAGTTCCCCAGAATGAACTCATTTGTTCCAAAACTGTTATTGAGCATGGTAGATGCTACCAAAGATTTTGAAGGGATGTGTAGTTTTTTACCACATATCACACAGCACACAAATTCATAATCCTCCATTGGGGATGTTGAGCTTCCCAAGCTACCTGTCCCAGGACTTAGGGGAGGTTCTTTACTCTGCACCCCGTTTCAGGGCTCAGCCTCAGACAGCGCAATCTCCAGTTTCCCCCATTTGTTTCACCCTCTCTGCCTCCCCACTCCCCACCCCCAGCTTCTAACTAACCCAGCCCTTTCTTAACATCGAGTAATTTCGCCCCTCTCAACAAGTAGCCTTACACCCATCAGAAAACAGAGGTGTTTTGGCGGTGACAGCCACCCTCTGGAGGAGGCCACCCAAAATTAGGATTGCACCGGTTTTATTTTTCTGTTACTTGAGCGATCTCTCAATCTGTGGTCAAAAGGAAAGCAAAAGTAAATATATCTTCTGATTTAGAAAGGGTATTCTCTCCTCAGGTGATTAATACTTTCTTTACATCTACATATTTTCTTCCTTCACAATTTTAATCCCATAATTCTTGGTTCCCTTCTGGTTATAAAGAAGCAGCTACTTGAGAGGGCTCTTTTTAATTCTGTGAAATGTTTTGCCTGGAGTTGCCATATGCACTTGATTTTTCTAGATTATCTAAATACCAATTAATTGGTTTCAAGTTTCCTGGTACGTGGTCACTTAACAGAGATGATGGTTGCAAAGTATGGTCACAGTGCTTTCCTCGACACAACCACATAATTTCATTCATTCATTCATTCATTCATTCATTCATGTGGGACACTTATTGAGCCTTTGCTCTCAATTAAAGCAGAGAATACAAAGGAAAGAAGATGCAGCCAGTGATCTTAATACAGCTACAAGCTACAGTCTATTTGGGAAGACAGATAGGTCACTGTGCTGCATTACATAAACTCTGGGGTAGCGGGGGTGGGGGTCAGGTGGTGGGGGGACAGGGAGCCTTTGGAAAGTCTAAGGTGAGATATATGAGGTCAGAATAAGAGGCTCTAGCCAGGTGGAAAGAAAGTGAGAGAGCAAGAGTTAGGTTGAAGAGACTGCAAGGGCAGAGGTCTGGAGGCTGGAAGAGTGAGGCCTGCAAGGAACTGCAAGAAATTCAGCGTGGTGGGAGGGAGGGAGGTGGTGGGAGCTGAGTGAGGTGCCAAAAGCAGAGGCCAATGGGTAGGGGAGAGACCAGATCACGAAGGACATTTGAACCGTGTTACAGAGTTTGGACTTCATCCCGAGAAGAACACGAACCATCGAAGGGTTCTACTGAGGGGCGGCGAAATCCGATTTAGAACGATCACTTTGACTGAAGCCTGAAGAGCTGGTTGGAGCAGAGGCAAGACTGAGTCATTGAGGAGACTGTTGAAAGCCAGGTGAGAAGGTGGCTTGAACCTGGGCAGGGCAACACAGATGAAGAAACACCAGGCAACTCATGCGTTACTGAGTCCACCTTGGTTTTCCAGAGAACTTCTCATTAGCCCCCTACAGCTTTCCTGTCCTCTTCAAGACTTCCAGTCTTCTCATTCACACGCTTCTTGCCTGCCACGTTGAAGATATTAAGCACTAAAGGAGATGTAGGTTTTCAACTAAATCCTAAAGACTCTCCTGAGTATAATTCACTCAACCTGGACATGATTTTATATAGACAGACTATTATATGAAAAATACAGGGGCTTGGCCATGACCATATGAAAATTTCTCGCAGCGTATGGAGAAAGGATGTGAAATCAAAAGAAGGAAGGTCCTCTGACTTTGAATCCAGCATTTTCCTGGCTGGTAGTCTTCTTATTTTATATATAGGATTTTATTTCAAAGAGAAAATCTCCATACAGAATGTCAGCCTAGATAGATGGTGTTTCCTAAAGGGGTAGAATAGTTAAGGGCATGGGTTTTGGACTCTGAGAGACCTGGATTTTAATCTTAGCTCAGCTCTTTATTTGCTGTGTGACCTTGAACAAATAACTTACCTTCTCTGAGTCATAGTTACTTACACCTGGAAAGAAATGAAGATAATATCTATCTCAGTTGGAGTTTGTGGGGAGTAAAGGTGCTACTCTTGTAAATCAGTAACCAGGGGAACATGGGGCTCTTGCCTCAGAGGATATTGGCTTGGCCGTTGTAAGCCAATGAGTCCGACAGGGCATCAAGGAATTTAAGATTGCAAAGAGGAGTTTGGATGTTAAGGGAGTTTCATGAAGGAATGAACCAAGCCTACACTTACCCCCAATTTTTAAAAAAAATTTCATATTTAAAAGGTGTTTTATTAGTTCCTTATTCTTCCTGGCACTTTCCCTTCTGAGTCAAAGATTTCATGACACACCGATTCTCCTCCTCACATGATTAGATAGGAGAATTTCTCATTTTCAGACAGGATGATACCTAATGACCTTTGGACCTGGTTCTATTTCCCAAAGAAGTTTTAGGGGTTTCTACTCTAGTAAACTGTAACCACTATGTCTTTGCATTTTGGTATGCCCTGCACTGAGAACACCACCTGATATATATAAACTCATCATACATATTTGCAGAGTGAATGATCTCAAGGATTATTTTAATATATTGTCCCCTTCTCTCCTCTTTCACTATTTTTATTTTATCTAATATAAATAGTTTTAAGCATCTATGTTTTTAAAATATAAAACATGGTAAGCAGAATTCTAAGGTGACTCCCCATGCACCTTGCCTTATATAACTCCTTCCCTTGCATATAGACAGACCCTGGGACTATGATGAAATATCCTGCCCATGACTGTGTTGCAAATGTATCAAGGCCCCGAATCAGTCAATTTTGAGATAATCAAAAGGGAGGTTATCCTGGGTGGGATGAAGCTCTTAAGGGAGAGATTTCTCTGGCAGCCTCAGAGGAAGCAAGCAGACAGCTAAGCTAGCTTGTGAACTGCCTATGAAGAACAGCAGCCCCTAAGAGCTGAGAATGCTCTCAGCCAACAGCTGGCAAGAACATGGAGACTGTAGCCATACGCCACAAGGAAAGAAATTGTACCTATAATCGGAACAAGCTTTGGCCAGTGCCTGAGTGTGGCCTTGTGAGTCTAGAGCAGAGGATCCAGCTAAATCATGTCCAGACTCCTGACCAATAGAAACCACAAGATAATATTATCATGCTCTTTGAAGCATGAATATCTTGTGTTGATATGTTACATAGTAATAGAAAACTAATATATAAACTATCTCAAAATTTTTTGTAAAGTAGGTAGGATATAATATAATATAAAAAACAAATAACCAATTGGATCATTGTACTAAGTTGTAGAGATGTCATATTCAACCTCAAGTAAGTGTATGTAAAACAAAGCACAGGAAAAAAAAATTCAACTCTTTTTTAAATAATAGGGCTGGCATAGTCAGCTTTACCCAGAAGGTGACAGTGACAACATTTTGCTCTCTAAAGAGCACATTTCTGACAGCAGGAACTTCAGCCTTTGGAGAACTGTAGTATCTTGTCTCAATAATTCCCATTATTTGCACCAGATTTCATGTTCCAGGGTTGTGGACACACGCCACTGGCACAAATACTATAACAGAGAAAATGTGACGCGTGCCCAGAGACTGGGGCTCTCCCTCCTTTCCCAAAGGCTGAAAATCAACAATCAGTGTGCAACATCCCAACTTCTTCTATCCACCTTCAGGATACTTTGAAGGAAAAGGAGAAGTAGAAACCCTCTTAAATAGACACACGTAGTTTCCCACAGGTCGAAATTTTATTCTAAAACAGTAAGATCCCAATACAGCTGTGTCGTGTTATCATTTGTTAAGAGATCTAAGATATAAATTCAGAGCAGCTCATGTATTGATTCATTCATCTGACAAATAGTTGAGCACTGTTTCTGAATCAGTCGGTGTGTTAAGAGCTGGAGAGACAGTGGTAAACTGGAGAGACATGGTTCCTACCTTTTTGGAGGTGGAGGGATTTGGAGGGAGAGACAGGGAATAAAACGAGTTAATCAATAAATACATCAAAAGAATGAGTATCTGAGAAGTGGTGCTGAGAAGGGACTTGCTGGGAGATCTATTTGAGACAAGATGGTTAGGGAAGATTTCTCTGAAGAGGTGATATTCAGGCTGAGATGTAAAGTATAAGAAAAAGGGACTTAGGAAGAGAAAAAAAAAAAGTTCCAGGCAGAAAGAATAGCAAGGCCAAGCAAGGACGCTGTGACAGGAAAGAGTTTAGCTGGTTCCAGCAGCTGCATATCTTGGGTCTAGTGGGGTGTGTGTGTGTGTGTGTGTGCGTGCTTAGCTTCCTGATTTATAATCTAACATGTTAGAAGCCTAACCCAGCATGGGTTCAAGAAAGAGGATAACATCTACATCCAAACCACATTGAGTCTGGCCATAAGTGAGCCAATGAGATTCACTTTTTCCATGGCCACAGAAAACACCCCTAAGCCGTCCAGCCATCTCCAAAACAAGGACCGAGAAAGTGGGGCAGACGGCGTGGAACAAATCCGCCGTCAGCACGGGGGAAGTCAAAGTTCAGGTGTCTGGAGCCTCGTTTTCAATATGTGGTACTATGATCGTCCGATACGCACACCCTGCACTGCCACTCCACCATGCCCCTCCTTGCCTGGAATATTTGTCCTTTCTACTTGAACACTAACTCCATTCTGACTAATAAACCATGCGTAAACATTCCCCCTGGCAAATGCCTGAATAAACATCGATTCTTCCCCTCCTCCCAAAAGTTGGATCTATTTAGAAAGGCTTCCTTTCCTCTCAGTTTCTCTTATCCTTCCACCCCCACCACTTAATTTCTTCCTCAAGCTGTCCGCTCATAGGTCTTTCCTTTCTCCTACCTCTGTTCTCTTTTGCTTTCGCTTAATGCCGCCTGCACCCTACCCTTCACGTGAGCAAAGCCCTGCCTGCTACAAGTGGGATGGAGCATCACCTACAAGCAAGAAACCTGGATTCATTACGGAATAGAGATGGTCAGCAGCCGGGAGAAGCCCTGGGGGCGGGGGCGGGGTGCTTGTTTCTGCTGACACACTGCTTCCTAGTGCACAGTCCCAGGGAGGAGGCAAATCAAATCACCACTTGGATCCGCGTCTGTCCCCCAAGAGGAGGAAGACAAGGCCTCCTCGACTTCCTTTTAAATTGTCCCATGTGAGGTTTTTGGAATGAAGAGTCTATCCTGGGCATTAGATCAAAGGAGTCGAGTGAATTTCCTTAAATCCTTTCCAGAATCAGATGAACTATAAATAAACGAAGAAAGAGAAGGATCACGATTTAATTTTATTTATTAATTTTTTGTGTCTCCAAGTATCTTACACACACTGTGGTTCGTAGTAGACTTTTCTTTCACAGACTAATAAAACAATTTTAAAGTGAGGGTGCTATGGACTGCATATTTGTACTCCCGCCAAATTCACATGTTGAAGCCCTAATATGGTGGTACTTGGAGATGAAGACTTTGGGAGCTTTGGAGTTCACAGGGTGCGTGGGAAGAGCCCCATGATGGGATTAGTATCCTTACGACAAGAAGAAGAGAGCTAGACGTTTTTCTCCGCCATGCGAGGCTGCAGCAAGAAGAAGACCTTCTACGAGCCAGGCAACATGCCCTCACTGGAACTCGACCGCGCTGGCATCCTGATCTCAGACGTCCCGGTTTCCAGAACTGTGAAGAAGAAGTGTTTGTTGTTTAAGCTATCCAGTCTATGATAATTTGTTATAGCAGCTAGAGCAGACTAAGATGGAGAGAAAAATATAAGGTCCACTAACTTTCTCTTTTGGGCTTTCTAATTCTCTGTTCAGGACAATTAGAAAAACACAATTGCTATCTATAATCGACATCAATTCATAAATACTTTCACTCCAAAAATTAGAAAGGATATACTCTCAGAATAAAAAAGTCTTTAAGTTAAAGACTTTTAAGTTACTTTTCTCATTTTGCTGGAACAGTAAATATTTCATTTCAGACTGGCATTTGTGAACCAGTATTTTAAAGATGAGACCTTTAATGATGTGAATAAATAAACATGTACTAGAGGGGTTTCAGACACAGCTGGATCCAGGTGCCCCAGTTATGTGGTCTGGAACCTTTTTCCATTTCTGGATTTCCTCGTCTTTGGTAGTGACATCAGTTTCACACATGCTCACCCATGTGGGGACTAGATGACCAATGGCAGCTTCTAGCTCATATTCTACCCACAAACTATTGATACTTGGGCTTGACTCAGTAGCACAAATGGGGTTATGTGTCTGTCTCTAAACTTATCATAGTGACTCTCTGGTTGGTCATTTTGGTTCCATGTCCACTCCTGGAAAGCAGAAGGTGGGTGTGGAGAGATATTAGAAGAGAGTTAGTTATCATTTAAAAAACAAAACAAAACAAGACGCTGTTACTAACTAAAGAAGAGTGAATGGCTATGGACAAAAACAACAAAAGAGTATTAAAATTTTATTAAATTCAAGCACCATTTTAGTTTTACTGTGACTCTTCACTCAAATGAATTCATTCAACTAACATTTGTTAGGTCCACCTATGTGCCAGGTACTTTGATAAGCAGTAGGGTTACAAAAAATTCACTTGTCCCTGAGAGGTAGATAGCTTTTTCCAATAGTGTATGAAGCAATTGAAATCAGCCCTGTCAGAGGCCAAAGAATCATAATCCACGTTATCATTCAGTTTACCTGGCTAATGAAGACCTGACTTAATACAGTAGGAAGTTGGATGACTCCTTTCTGTGCACCGTACACTAACTTCAAATAGATTATTAGTACGTGGGGGTGGGGTAGGACATGAACTTAGCCACAGTTCAACAAGAGACAGCAGGGTGGCCCAGCTGCTTAAGTAGGCAATGCAGTCCCAGACTGTGCTAGAGAAGCACAGCATCACATCGAAACAACACAGGCACACCAGGCCAGGAGGAGTCAGGTTTTCTCTGGAGCGTGCTATACAGCTCCTGGCATTTTCAGGAAGGGCATCGAAGGTTTCAAAACCACTAAGCCTTGCGGAGGTACCAGGATAAAATATTGCCAAGAGAAGACAAGCATGGCCAATCCAGAGCAAAGTTTTAAAACTGGCTGAGTGGGAAGCACACCAGGCACGATGAGAAGACTGAAATTGGCGGGTGGTGGTTCGAATCCAAGCTCTGTCATTTAAGAGCTCTGTTATCTTGGGCAAGGGAGGTATTTCCCAAAATATGGGTAAAGAATCACAAGGAGTACTCAAGATGTTCTTCAGGACAATTCCGGTGGCGCAAGAGCCAATTTTGGGTGATGCTCCAACCAGGTAATAATAGATCACTTAGTGAAAGAGTTATCTCATCAATTTCTTTAGAGACTTCTGAATTTGTCAAGGATTCTATTTGGTCCTAACTTTCCAACACTGGCTAATTTCACTTAAAAAAAATTTTTTTTTTTTTTAAACAAATGAGACTAGGCCTCAGGCTCACAACTAGAATTTGATACCGTTTTGTTTCCATTGTGTTTATTTTAAAGATTGCCTCCTATGAATTGCAATCTATACTGGTTTTGCATTTATGGAGTGGTGCAAAATTTTCCTTCAGAGAAAGTAAGTAAATTTAAATAAAAATATATTTTTTGAACCAATAAAGAAAAGTAGTAGAATGCCATTTAGTCAAGAATTATTATGTATTATAATGGTATTCTGAGAGTACAAGATTATGGCAAAAAGTGGTATAAGAATGAGGAAGTGCGGGAAGTGTGAGAAGTGCTAGGCAGGTCGCTGACTTCATGAAGCCCCAGCTCCTCGTTTAGAAGGTACGGCAAACAACAACTACCTTGCTCAGTTGTCATGATACGCGCTAAGGAAAAAACAACTAATGTATTTTGGAGAAGGAAAAGAGGAGCTTGATTATCTTGCTTCATTAATGTAGATAATTTGAAAAAGAAAACAAAGATGATTTATAAGTTATTTTTTAAAAAAATGATTGATTTTATTCAATTGGGGGAACTCTGATCCTGTTTCTTCAAGTAATAAGTATTTTTCCAGTGAATAAAAGAAAAAAAAAGATAATGTATGGTAGATCTTTAATACAAGGCCAGTTCCCAGTGAACATTTGCTATAAAATTGCCTTCAGTATTTCAGCTTCTCTTTTCTTTCCTTCCCCTATCTCTTCCAGATCTCCAAATACCTTCCTCTTTCTTATCTCCTCATGGATATAAGGAAGAGATCTTATAGTATCGCTTTGATATATCCTGAGAGATACACAATAGAATAAATGGCTTCCACAAATATTACCTCAACTAGGCATTTGCATTTTAAGGTGGATTTGTTTGTTTGCCTGTTTGATTTTTATTTCTAATTTTGAAAGAATTTCTTGTTCCTCATTAAACCAATTTCAAATTTCTGCGAGTAGGTAGGAAGAGCAGGAGCCCCTGGGAAATCAATGCACAGGTTGATATAGTTGAAACTATATCCATATGTAAGAGCAGCCCTGAAGATAAACAGGATACAGTTTTGTTGTTGTTGTTTGTTTTTTTTAATTTTAGAATTTGGAAGCTTCCTTATAGGATCCTTCGTCTTCTAGGATAAGCCAAACTGGAATTGGCTTTATTCTTGCCAACTGGCGTCTATTCACAAATGGAACCAAATGGCCTCTGTTTTCTTCCTCTAGCACAAGTCAGATGCCGCCTTTGGAAATCATCTTGGACTCCCCCCTCGGCGCCCCCCCCCCGCTTGTCCCAGTGCATTCTGGAATCATTTTTTGATGAACAGTTAAGAGTATTTCCAAGTGATGTCTCTTCCTTCTCTGACATCTTAGAATGCAAGATGTTATGCCTTCTATATTCTACCACTAAGTTGTTGGACCACATCTTTAATAATAAAAATAAGCATATATTATTTTATCTACACTCCTCCCTTTTCTAGATCTGGACCCCTGGCTATTCCAGGATTAATAACTAGTTGACTTTCACCATGGGCAAGGCCAGCTTAGATTAGTTTCAGCAGCTTGCTGCTGTCCTCAACTTGCCATTGCTAACAACAGCTTGAGGCTAGGATGGGATACATTCCAGAGGGAACCTAGAGGAAGCTGACTTTGATTTGGGGCCCAGCCATGGCAAATTGTTAGGTAGTCATACAGTCTATCTTAGGAGTAATGAGCATTTCAGATGCAGTAAGTCTTGACAGGTTGGATTTAGGTTCAGACATAAGATCAAAGGATGACACACCCAATAGTTTTGATCAATGAAATTAATCAAAATGCACAGCAATTGAATCATTCTGTGTTTTGGTTTATTGAGGATTATAAAAAAATCCACCTTTTTCATTTTAATATTACACAAATAGATATTATCATTATCAATAAAAAGTAGTTCTATGCACATTTATCTCTTTTGATACTTTTCATTTCACTCCCTTCAATTGAGAATATTTTATAATATATCAATACATTGACTTAAAAGGAAATTCAAACTCCTTACCACAGCCCGCCAGGCCCAGGATAATTTTTGCCCCTGTTTGTTTTCCAATTTCATGTCATAATACTTGCTCTTTTGCTCATACTGGCTTCTTTCCAGTTTCTGAAATGTACCAAATTGTTTTCCACTTCATGGCTTTGCATCTTTAGTTTCTCCTACCTGAAAGGCACTTCCTCAGCTCTTTACATGGTTGATTCTTTCTCATCTCTTAGGTCTCAAGTAAATGTTACATTCCTAGAGACTTCCCTGACCACCACTATATTCAAAGAAGGTTCCCACTCCTTACTTTGTTCCTTAGCAGAACAGATCCTCAGCTAAACCACAGAGCACAGAAAATGTTTTGAGTGATTACCTTCTCAGTTCTCTCAAGAATTGTGTATAACATGTATCATTCTCCTTGCATAG
The DNA here is from genome assembly GCA_003508835.1 of Eonycteris spelaea. Lineage (NCBI taxonomy): Eukaryota > Metazoa > Chordata > Mammalia > Chiroptera > Pteropodidae > Eonycteris > Eonycteris spelaea. The sequence goes on from PUFA01000004.1 coordinate 20,603,793, forward strand.
GAGGGAAGTTAATTTCTTACATACCATGGATGCCTAGGGCATTAGGGTTTAATTCTCTACCATCCAATCTATCATATCATCTAGTTTATTTCCTTCACAGTACTCACCACACACTGTAATTATCTGATTGATCATTTATTTGTCGTCTGTCATTCCACCCTAGAATGTGAACTCCATGAGGGAAGGGAACTTGTCTTGGTAAGACTGAATACCAAACACCTAGCACAACATCCGGTTACATTGCAAATGTACATTAAAGCTCTCTTGATGAGAGAAAGAATATTATTTTGTCTTAGATAATTTAGAATCTTTTCAATGCCCTAGGGCGGTTGTTCTTAAACTTTAGCATACTCATTAAAGAACCCACCTCCAGAGATTCAGATTCAATAACCAGATCATTCTAAACCTGACTCAAAGTTCAGGTTGGGCTGGGTATACGTTAAGATATCCAAAATTGTTTTCTTTTTAAAACAAAGTGCTCGATTTTTATTTTATCTTGATTTCATGAGGCATATTGACTTTTTGCCCCCAAATATTAGAAAAGGACATCCTTAGAATACAAACAAAATTGTGGTTAGCTGAACAGTAACAATATTTTAAAAAATAAAGGCAATAGATTTATGTTAATTATGATTAGCAAATGAAGCATTTACTAATAGTTTTGTCAAAACCATAACATTAATATTTTCTTAGAAAGTCTTCTGCCTACAATAATGTGCACATGCATCAAAAAGCAAAGTAGAAAAATAGTACAATGGCTCCTCAAAAAATAAAACAGAATTACCATGTGATCCAGGCATTCCACTTCTGGGTATACACAAAAGAACTGAAAGCAAGGATTTAAACTGATATTTGTACACTCAGTTCATAGCAGCATTATTCACAATAGCCAAAAGGTGGAAGTGAATGTTGGGTGGGAAACATCCATTAACAGATGAATGGATAAACCAAATGTGGTATATACATATAATGGAATATTTTTTTTAAAAGAAAGGACATTCTGACACATGCTATGACATGGATTAACCTTGAGGACATTATGCTAATTGAAATAAGTCAGCCATAAAAAGACAAATACTGTGTGATGCCGCTTATATGAGGTACCTGACAGTAAGCAGAATGGTGATTGCCAGAGAGGAATGAGAAATTAATCTTTAATGAACATGTCTCAACTTGGGAAGATGAAAAACTTCTGGAGATGGCTGGCGGTGATGGTTGCACAACAGTGTGAACGTACGTAATGCCACAGGACCATACACTTAACATGGTTAAAATGACAAATTTAATATTATGTATATTTTATCACAATTTAAAAAAAAGCAAAGAAGAAAAGATAGCCTGATGATATTTTTGACATAGAAGTTTATCTGTTATGCGTACACAGTGATAGAGTTGTTGCATTTTTCAGAATCTTCGAGGTAGATCCTAGAAAAGCAACACACAGGGCAGAGTGACTCTGTGGCCCTCAATACACAAGGGAACCCCGTGAGGATTCAGAACGGGCTAAAAAAAGCCTTCTCTTAGCCCTTCCCAGTTCTTGCATTCTCTAAACGGAATTTTGACTTTTTTCTGGGTCGGAGGGGGGTGTGGAGGTGAGCGAGCAGCAAGGGAAGACTGGAACTCGCTATTAGCCGGAGCTGCACGCAGGACTGAAGGCCCCGCAAGCTGCGAACGCCCGGGTCAGCGCGGCCCAGGTGCCTCAGTTTCCCCGGGTAGAGGTCCTCAGAGCTCCGCCCCCTCTGACGTCGTGGGGCTGGCTGGGCCGGGCGGGCCACCAGGGGGCGCGAGCACGGGACGGACGCCGGGAGGTGGGCTCGGGGACCGAGTGTGGCGCCCCCGGCCGCGCGAGGCGGAAGCCTGGGCGGGAGGCGGGAGGCGGGAGGCGGGGCGGCCACGCTGAGTCACACCGGATTGACCCGCCCGCCGCTTCCAGGGGCGGAGGTGACAGCGGCCCGGGACAGGCGGCTGCGACTCCCGCCGCGCCGAGGGACCGCCGGCCGGCGGGAGAGCAGGTCAGCAGCCGGGCGGGGCCGGTGGGGAGCCTGGGTCGCTCGCTGCCTGGGGGCCGCGGGCGGAGGGGACCCGCGCCCCAGGGACGCGCCGCGCTGCGGGGCCTGCGCCGCCCCTTGTCCGCGGTGGCCGCTGCCCCGGCCAGGGGCCCTCCGCGTGGTCCTCGGGTCCACTGTCCGGTCGGGTCCTGTGAGGTCGCGGAGAGCTGGAGGGGCCGGATGCTCTGCAGTCAGAGGGATGCGGACGTGGGGCTTTTTAAATGGTGTCAAGCAAGCCCGGGGCGCTCTTCACGCCACCTCCCCGCCACCCCGGCAATGAGGCGGATTTTGAGTGCTGGAAAAGAATTCCGCGTTCGGCTCGTCTGCTTATTTCACAGATGCAGACATTCTTCTGGCATGCTCAGAGTCACGTCCAGTGGCTTAGGAGTTAACGATTCTGTGTCAGGGAAGCTGGAGGGGTGATCTCCAAAGTAAGAATAAGACCTGTTTAGCTAGAGATGCTAGTTTGGTTACGGTGGAGTTTTGCAGTTACCCGTGGATACCTGTGTTCCTGCCACAGGTACTGATGTCCACCAGGCATCAATTTCTTAAAGCACTTAATCTGGAATAGGTTGACGATGCTATGCTGTCAGTTGAATAAAGGAATATTTGGGTTGTAAACAGGCCACACCTTCTGCAGATTAGGCGCTGTGGAGAATACCTGGGGTATAGAGCAAAATTTAAAATGCAAGAAAAACTCGCACTACTTTAAAAGCGGCCTTATCCTTAATGAAGGCCACTCACAGCCTTATTCTGTAATATTAGTAATTTGCCTTTAGGCCAGTTTTACAGTAATTCTTTTACAGTAATAAGAGCATCATTTATTTGAAACACTTTCTTTTCATAGTTAGTGATGCCGTGATACATGGCACGCCATTGGTATCGCTAATATTTATGGTTTGAGCATAGTTTAGCTCCAACTGTTCGCATACCTGGCTAACAGGGGAGAGTAGGACCGATTAATCCATAGTTGTATTTTGCAATACTGAAGTACCTGTTAGCATACAGGCGTGGTTTCTCAGAGTTAGTGCTGCATTTATTACTCTTGCAACATGAATAGACTATAGGTGACTAGCAAGTTAGCTTCCTTTAGTACATATTTTCTTTAAATTATTCAATTAAAGGATCTCTAAGGTCCCCTTCATCTCTAAAATTCCCTGATTTTACATGGTAATTTGAAACATATGTCACTCATTAATGACAGAAAGTTTTACGAAAACAAGTTTAAAAAAAATTCTGCACAATGCTTAGCGAATCTTCAAATTCATTATTATTCTTAACGCTCCCAGTTACTTTATCACTGTTGGGCTAACATAAGTGAAAAGTGGTTTTTCAAGTTACAGATCCTTCAATGTTAAATTCACTCCAATTTAGAGGCTGGAATGGAGTGCTTTGTGTGTGCTAGAAAATAGCTAAAATCTGACCTGGGGATGAGGCCTGTGTGGTGCACAGATATCTTTTGCAATAAGACAGAACATTCTGCCTCAGAAACTGTGATAAGATATCTTTTCTGCAGGGCTCATATTGTGTGTGTGTTCGGCTGAGATATAATAATGATCTTCATAGACATTCTGTCCAAATATGGACGAGTTATTTATTTTGTCTTGCAGCCTCAAAGTAGAGCCTTTCTGTTCTCTTGTTTCTGCTTTATGGCTCCTCTCTTCTGAGGGCCCCTCTTACCTACAGAGATTCCTGTCTCATTCTTCTTTCATCCACATTGTAATTTATAGCTGCCTTCTAGCACTGATTGAACTTTACTTTTTCTCCTTTCAAAGAATATGATGTCATGATTCTTGACTCACCATTTAAGATCTAAAAATTAAGGATAGTTATTCATTTCTAGAACATAGGACAAGTGAACAGTGTTTAGATTTTTATCTTCTTGTACTTAGAGGCTACAATCTAGAAAGCCTCCAGGGCCAGTAAGAAGTCATTTATCTCTGCTTCAGAAGGAAACTCTTTTTTGCAGGATGCATAGTGAATCTTCAAATTCATTATTATTTTCAGCCCTCTCGGTCACTTTATCAGTGGGCTAAATGAGAGAAGAGTAATTTTTCAAATTACAGATACTTCAGTGTTACTTAAATTTATATGGAGACATTTTTTAAAATGATAAACACAATTAAAATAGAATGCAAATGGAGGCTTGCATACCTATTGCCAGGTATAAAGCTTGAATTATTTTCTAGGTTTGTTTTTCTCCTGTTTCTGAAGTCAGTTAATGTATTACTTACAACAGCATTATTTCAAGATTATCTGCTCTGAAATTCTCAAATGTGTTTGGTCTTCAGTTAAAACAACCTTAAAATTCATTTTAAAAAACTTGCAACAAGTTTCACATCAACTCAATTAATATTAGATAGTTTCTTATTATAGCCAACTCAGAAAACATATGGATAGACTAATTTTCAAGATTGGATAACAGTCTTGTTGGTCAGGAGTTAATTATGAGACATGAGTTTCTCACCTGGAGCAGAAAGGTAAAGTTGCAGCCATGAAATCAGATCACAGAACAGCTCTGTAATGAAAGAGCCATTAAACAAATTAAAGTGTTAACTTTTGATTGGGTGCTTTATCCTTGATGCTATAAAAGTCAGCCATAGGAGGTAAAATAGACAGAGAGTAGCTAAGGTATATTATTTCATTTTTTGGATTTGTAGTGAAGGATGTGATCACCAAGAACTGAGGCAGCATAGTAGAGCAAATAGGGTGTTGTGCTAGGAGTCTGAGTTTGAAGGCATGGGTTTTGGTCCTGACTTATTCGTTCATTCACCAAATATTCATTGAGCACCTGTACATGCCAGCTGCTGTTCTAGGTGCTAGGGATGCAGTTGTGACCGAAACAGACAAAGCCCTGCCCTCATGCAGTGGACGTTCTAGTTGAGTGGAGGCAGACAGCAAATAAATATGTGAACAGATAGACAGGCACATGATCATGAGTGCTGTGGAGAACTTTGAAGAGGTGTAACTGGAAAAAGGTAAGCGTGTGGGGGAGTGATGATTACTTTTTATACACAAAGGTCAAAGAAGGCCTCTCTGCTAAGGGTCCTTTTCATCTACGACTTGAAAGGAATGAGGGAGCAAGGGCAGAGGGATAAGCAAGTTTCAAGCCCTGATGCAGGCGTATGTTTGGCACGTGTGAGGGATGGCGAGGTCATGGTGACAAGGCTGTGTTCGTGTGGGCGAGGGGAAAGTGGCAGTAGATGAGAGGTGGTGGGTGTGGAAAGGGGCACATCAGTGTATAGGCCATTGTAAGGTCTTTGGCCTTAGCTCTGAGTGAGGGGGAAGCCATTAGAGGGTTTTGAACGGAGGAGCCGATGATGACATGGTTTAACAGAATCACTCCAGCTGTTGGGTGAGAATAGACAGAAGGGAGACAAGGGACTTCTCTTTTATACTGGCCGTGTGACCCCAAATCATACTCCAGAATTTTAAGGTTCTAAGTAGTGTGCAGTGTTTGCATGAGACGCTAGAGGATTGCATGTGAAGAGGTTCTAAAAGCAGTTAACTTCTAAATGACCTGAAAACTTGATGCCGGACACGCCTTTAGCTGAATCACTCCAAATTAAGAGGTAATCAGGTCTTTTCAGTCAGGTTGTCAGGTCATGAGAACAAAAACACTGTTTCGTGAATATTCTTTGCTGATCCCTTTAGTACTCTGCTGATCCCTGATTTTTCCCTTCCTGCTTGAAAAAGGATGAAAAACTGTTACTCATCAACAGAGCTGGCAACCAAAGTAGCTTTTGTTATTAGGAGAGTTGGAAACTTCGGGGAAGGAAACAATTCTAATTTTACATTTATCATGGGTCTTTTGAATTCTTTTTCAACCTGCAAGAAGTCTACAAGATTTTTTTTGTTTTTAATTCCTTTACTCCCTTTCCATTCACTTTATGCTTCACAGGTACTCATTCTAATGCATTTAATGTGTTTCTTTTTGTATGGGATCTTGCAAAGTGGGGATGTTTGTTTTATATGTGTGTACATGCTTTATAATGCTGTATTTCATTTTGCTTTTTTTTCTAGGTACTCTTTTAAGATCCGTTCATGTTTCTATAGATACATCCAATTCTTTTGAGTGCTGCATTATAAACCATGCTGTGTATGCACCATAATTTTACTAATCTGCTCTCCATGTGCTAGAGACTCAGGTTGTATGTACTCCCTAACACCACAAATAATGCTGCAATAAGCCTCTTATAAAGCTGCATAATATATCTGGGGTATATTCTTAGAAGGGGATTGCTGAGTTATAGGCTTGCATGTACAGAGTTTGCGTAAATAATGCTGGATTCCTCTCCAGCTGCACCAGTCTCTCTCTCACCAGAAGTGTTCAAGGGTTCCTGTGTCTGTGTCCCACCAACACTCAGCTTTATCCAGCTCTTCACTTTTTCCACTTTCATAGGTACAAAGAGATATATCTTGGTCTTTCAATTTGTATTTCTTTGATAACTAACGATTTTAAGCATCTCTTTTACATGTACCTTCTTCTATAGATTGCTTATTTGTATCTTTGCCCATTTTCTATTGGAGTTGCTATCTGTTTTGTTGCTATCGACTTGTGGAACTAATTTTGTAATAAGACATTCACTCGTCACATTTCGACTGCAAATATTTCATTTGGTCAATTATTAATTTTGCTTTTGTTTTCCTTTTGATCAAGAAAAACTTCTTAATTTGATGTAATCAAATAAATGAATTTTATGACTTACTTTTGATGTTTATGGAGTTTTAAGATGCCCTTTTCATATCACTGGGTCACAGCTATATCTTTAATCTAGAGCCTGCATTACATGTGGTAGATAAGGATCCAGCCCTATTATTCATTTAATGAGCCATTTTTTTCCAATAACATTTGCAAAAACATCCATGCTTTCCTCCTCTGAATTGTGGTACCCTCTTTCTCATGTGGTTTCCATGGATACACTGGTCTGTCTCTAAGGCTCTGTTCCATTCCATTAGTTTGTCAGTACTTGCTCCATTTTTTATTGTCTCGTTTTTATTATAGTGATTTTATAATATGACTGGCACAGCAAGTGCCCTATCTTCTTCATTTTTAAGTTTACTTATCTACTCCTGGACCATTATTTTTTCTATAGAAAATGAGTTTATTACATTCATCAAAATTATATTTCTGAGGAATTGTAATTGGGATCACATTGAATTTATAAATTATTTGGGAAAGGCTTGACGTCTTCTTTTTTTGATATTAACTCATTTCCTCCAAGAGCATGTAAGGCGTCTCCACACTTATTCAACTCAATATTTTTAAAGAATTCTTTGCTTTATTTGGAAAGAATTTAAAACTAACAGAAGAGTTCTAAGATTAGAACAAAGAGCTTCTGTATATCCTTCACCTAGATTCACCAAATGTTAGTATTTTGCCATGTTTGCTTTATTACTCCCTCTCTACGTTTCTATGCATATTTTTTTCCTGACCCATTTTAGTTAGTTGCAGCCTTCATGCCCCTTTATCCTGAAATTCTCCGTCAGCTTCTTTTTATTTTATTTATTTATTTTTTAATTTTTTTTTTTTAAGGTGACATTGGTTAACGAAATCCAGCAAGTTTAACATCATCAGCTTCTTTTTAAGTCTTTTATTAGAACTTGAAAGTTTTCCTCATAACGGTCTCGGCGGGCATCCTTGGTTAAATTAATTCCTAAATATGTTAGAGTTTTGTTGCTATTGTAAATCATGTCTCTTGTTATAATTTTGTAGTTGGTTATTGGTAGTTTAAGAGAAATGGTATTGATTATTATAAGCTGATTTTGTATCTGACAGCCTGTTTCACGATCTTATTCAAGTAGTCTGTTGATTTTTGTTTTTGCCCTTAGTTAATTACATCTTTTGAAAATAGTGATAATTTTGTTGCTTCTTTCCCATCCGTATACTTATTTCTTTGTCTTTCCTTACAGCATTGGCCAGAACTTTCAAAACAGTTGCTATGCCAGTGGGCGTCTTGTTCTCAATTTTAAAAGGAGTGAGTCTAAAGTTTCCTCATTTCATATGATGTTTGCTTTAGGTTTTAGATGCACCTTTGTTGAGTTAAGTTAGTCCCCTCTATTTCCAATTTACGGAACATTTTCGTCATACATGAGTGTTAAGTCTCATCAAATACCTTTTCAGGATCTGTCTACACATAACTAAGATGGTCTCAGGAGGCTGTGTGCCCACATCATAAGCCTATGCTAAGGTTAAGTTGCAAGCAAAAGAAGATTAATAAGAAGAGTCTTTAATATTTCTGAACTCTAAATATATAAATTTATGGTAACCATCTCATGATTCCAATAGAAGTTTATTTCACCATTAGGTGAACTTTTTCCTCTTGCTGTTAAGAGTCAGGATTTAAATAGCTGGTGTGAAGAATGAAAGCCATATTCAGCATCATAACTGTGGTTGTCAGCATGACTATAAATATAAGATATGTAAGATTATAGTTTCCTTACTCTGTGGCTCAGTTTCTACTCCAGGTATAAATCTTACTTAAGTATATCTCACACAATGTAGTTCAGCGGGTAGTTAATTCTTCAGCATCCATAACTGTTAGGGTGTTGGTTCTCATGGCCATCGCTCAAGCATCTCTGTATGGTTGGGTTTTTTTCAAACTAGCTATTTTTTCCTAACTATAAAAATTACACCTTTTTATTGTAGAAAATTTGCAAAATATAGAGAAGCAATTCTTTAATCCTGCCTTTTAGCACCGACTCCTGTTAAAATTGTTGGTTATTTTTTTCTCTCTGACTCTTTTTTCGGCAGGGAGAGGGGCATGTTTGTGGAGGAGGAGCGTACACTTAAAATTGAGCTGTATGATTTGTATCATCTCCCCTTTTTCAGGGTTAGGCCATCAGCTCATGTTTGTCTTGCTTCCAGTGATCCTCTGGGGGGAAAAAAAGCAATAAGAAAGGTTTGATTAGTTTATAGGCATTGGGTAATAACTTGCTGATTATTTAGCAATTCCCAACAGGCTATGCCTGAGGGAGCCACTGTATGACAGCCTGGCCTCATGGTCACTCTGTGGAGCAGTCATAGCCCAAATGCCAACAGACTAAAGGCTAGCTTGGGGAGGAGAAGTCTGTTTCAGTTCAGTTAGTGTCTTTCTTCTTAAGGCCACAGTTGCTTTCATCTTTCAGGAAATAAAGAGTGTGCATAAAATAGTGGAAATTTCTTTTGACTTTGAAATAAACCTAACACAATTGTCTTGTTTCCCTAATCACCTTTTGCTAGTGTGATGAGTGGTGAGGGAGCGGTAATAAATAGAGGAAAGTGGCAGAATTTATAAATTAACATTCCCTTTAGCTGGTAGATTCAACAGACGACTGTCCTCCCCTCCTCACCCCTTCACTTCGCTGTTGTTTTCGTTTTGCCGTAACACCTGTCATTTTCTAAAACTGTTGTCTGTCTTCCCCATCCCTCAAGGAGAAAGTTCTTCAAGGGCAGGTATCTTTGTTTTGTTCCCTGACAGATCCCAAGTACCATGAGCTGTGCATGGCACGTAGTGTGTCCTCAATAACTGGATCCATAAAACAATCCATGGAGAGGCAGCACTGTGATACAGAGAAGGGAAATCTAAGGGAGGGGTGAGGAAATAAAGTTCTCTTAGCCGCCTTGACAAACATAAGCTAATAGAATCCTCATTTCCTCTTTGACCTTGTAAGTGTAACTGTCACTCAGCCACAGGACATCTATTTTAGCCCCTCCGTGGAGCCTATGGTTTCTGAAAGTGGTGTGTGAGTGTCTGTGTTGCTGACAAGCACATGGTGGGACTCGGGCCTGGGAGAAAATAATCAGTGCTGACGTCTAGCCATGGGTTCTGGGCCCGGCACACGCTCGGCATTGTTCTCATGAGGTGATTTGCTTAGGATAAATGATCTGCCCGATCAGCAGAAAAAGTTGCAATGGATGTGCCGAGTTGCGCTGAACTCCCCAGCCTCACACCCCGTGTCCTCACCCTTTCTAGCTTATTCTTCCTCCCGTTCCCAACGCTGCAGAAACCTTTTGGCTTTTCCGCCATTTCTGGATCTGTTTTAGGTTTGTCATGAACAGTCATGCTGCGTGTACCCTGTCACTTATTATGTAGCAAGGCCTCATTATATTAATAGCACTATACACGGTGCTAAAAAAATAAAGTTGCCACAGATACACCATAATGTTGTCCTAGAGGCCATGCCGCACACCCAGTCTATTCCGTATAGACTATTATCGGACTGCTTTCATTCTTACTCTACTGCTAGACACGTTCCCACCACTTCTGCCGACAAATCTAAACTCTGCTGCCTGTCCTTCAAGTCTGATCTGAATCTACTGTATATACTAATTTACTTCTCTGTCTCCACTTTCTACGGGTCTCTTTTTCTTTCCTACAGCAATAATGATAACAATAAGTATATTGTGAATTATAATTATGAATATTTATTTTTCCCATTTCATAGGGTTTCATTCAAGAATGAATAAAGAGTAGTAAAACAAATATCCATGTTTCCAGTGCTCAATTTAAGACCTGTAAAGCTGCATTGGTTTCTATATTCGATCTTCCTTTGTAGCTTTGTAGACCCTCTGGTTTAATGACTTAAAAAAGAAAAGATTTCCTTTTATTTACATATAACAACAATAACACGAGTGTCACCTAAAAAAAGGAACAGCAATTCCTTAATGTAATGAAGAATGTAGTCAACGTTCAAAATTTATGTCTCAAATTTTCTAAACTACGATTTGTTTGAATCAGAATCCGAGAAATGTGCACATGTCGCATTTAGTTTTTTTTCTTTTTTTAGTTAACATGTTTCTTCAGTGGCTTTTAGTTGGTAAGTTCCTCTTTCTTTTTAATTTTAATTTTTTTTTATTACAGTTTGCTTGCTGAAGTAGCTGGCCTTTTGTCCTCTAGTTTCCCACATTCTAGAATTTTTAAAATGGGTTTGGACTTAACTTTATTGACCTGTGGTGAGTGAAGTCCCCCTTTCATCTGTCAGTCATTTTGGAGGTTCCAAGTTATTCCGCTTCCATAAATAGAAAGTATGTACTGACCCACATAGCGTGGCCCAGAGGTCATTTCTGAGGAATCTTCCAAAACGTCCCAGGTGTCAGGGAATGCCATTATCAACAACAGACCATCTCCATTTCAGAACATTTTGCCTCCAAAGGAATTTTATAACTCCTATTGGCAAGGCATTTTCACGTTGCCTAGGGTTAGGAGAGAGTTGAGAAGCAAGTGAGTCGTCTGGTTTTCTTCTTGGAGACAGTGTTTGTTGCTTTAAGGATTTCTGGGGCTCAGTGCCAGAACCTCCTTGGGATATTATTGTCTTACAGTTTAGATCTGCTTATCAGGAAACAGAATCCCTGGAGGGTCAGGTAAGAGGAGACTGAGTTTACATTAAAACAAGACTTTTATTAGTGCCTGTTGGGGTCTTGTATTCTTGAGCAGCTAACTGGACTGTAGAGCATAATACTAATACATATGTTTTTCAAAACCATAATTTTCATGGCCTGTACTTTTTGCTGCCACGGTCTAGTATTGTTCAGTCATTGTAATATCTGAACCACTATAGACATGAAGAGAGCCAATTTTTTTATTTTTCATTTTTTAGTCTTGCTACCTTGATGTGCTAGTCGACGTGATAGTTCTGTAGGGTAGCAAGTCAATATTAAGTAAAAAAAAAAAAGAAAGAAAATTGTTGAAATTTGAAGCTATGTTTAGATTTGCTTATTTAGTGATTTGAAGTTTATAAGAATAAAGTATCTCAATGTCAATATTTTCATCTAGTTTTAAAGCCAACTAAATGGTTAATAAACCAAGACTAAAAATCTAACACAGAATGAGACATTTAATAAATTTATTACAACCCTACTTATACTTTTATTATGAGGCTAATTGGTTATTTTAAGTAAAGTTTTGCTTTACTTAAAAACATTGATAACAGTAAATTAATGGAAATCTTCGTGTTGAATTTTACCAGTATGTTCATTCTTAGATTTTGTTAAGTGGGAGTCAGATCTCGGTCAATATTTTGGTGACTCCAAATGCTTAAAAATTAAAATATAATTATTACCAATAAAAATGTTAACCAGAGGTGATTTGCTGGTTTATTAATTATTCTTCCTTGCAGTGATCAGTTAACAATGAAAATAAGCACATCATATTCACACCCAAATCACAGGTAGTAACAACAGACACATGAGATAATGTATTTGAAAAGCAATTTGTAAATATATTGTGCTGTATTGTAAAGCTGTGCCTTACAGAGAACTGCCATTATTTTGGTGAGGCTAGAGCTTAGGGTATATGGTAGGTGCTCAGAATATGAGGCTGAACTTATTATGGGCAGGGACCATGTCATGACGAACTTTGTGTGATCTGCAAAGGAGTTTTAGATACTTCCTACAAGTGATGAGTAGGAAGCCCTGTGGAACTTCAGGCAGTAGAGATTATGAGATTTTTGTATTTAAAACAAAAATCCTAGTTTCAGCATGGAAAATAGAACAGAGGACGATAAGACTGGTAGGTAATCATTTCAGAAGGTATTGCAGTAGTCCCAAAGACAAGATGGGGAGAACCTGAAATAGGACAACAGCAATCTCAAATTTGTAAACTTCAAGTCCCCCAAAACAATTTTTAAAAGATCAGTGCATTTGAAGGATGTAACAGTAGGGCCCATGGTTTTCCTAGAAGTATAAGGTAATATTTTAGAAGAGTAAAGCAATTGATTTCATATCCCTCTTCTATCCCTGGAAGGCATTTGGCAAAGGTTTTCTTGGACCCATATGAGGGATCTCATTTGTAAACTGCTGCCAAATTCTTGTGGGTCTGTTGTGAATACACAGCTCATTTAGAGCATAGAGTAGGGGGAAATGTCAGCTGCTTTGTCTCATGTCCAGTAACCATAGAGTCACATTACTCCCCTTTCCCTGAAGAGGACAGTCATAGTTTTGAGGAGTTAGCCCCACCCAGAAGTTGCTGCCTCATCCGTATTATTTATGTTACGGTCAGTCTGGGCGATGATGACAGTTTCCCTCCCCTTCTCCTCCTCCGCTTTCTTCATTAACATCGGACGGGTCTCATATCTGACATTTACCAAGTGCTTAACATTTGCCAGGAACCGCATTAAATGCTTCACTTAGATTATCAAATTTAATTCTCACAATTGTCTGTGAAGTAAATTGCTATGTTTTCTTCAGTTTACAGATGAGGAAACTAAGGTTCAGAGGGGTTTACATAACTTGCCAGACAAGAGGCAGAGCCAGAAACTGAACCTAATTCTCTCTGACTTTAGAGTCTGAGCTCTTAACTGTTATGAATATAGTTATTACTTAATATAATTTAGTAGCAAATATGATTTCTCTTTTTAAATTAACTCTTTTATATAGCCCCACTCAGTTACAGTCCATGTAATCAAACACTATTGCCTATCCTTTATTCCCAGTTCATAGCAGATATGAAACACAAGTGCAGGAAATCTTCATGGGGAGGGGTAGAATAGTGGAGATGTTTAAATTTCTAGCTTTTTTCAAGGCAGAAGATTTATGTATGCCTTTACTATTTTGCTTGAAATAGAGCATTTTCTGAAATAGGAGAGACACTCATTTTTTAAAATTGAGATATAGTTCATATAGCATAAAATTCACCCTTTAATTAAGTGGGGTTTTAAAAGTGTATCACAAAGCATTGCAACCATCACCACTGTCCAATTCTAGAACATTTGCATTGCCCTAAAAAGAAACCCATGCTCATTGGCAGTCACCCTCCGTGTCTCCCTCCTGAGACACTATTTTCAAACTTGCTGTATACCAAGACACAACCCAAAGCTATGAAAAAGATTTTTAGAATATCTACAATCCCTCTATCTTTAATGCAGATGATAACAACAACAATACTGGTATCTAGTTTACTATGTGTGAGGGACTATTCTAAGTGCTTTATATATATTTATTTAAATTTCACTATGATCCCATGAGGCAGCTTCTTTATTAAACTTATTTTACTGATGGGGAAATTAAGGCACAGAGAAGTTAAATAACTTGCCTCATATTATCTAACTTTAGAGACAGAGCTAGAATATCAATCCGGTCAGTCTGGCTTTGTAGTCTGTGTTTTTAATTATTACATATGTTTTAAGCTGATCATATGTATATTTGAAAGTGATATGAAGACCTTGAAAAGATTGGGCCAAGTGAAAGAAGCCAGTCTATCAGAACAGACTGCATATTGTATGATTTCATTTATATGACATGTCCAGAAAAGACAGATTTATAGAGGCATAAAATAGATTAGTGGTTGCCTAGGGCTGGAGGTGGAGGGGTGACTCTTGAGAGGAAATGAAATTTCTTTTTGAGATGATGAAAATGTTCTAAAATCAATAGTGGCGAAGGTTACACAGCTCTGTGAATCTGCTAAAACCCACTGAGTCGCACATTTTCAGCAATTGAATTGTACGATATGTTAATTATAACTTAAGAAACCTGTTTTTAAAAAATGATTTAAGGAGAAACAATCAGAATGATTTTCTGTAGACTACCTTTTTCTTTATCTGAAAAAAGAATGATATGTGTATTTACATGCACACACTAATATAGGCAAAAAGAATTCCCACCTGTAGGGCATACATGGGTTAAGGACTAATTCTATAGGCTTCAGAGAGGAGCTATCATTTGAATTGGATCTTAAAAGATAATAGGAGTTTATCCAGGTGATGAGTTATGTGCGTTTTTAATGGAAGAGTAAGGCACTCAGCTGCTTCAGTCAAAACATCCAAGATGTATATTGTACTCTTTTTTTTTTTCTTTTTCTTTGGCTGTGCAACAAAAACTTCAAAATCTCAATGGCTTGTCACAACAGTCGTTTACTTTCATTCTCATAGGTCCGAAGACTGGCTATAGTTTGGCTGATCTAGGCTTGGCCAGGCAAAACTCTAAGCTTCCGATTAGGTTCAAGTCTGTTTTCCCTTGTCTTCATTCGAGGGCCCAGGCTAAAGGGAGAGGGACTTCCCAAGGCATACTCTTCTCATGGTAGGTTATAAGGAGACAGGCTGAACCATAAAATATGGTTTAAAGCTACTTCTGCTCATGTCTTCTCCACTGACATTCATCAAGTCACATGAAGAAGTCCAAGAAAAATGTTTCAGGGAAAAGTATACTCTGCCCACAATGGGAAGCAGTGCACGATTACGCAGCAAATAATATAGATACATAATTCTGTTACAAGAAGTGACAATTTTGAATAGCGTTTTGATCTACAGAGTATATAAGCACAAGAAATAGCTGAACACAGCAGGATCAGAGATGTGAATGGACATGGGTATAGGAATGACTGAAAGTCAGGGTATGTCAAGGATGTTAGAAGGTTGGGGACAAATTGTCAATTGTGATTCACTGATTCTTGACTTGTTTTAATTCATTGTTGCTGGTCTGAATTTTAAATTCACAGCACTATGGTGTAAAACATTCAAATCTTGGATTATGCTAAATTCATTTTAATACCTGTTCTAAGCCTTCCTCCACCTGGCTGTTGGAAAGTTTAATTTTAGGCAGCATTGGAGCTCTTCTTCCTTCCCTGCACCCAATAGTACCAGAGAGATTCCTGGATCTACATGGTGCTAGAAAACTGGAGGAGGGGCCTTGTCTTTAGGCTGCAGTGGCTGCTTCCTACTGTAATGGGAAAACCTATCATTCACATATGCAAACTTAGATTTAGGGAATTTTTAAAGTTTTAATCTGTGAACCCAAGAAGTTTAATATGAAACATTTTTTAAAAAATGCTGTGAAATGCTTCTGTCTCTGATGGAATAACTGGTATCAGACTTATACTCTCAGTGTAAACCACTATAAAACTGGGAAGACATGTGAGGCAGCTGTTTTCAGGCACTGAACAACAGGCAGCACAGGGCTGTGATCCTGAGAAAGGAAACACCAGGTGAGTCCCATAGTCACTCTGGCTCTTTGCCTGGAGGCACTTTCCCAACTTCAGCCTAGGGAGATGGAGTTCAAGTGAGAGCAATGGTCTCACTGAATTGAGGAGGTCGAGGTCAGAGTTTGGGGCTGCTAACATGGCAAGAATTTGTAGGCCAGGGTAAGGAGGAGAGGCATAGTAAATGTGTAGAGGGACAGGAATTTGCTTGGGGAATTGCCTCAAATCTTTGGCCAAGGGTTGGGCCAAGCATGCACAGGGCAAGACTGTGAGGTCTGACGCAGAGTGGCTGCTGTGGGGCTAAGAGCAGAACAAAGACACCTGAGGGTGCACAGTGCTGAGAAATGTTGGCGTTCTAATCCGGCCAGAGTGAGGGAACTTGATGGGCACTTGAGGCATTCATTTGAGACCTCAGATAAGACAACTTTAGGAGCGATAACATCCTAGAATAAAGGCCATACCTCAAGACTGAGGGCAAAGCCAAAATAGAACACAGACAAACAGTAGACATATTTAATAAAGCCCAAAGTTGGTCCTTGGAAAAGAGCAACAAAATTAGTAACCTCCTAGCAAGGCTAAGAAAAATAGGAGAGAAAACACAAGTTTTCCATATTATTAGATCATACAGATATTAAAAGGTTATTAAAGGAGTATTTTAAACAACTTAATGCTGGCAAATTTAAGCTTGGATTAAATGGACAAATTTCTTGAAAAATACAATTTGCCAAAACTGAGACAGGGAAAAATAGAAAATTTAGATAGCCCTATATCTGATAAAAGTATTGAATTTTTAATTAACAACTTTTTCTTGACGTTCTCTAGGCCTGTATTATTTCACTGATGATTTCTATCAAATGTTTAAGGATAAAATAATACCAGTCTTACAGACTTTCAGAAAATAGGAGAAAGAAACACTTCCTAATTCATTTTATGAGGCTCGTTTAATCCTTATACACAAATTTGACAAGGACATTTAAAGAAAAGACTATGGACTTGTGTCCCTTGGGAAGGTAGGTGTAAAATCTTCAACAAAGTAGTAGCAAATCGAAACGAATCGAAACGTCCACTATAAAAAGAATAACATATTTTAAGCAAGTAGGGTTCCAGAATGCAAGGTTGATTTAACATTTGAAAATCAATGTAATTCGCCACATTAACAGAATAAAGGAGAAAAAAAAAACCCACGGATTATCTCAATAGATGTAGAAAAAGCATAAAATTCAACACCTATTCACGATTAAAAAAAAAAGAAATCAAAACAAAACAGTATGTGGAATTAGAGCACAGTCTTGAACTATGACCTCTGTTGCCCTGGCAGGAATCCCAGTGATCAGAGGTGCTAGCTGCCTAGATGGCCCAGCAGAAGACTCTGTGCAGTCTTGAGGACACAATTAATTGGCCTGTGATTACTTGCATTTGCTATTTGTTGGGGAATTAGCATTCTAGCTTATATCAACCTCCAGACATGACTGTTAGTTTCTATAGCAATCTTGTACTCTGTTAAAATATTATCCCTGGTCTCTATTGTCGCAATCTATAATACAAATCTCTCGACTATTTCTTCTCCCTTTATCTTATCCTAGCTGCTATTTGGAATGTTTCACTCCCAGATACACAGGTTTCCAGATAGATATATTATTTCCTTTGCATCATACTGTTGCCCTCTTCTGTCAGAGATCTCTTTTATGTCAAGGGAGCCTTTCCACTGTTGAATTTTAAATGTGAACATCCTGATTTAAGACATTAAATCTTCACTGGTGCCATCTAAGGAATCCACTGTTTGTTGGGTTTGCTTTGTCTTGGCATAACTCTGAATAGAAACTACAAGAAGATTCCATATACATTTTTCTGCCAAGTACAGTGGCCTCTGGTTCTATGCATGGCAAGTTTTAATTTTTGGCATTTGTTTGTATTAAGTCTGGTCCCTTTTTTTCATGGTGCTTGGATGTTGGTGCTCCTTAAAATGATCTAAATCACCCACCCTGAGAATGTAGTTATTTTAAACTCCAATTACAGGTTGTTTTCCCTTATTTTTTTTTCTCTCTGAATCTTTAGTTTTCTGAATTCCTTTCCAGATTTATCTAAAGTACCAAGAATACTTTAAGATAGTCTGAAGAGTAGAGAAACTTCTCATGTCTTTTAAAATCTGTGGCAGAAAAGCTAGCTCGTACTTAAAACAGATAAGGAAAAGAAACAAGATGTCCACCTTGCAGATCTCTGTGCATTTATTAACACTGGGTTAATAAAATTTTTTGGCCTCTCCTGGAAACTGTCCTAAACGCTGCCTGTTTTCACATGTTTGTTCTTGTTATCTGCAGCCTCACCCCGAAGTTTCATTTTAGGGTTTTATCAGCAGTTCTGCAACTACTATCTTATGTATTATCTGGACATTTATTACGTGCTCAGCATAATGGAGCTGTCAGCTTTAATGTGTCACTAAGTTTCTTAGCTTAGACATGCATTTACTTATGAGTCAGCAATTCTTACATTTCCTCCCATAATTGAGATGCATGCATAAAAAATGTGAACCTGAGAGAGTACTTAAGGAACTCTTAGGTTGACCTGTTTGAAAATGTTCCTTTAATGTACATTTCCTCAAATTTGGTAGATTCTGAGACCTTACTCCTGGGACCTCCTCCTCCACTAGCGCAACTTTGTTGAAAAGACAAAATCGATATAGAGATTTATAAGCAAATTTTTAAAAAGTAGCTTAAAAAGGAGAAAAGCATTAGCTTAATATGGGGGGGGGGTGGGAGGTGAGGGTGGAATCTTTAAGTTAGTTAAAATAGCTATGTCTTAAGAGTCCATTCTAAAACTTGCTTAAATGAATATATGTATTAGGATGTTTTAGATGAGAGTTGTTCAGTTTAAATCCTGAAAAGGACTGACGGGCCCTTCCACAACTGGCACAAACTCTCATCTATGTCCCGCTATATCTGCTGAAGTTGTTGCCTTCCAACTTGGAATGCTCGAATGAAGCAAAATCTCATATAAATTAGATTTTGCTTCATTCAGCAAATGTAAGACAGTGTATGATAGCAGATTCCTTTGCAACCCTCGTTTCTCTGATCACCTCACGTAAGTCAGGACGGGCTTTTCATTTTTTTCTTACAGTCCAGGCATTCCATAACCTGTTTAACCAAAGTGCAGTGTGAGTCCGTGCTGCTGCCTTGAGGAGAACGTGGCAGGTAGGCAGACAGTGCTGTTGAAGGAGGGCCAGTGGGCCCGGCTGTGCTCCTCAGCCCCGGGGGGAGCATCATGGTCAAGAAGGGGTTCTACTTGTCCTCTTCATCCGTGGCTAGTTGACTGAGTAATCACCTGACAATGACTGCTGGCCTTCTAAAATGCATTTCAGTGATATAAACCAGAAGCGGAAATGCCGTTTTCCTAGCTCTTCTCATTTCCTTCCTGAAACAGATTGGACTTCATTTTCTGCTACCTCTTATCCTTTCACAAAGGAAAGAGACTGTTCTTTTTAGCCCCGTATCGTCAAGAATAAGAGAACTGGGCAATTGCTTTTGAGCTTCCATATTCTCATTTTTAGGGCTTGAAATTTTAAAAATGTGTTCCCATTCCCAAATGGTAATATATTTTCTGGAGAGCTCAGTTCCAGGACATAAGAAAATTTCCAGATGCTCATGAATACATATTCCGCTGAAGGAACCTATACTGGTGAGTCCCCACAAAGAAGAACCTCTTCCTCCAGCTCTACTCAGGCAGCAGTACACCTGTGCTACTCCAGCACTCCCCCTTTGCAGAGGCAAGGAAGAAAGGAGAAACCATAGTCTGCTGTTTTTCAGTTAAGGAAACCCCTTCAGAAATTTTGTTCTGGAAGTCTAGAGCTTAGATTTGCACTATGAACTGGGCAATATTAGGAAGAAGGTAGACGATGTCACCATTGCTTTTGAAAGAATATGGTAAATTTTCAAAACTCTAGCACATTGTATCCTCTTTCCAAGTAGTAAAACATTGCTTAGAATTTCAAAATAAGAAATCAGAGTTTGGGTCCTATGCACCAAATTCATCAAAAGTGGGGCTAATTTGGGGGTGGGTGGGTGTGGGGGAACCCAGGCATCAATATATTTCTAATATATTTTAAAGCCTTCAAAATTTATATCTCTAGCTCTTATCTCTCATCTGGATTTAGAATGGTAGATTTAGGAAACTAAATTTGTAGTTTCCTATATTCTCTCCGTTTTTCCATGCATAGTTTTCATAAATCCTAAAAATCCTTTTGGGGATGTATCCATGAGGGGCCCAGCAGAATGTAGAAGGCACACACAAATTGAGCACTTTGAGGATGTCCTACTTAGAATGGAATGGGCAGGGGAGCTACCCCAGGCCCAAAGGATCAGGGAACCAGGTGGTTATCTGACTCGAGAGAAAGCTGTTTTACAGGGGGCCTTTGATGGTAGCTGTGGCCGTTAGTAGAACAACACAGCCACTCACAGTCCAGTGGGGAGGCAGCCAGGGGCATAAATACCCCAACCTCACTGGCCCTTTACCTTCAGATCTCCTACTGGTGCCACCCATTGGCTGAACCCAACTGGAAGCCAGAGGCAAGGGACCTCCTGGATGTAGTTCTTGCGGGTCAGCCTCATGAAGCACAGGGCAGGGTAGGGGAGGGTGGAGGACAGACCTAGAGAGGACATGGAAGATACAGCACATGTCCCAGATTATGATCTTTTTCCAAAAGACTGCATTGGAAATGACTTATTCGGCTGTTTACTATCAGAACCTATGAGGTTAAAAATTTATAGTTTGTGATGTCAGACGATTTCTTAGTAAATCATGTCCAGACTTATAGATGTGTTGCTTATTAAAAATTACTGAAGTTTCTCAGGCCTTTCACATTCTCTCACATTTTATGACATGCATTTAAAAATCCTTCTTATTTGGTAAATATAACATAGAGTCTACCATTTTACCATTTTAAGTGCACAGTTCTGTGGCATTAAGTATGTTCACATTGTTGTACAACCATCACCACCATAGTCACCATAGTCATTGGAACTTCTTCATCTCCCCAAACTGGAACTGTATTCATTTCTGCCTCCTCCCATCCCGTGGTAACCACCATTCTACTTTTTTATTTCTATGAGCTTGACTACTCTTGATACCTCACGTACATGAATCAACATATATTTCTTTTTATGACTTAGCATAATGTCTTCAAGGTTCATCTGTGTGTAGCATATGTCAGAGTGTCCTGTTTATCCACTCGTCTGTCAGTGGACTCTTGGGTTGCATGAAATACATTTTTAAATGTTATTTTATTTCTGAATATTAATACATTTGCTCTCATGGCTTTTACCTTTTACATGCCCAGTCTGGTATCTCACAAATCTACAAGGTAATAAAAGAACAGGAGCTGTTGGAGCTGAGACGTGAAAGGTGGTGGCAGGAGAGAGGGGCATCCTTTGGAGGAAGCAAGAGTGAGGAGTTTTAAATATGTGGAAAGACAGGAGAATCCACCATGGGTAAAAGAAACAGCATATAAACAAAGGAGCAAGTTCTAGACAGAAAATGCTTTATGGGAGCAGAGAGCATTTTGATCGGCTAGGACGGCACCGAGGACTGCTTAATGAATAAGTGGCATGAGGGATGGTTAAAAAAATGAAGTTTGACCAAAAAATGTGCTGTACCAGATAATTGAGAAAAGTTGGATAAAAGGATTCTTGGCTAGATTGTTTCAGCCTTTGATACTGGTATATTTTATGCTCCTCCAAGGGGAATATGGTTTTGAGGCTTATATTTTGGAGCACAGTGAGTAGTGTCCTCAGAACATGTGTGGGGAAAGTGGTGGGAACCAAGCTAACCTTCTTGGGGACAAGAACTGTCGCTTATCCCCCACATAATATCTTGACTATTCCGTAGTATGTCATGGGGGTAAAGTTGGGTTAAGAGGTAGTCCATAGAAGTGAGGTACTAAAAAAATCACTGCACATTTAAGAATCAGCTTCTCTATGTCGGTCTCCCTCCCTCTCTCGCTCTCTCCCCCTCCTCCTCCCTTCCTCTCCCCTCTTCTCCCTGATATCTTCTCTCCTTCCACCCTTCCCCCTCACATAAGCCTAAGAATCTCCTTCTAAGATTAGTGGTCCGTGGTCAGGTTATCTGCAGGGTTTTGCTTTTTTCCTATGTAGGGTAGATACTTTGAGATAGGAGGCCAGTTGCTTAGGACAAGAGAGGAGAGTAAATGCTCCTATCAGCCACCAACAGGATTAGGGAATAAATATTTAAAGAATACTGGGTTAAAGGGTCAGCAAATGATTAGCTGACTCAGTAGAGCCAAATTTTTAGCTTGTATAGCAATTTGACTCCATTTGGCTTGATAAATATTTGTGAATATGTGAATGAATAATAGAAAATAGGAAGGCCTTGTAAATTCTTGAGCAACTGAGTAATATGTAAAAATCAACAGTCTAAAAGATTAACCAAGTTCACTGACAGATTAGTGGGGAGAAAAGAACTATACTTTTGACCAAGAAGAGAGAGAAATGAAACTTCCAAAAAATCTATAAACAAATAATAAACTCTAGTTAAGATATATGTATATATATGTATGTATGTATGTGTATGTATGTGTATGTGTATATATGTGTGTGTTTGTGTGTGTTTGTGTATGTGTGTGTGTATATATATATATATATATATATATATGCCAGGTCCTAAAAGGAAATGTCTGTAGTTTATTTTGAAATGTATTGAAAATAAAATAAAAATAAATATTTGAAATGCACCAGAAAATAACATGGATTGATAAATGGAAAAAGAGGTGGATAAGTGATAAAGTAACTACAGGAAGATGCTAGTGGTAGAATATAGTGGGTATAAAATTCTTTCAACTTCACTGTTTGAAAATTTTCGTAATAAGATATTGGAGAACCGGAGAGAGGAAAATGGATGCCTAGAAGATTTTGAAGGAGTAATCCGTGAGATGTAAGAGAAGCAGTGTCGGTAATAAAAAGAACATGGGCATTGGAATCAAACAGACCTGACCTGAGGTTTGGCTCAGCTGTTCGCTAGAGAGTTAGGCGTGTTGCTCAGAGGTGGTGCTGGGATTTGAACCCGGCACCATGGCACAAGGGCCTGGGTCTCTACCTTGTGGTATGGTGATGCTACAAGCACCTAGCTCACTGTCTGGCAAGTGATAGATTCTTGAATGGTAGCTGCTGTTGCTGTTAGTGTCCTATCTGTGGGCAGCAGAGGATGAAGTATGAAATTTAATGTTTGATCTGGAAGATTCATATGACACTCTTATGCAAGCCGGACGGTAAACTATTTGCGGAGACTAGAGAGTTTGGTTTTAGATAAGTGCAAATGGAGATTTTGATAGGAACGGTTTCATATCTTTTCCTGAAGTTCAGTAAATCATTTGCTCCCCAGATATTTGAGAGTGTTGTATGTGCTGAGCACTACTCTAGACCAGTGAACAAACAAGCCCCAAATCTCTCTCCTTACAGAGTTTTACATGTTAAAAGGGTTCGAAGAATTAAGGATCTTTGTATTTCAAATGCAGAATGCCTCTCCAAAGGTAAAAGTGTAAGAGAAGAAGGTGGTGTTTTCCCAGCAGACCTTCCCAGTGTCCCTGACCTCATGCCGGACAGGCAGTTCTTTCCCGGCTTTCCCTCAGGCCCATCTGTGTTCTGATTTCCTCTGCAGCTCTTTATACTTCCATCTGGAGTTGGTGGAACAGCTTATATAAGCTGTTCAGGATTGTTTCACAATATATGTTGGGCATCTAAAATGGGCCAGATAGGAACAACTCTCGTTGCTTTTCATAGTGTATACTATGAGCAGGGAAGACTGAGATGAAATCCATGATATTCCACTCTAAACAGAAGGCATTAAGATCTCCTTCCTGGTCTCATGCATGAATCCTGTAATCTAGCCAGGCTCTGACTTCAGCGCCCTTCCAGGGTGTGTATTCTTTGGCGATCACGCACTCATTCCAATAGGGTAGGAGGTCAGTCAGTAAAAGTATTTCTTGAGCCAGACCCTCCTCTGTTTCTGAGTCATTTTCTGTAGAGCAAAAAGGTTCTCAGGGGGAAGCGTTAACTCTTCTTTCAGATGGCAAGGGTTACTTCTCAGTATAATGGGGTAGCTCTCTAAGTCATCCTACAGGGCTTATGTGAATTCTTTACTTGGTACTTTAGATGATGAGGTATATATGTAGTCTAATGGAATTGGAGAAAATGTAGTAGAAGGAAAATAATATCCACGTGGGCCTAGTCTTGAGGAGTTCTAATAACGTATAGATGGCAAAGAGGTTTGCAAAATATTATGTTTTAGGAAAAATATATTTATGACACCACCCTTATGTGGAAATCTGACATCTGGCAACTTCAGCCTTTTGGAAGACAGCCAGAAACTGAGAATGGGGCCTCAGAGCACATAAAAAATAACTGTTGAAAAACTTTAGCACTAACACATGTATTTTACCACCGCAGAAGACTTTGTAGCCTCTCATTTAGAGCTTGTTTACTTTTTATTTATCTGGGAATTTTTAATATTTTTGGCAGTGTTTGTGTGGTTTCCCTTCCCTGGCAGATTATAAACAAGGATCTAGAAAGAGGGTGGAAAGTTGACAGAGGAGACAAACTGATAGCAGAAGGAAGGCTGACATCAAAAGAGAAAGACCTGGAAGTTAAACAGTGCTGGTATTATGTATTATACAACACAGTACAGTCACTATGGCCTTCGTAATGAGCTTACATCCGTCAGCCAAAGAGTAAATCATGTGCAGTGTCTTCTCTGCTGTGGAAGAAGGCAGGGAGGTACATAATGTGTCTGTTTTTAAACATGGTCCAAAGTTAACTAAGTTTTGAAATGGTAAATTCCGTAGTGCTTGTATACTTGAAGTAGCACATCCTCTGGTGATACTGTACCAAGGATGCAGATTTGAGCTTGTAGCTGATTGTGGAAATGATGATTGGTGGTAACTGCTGCCATTTATGGAGCGCCTACTGTACCAGCCCGTGCTTTCACACGATCCATGTCCTGGATAAGGCTCTGAAGACAGACAGATCTGGCTTCTCAGTTTCATCTCTGACTTCTGTGTGACCTTGGGCAGATTACATCACCTCTCTGAGCCTGTGTGCTCTCCTAAAAACGGGTACCAATAATATACGATGGGGTTGTTGTGAGGACTCAATTACATAGTACATGTATGATTATAATTAGATTATTTTTAATACTTAAAGAAAATATGTGGTAGGAGAGGGCAGAGGATGTGGGGAATGTTACCAGCCACTTCTCTCTTCCACTGTACACCCAAGTCATCTCGTTATAGAAAAAAGTTCCAGTAACACAAAGATACACTCCTTTTACTTAACAGTGTGAATCTAATACATAATTAACTGTGTTGCAAAATATGCAAAATATATATTATGCAAGATTCATTAAAATCTTACTGTCACTCTACATTAATATACTGATCTATATTTATCATATGCCTAACATGTTTGTCCACATCATTGTTTTCTTAGATTTTAAATTCAACAGTTATAATCATCTCTTTTTTTTTGTAATTAGGCACTTAGCGCCTTTTGAAATAATTATATTTATATGCGAGATAAAAGTTAGAACCCCCATATCTACCAGCACCAATGAATATTTGATAAATAAAGAAAGCAAAGAAAGAAAGAAAAATAGGTTTGAGGCCCAGATACTCTAGAGATCTTCAACTGCTCTTTGTAAAAGACCTAGAGAGAAATGTAGCTGCTCAGCTGATTGTTTACAGGTGGGCATATGCTCTGTATTTTCTCCCTTTCTGTTGCTTCAACACATCTCATTTTTGAATGGATCTTTACTTTTCAGTACATTTGAAGTCTCAGCCGTTGAGGCATGGTCCTCCTGCTGTTCTTCATGTCACATTGCAGACACATCTCAGTAGGTAGGAGCCAGAATGGCCTCTGTCTGAATCCTGGCCCTGTGGCTGTGAACGCTGTGAAGTTGGACAAATTAGGTTTCCCAACTTGCTGAGCCTCAGTATCCTAATTTTAAAGATGGTTATGGGGAATCAATGAAATGCATATTTAAAATTCCTACTTTTTAAATACCATAAGTCCATAATGACTTTGAGAATCAAATGAAAAGCATATGAGGAAATTATTGTTTTAAATGAAATAAATGAGACAGTAGTTTGATTTTTTTTTAAGTATAGAGTATAAACTTCTTATTTGCTTAGTTTTGACTTCATTATAAATATAGCTTAAGCTTTATTATTTTTGAAAAATAGGTCTATTACAGTAGCTTAAATATTTATGATTGCCCATTTCTTTTAACCTTCCTTCCCAGAGTACCAAACATGGAGCCTGGCTCAGTGGTTCGAGCTATCTTTGACTTCTGCCCTAGTGTATCAGAAGAACTGCCTCTCTTTGTGGGAGATATTATTGAGGTGTTGGCTGTGGTGGATGAATTTTGGCTTCTAGGAAAGAAAGAGGATGTTACAGGTAAGAGCCTCATAATTTGTTATGCATAAAACGGACCACAGGCCCTTTCTTCTTTCCACATTAAAATAAAGCTTAAATGGGAGCCTGAGTCAATAGACTTCAGAATCTATTTGTGTTTTCGGTAGGTATTTACTGTGGTTTCTACCAGCAAGGAGAGAATGTCTGTTACCGTTTCGTCTCTCCTCACTCGTTCTTTCAAAAGGTTGGGCTGGTTAGATTCCAGCTGTCCCCAGCCCAATTTTCTGTTCACTTCTTTACTGCCCATTCCCAAGTCTTTATCCCTTATCTTCAGCACCATTATTTTTCTTATGAAAATACCCATTACTCCTCTTTTTAGAACCCCCTGTTGTTTACCATTGCTTTTCGCTAACTTTTATCTCTGATTTATGGAATATAAGGTGCTCTTATCGTATTTTTTTCTGGCTGGCTGCTTCTAACTTTTCCACCCTTTCTTTCATTCTTTTCAAGGGAGCATGATGCATCCTGTTCACTTCTTCATATATCCATGGTTGGCTCATGGTTATTAAAGCTGTCCTCTCCCCTAAATGTACCTACCTCCTGTTTTCTATGCACTTGGTTTCTTTTCTTCTATTCCTTTAAATATACTTTAGCACCAATTTCTTTCATTAATTAGCTTAGGGAAAAGTGGAAGTTTGCGCTGTGCACCTATGTTAAATTCAGTCCTTAACTTACATATGCTTATGTATGTCTGGGCTGGAGTGTGTTATACCGTTCTTAGAACAGACTCTATTCACACTTAACCCACATTTGGGAGAGAATTGATTATTTCCTAGTAGAAATGATATCTCAGGAATGATGAGTAGGAATTAGCAAGGCAAAGAGGATAGGCAGAGAGAATTGCTTACCTAAAGGCCCTGGAACAAGAGAGAACATGGAGGGACTGAGAAAAGTTCAGTATGGCATGAACTATGAAGGTTGAGGAGGGGGAGATAGTGCTCAGGAGATGAGCATAAGTTAGATCATGGAGGACAGAGTATGCCATGGTAAGGAGTTATGGAAAGAGGAAACCACTAAGTGCTTTAAGATTTTTATCAGATTTTTAGAAAGCTTATGGTTACAGATTGAAGGATGATAGGAAGGGACAAAACTGAAGACAGGGAAGTGGCATAGGAGGTTGTTACAGTAATCCAGGTGAGAGATGCTGATGGCTTGGACCAAGGTAGTGGGTCTGGAATAAGTGGACAGATAGAAGACATATTTAGAAGGTGGAATCAATCAAACTTTCCGATCCTTTCCAATGTACAGGCCCTGTCTTTCTACTACTACCTATTAAAACTCTACCTATCTTCAGACTCATGCTATCTTTATCATAAAATTTTTAAAAATTTTCTAACCCATTCTCTACCTTCTCTGAACTTCCATAGCAATTTGCATATCTATGTTGTGACACTGGATTTCAGAATTGAATTATTGGTTATGTCTGAACTAGATTTTGTCTGCACTAGACTTTCAGATCTGTGAGGGCCAAGACTGTCTTACTCATTTTTCTCTCTTGTATAGAGTGACACCCAATACACGCTTATTGGATTGAATTGCGTTCTCTGTGTTCTTACGTGGCAAATTTTTAATTCAGAGCATATAAACGGGCTCAGAAAAAAAGTTTTTTGTTCTGGTACACAGACAGAAAAAGAAATTTCAATATTGGAAATATTTGCTTTTATTTTCAGGACAGTTCCCCAGTAGTTTCGTAGAAATTGTGACCATCCCCAGTCTAAAAGAGGGAGAAAGACTGTTTGTCTGCGTCTGTGAGTTTACATCCCAAGAATTGAACAGTCTTCCTCTCCATCGAGGTAAGTGGGCCGTCTAAGAGTAGACTGTTTAAAATTAGATTGGTGGAGTTGGACCATTTTGACAACTAGATCTTTTTTGGAGTTTTCAGAAGTAGCTAACCTCTACAAAGTCTTCAGCAATACCAAGATAGTGCTGACAATGACAATACCTTATACTTCAGCAGCATTTTACAATTTCCACAGTGTTTTCTCACCACTATATAGCATTTGATCCTTAACACAGACCTGGGAGGTAGCAACGTGGGTATTATTAACTGCAGTAATAAATAATGAAAATGAGGTTTAAAAAATTGTTACCTGCAGATAAGACGTTTTGGCCTCAGAATGTGAAGTCACATCACCTGATTACAAATCCAGTATCCTTTTTCCACTGCCTATGCAGTGGCCACATGTCAGACTACATTTATCTTTTTCTCATAAAAACTGATATTGCTTTGCTAACAGTATTACTATCAATGCATAATAGTAGGGCAGAAACTGTGGTACGGAAAGAAACATGTAAAATAGCCCCATTTTACTATTCTACGTTAGGTATTGTTATTAAAGTTCCTATCAGAACCAGTTTAGAAGGAAGTGGTTTAAAACAGGCAGTCACAGCCATGTCTCAGTGATATTCCAAGTATTTCTCACTTCTTGCACGCTGATAGACCCATGGACTTCTAAAGATGGACTGTAAACCGCTTCAACAAGTGTGCTCGATTAAGTCCATACATTTCTGGATAAACACAGACACCAGTAGTGTTCCACACACTTGGCTTATGATCAGTGCAATTTTGTGATGACTCAGAATAGTCATCAAAGTGGTAGATTTTATTGGGTACGTTATTAGTATTGTACTTGCTCTTCTGAGTATGGCACTGAAGGGATAGGCTTATTTCTTAAAACGTGCACATATGTGTGTGAGAGAGCGAGTGTGAGCATGTGCACATGTGAGTGTGTATGCAAGGGGAGGGAAGAGGGGGAACCTCACTAATCTCCCTCACCTTAGTCAGTGAAAAGAAAGGAGTATTAGCTTTTGACCTTAACCTCAAAATCAGGTTTGAGTGTTTCTTGCACTTTGACTTTACACGGAGCCTCTAGCTCTGTTCTGTGTACTTCCTTGCTAATCATGTTAGAAAGGCAAATAGAACTAGATCATGATATCGTAGCAGGGAACCTTATCTGTCCCTACTCAGAGCTGTCCCATTGGAGGGCTGTGTTCCACCTCAGGCGGTCAGAGGGAGTGGAGAAAGGACTTCCCCCAGAGCTGTGCAGAGGATGTGGATGACATGGGCTGTTCCTTTCCTAGACCTGGCTCCTGCAGCAAATAGTGGGCGTGGGAATACACTAAATGGGAATATGCAGTATGTCTACAACATTGGAGGAATTTGAGGGTGTTGCTTCTGCAAGTAGCTTTTACATATCATGCAATCACTCAAGTCTTAGGTACTGAAAAGAGAATTTTGTGCTGAATGCCTTCCCTGGGAAGACTAATCTAAGGTGCCCTGAATGTGCTTTGCAGTTACCTCAGGAATCCCAGGGCCACTTAAGATTCTCAGGAAGACCGTGGTGTGAATCACCTGTACCAAGGCTGATGCAAGGTCTGGCTGGGTCCTGGAATCTGTAGATCTTATCTTGACTGGCTTTTAACCAATTAAGCCTAATGAGCTTATAGATGTTAGTGGAGCCCAGAGGAAGTGGGTGCAGCCCAGCGGGACACAGGAAAAGAGACTAGACAGAGATGTACTAATCATCAGTGATTTTATCTTATCCTCTTCCCCAGTAAGTGCACTGACTATTCAGCACTTTCCTTGTATGCTTTTCATATCTCTTTTGGCTCTGTATCCTCCAGTGTGAGGATGGGGAAGTTAGGCGCAATTTGCCTTTTTCTGGGAAGTTGAGTGGGAGACACAGATGACTTTAATTTCTCTTGTTTTTCTATACATGACAGTCCACAGTAGCAGGTATTAATTTTACTAATTGGAAACAACATTATTAAAAAATGAAAGCACTTCGAGTTTATAAGACTCAAGTCTAGGCTTCCTGATTTTCAGGTGGACTGCTTAGAATGGCCCTTCTACTTCTTAGACTGCAAATATCTTTTCCTACATATTAGTGGCTCTGAGCATGAGTTGTATACATGCCTTTATCCCTGTGCTCTAGTCCTGTGAATCCTGTTTCATAAAACTTTTGTGATTTAATATATCAGGATGGGATTTAAAAACTTTAAAAGCATGTGAGATCTTGTTTGAGATCTGTTTTATTTTACTATGCTAACTTTAATTAATTTTTATTTACTTGCCTTTCAGAAATATGGGGATTAATAAGAGAAAAAATAATGTATTTTAATTATAAAATCATTTTATAAAATATGTGGGCATATGTATTCAGATAAGGCCATGTAGCTTAGGGGATAAGGATCCTGATGTCCCTAGATTTAAAGCCAACTCCACAATTTAATAGCTATGACTTTGGGCTTGTTACTTAAGTTCTCTTGGCCTTAGTTTCCTTATCTATAAAATGAAGCCAACAATTCCTATCCTGGGGCATTAGGTGAGGTTATACATGTAAAGCATCTGATATAAGGTAACCACTCGATAAAGATTAGCTGCTTTTATTATTCTTAACCCAGGATTCCTGGAGTTCATAGATGTGCTTTAGGGGGCCTTGGTTCCCAATAATTGTGTGAAGTTTTGTGCGCATGTACATTTTCCCAAGGAGATTCTAACTGGAATCGGAACCACTAGTGGTTCTTCCAGCAGGTGTCACCCTTCTCCTTCCCCTGAAGCTATCCACTTGCTTTGTACTGTTACCTGTATTTCGAGCTATATTTAAACTCGGCAGTAAAGTTATCTCTTAGAAGCATCGATTTGCAGGTGGCCAAGGCCACTGACTGTCCTAAAACATAAAAGAGAGGGAAAAAAGAAGAGAGAGAGAGAGAGAGAAAGAGAGAGAACAACAAAATGAGAATATGACAAGGAAAAGACAGAAAGAAGAGAGAAAAAAGAATTAATAGGAGTGATAATATATCACTAATAATTGCCTATATAACACAGAATACTTATCCCTTGCCTAAAACCTCCTGTTTATAGGCTACCTCTCCAACCACCAAAAAAGACCAATAAAAACTTATATTTATCAGTCAAAGCACTTGTGTCATAAATTTGTAATGTCATGTGTGAGATATCAGGATTAAGGTTCTGATATGGCTCATATGGAAACCTAAGCACAATATCTGGTCAGTCTGCGTAAAGCAGACAGTCCCCTGGGCATTAGGGGACCTCACCCCCACAGTCAGTTAGTTATATTCAGATTCTAAGAAGATTTGCATTTATTCTTACCATCTTATTCCTAATGAATTTCTTAGTTAAAGTAAAAAAATCCTTCCAGAAGATACAAGCAGTGTGGTGACTGGGAATAATTGTGCATGAGTGAAAGGCTCAGGCTGCCGAAGAGTCACCACACTTCCTTTTTTTTCTGTTCTCGAAATCTGGTCACTGTCTTGCAGGAGTTCCCCATGTTGCTGTTTCAGAAGTCTGGAAATGACCACTAAGTAGCCTCCATTCCTAAGGAATTGCCTAGGATGCCAGGGAATAGCATGATGCTCTGAAGAAAATGAGAGACTCATGCAAAAAAAAAATACACACACACACACACACACACACACACACACACATACATATGGTAACAGCTATAAAATAAGGGTGTCGAACAAAGTTATCTCTAAAGTACTTTGTAAGGTTTAAATAGTGATTTTTTTTTTAAAAAAAATTCAATTTTATTATATAGTAATAACCAACAGAATGACAGTCTGCCAGGTAATAAAGCTTCTCAAAACAGTCCCCCAGCTGAAAATAGGAAAATAAGGCCTATTGAAAGGATTTCATGGAGATCTGGCAAAACAAGGAAAATATTGTAATTCTACAGTTTTAAGAAGTCCAGTTCATTTCAAAGGCAGTTGTGTTGGTGTTATGTCACGCTTTTATTCTTCTGATTCACCAAAAGGTCTCTTGTGTTTGAACAATAGCTGTGTCTCTAGTGAGTTCCCACTGTGGCCCTGGTGGAATTGCCTTAGATCTAGTGGGGAAAAAATATGTCTTGTAATTCTCAAGGTCCTATGCTCTGACCAGTGAACACTGAATCATAAATTAAAAGAGAATAGACATATAGGACCAAGACCCTATTTTTCAGGAACATCTAAGCAAAACAGTATTAAATCAGTGAAAATGTGTTGGGTGCCTACCACTAAAGTGCAAAATCTTACATTAGGTGCTATTTAGTATATGACGATATAAATGTCCAAATTAGCGATATAAACAATAATTTCTTTAATAGTCAGCAGATGGCCCAGATGAATGTGGGCTTCTGAGGTTTTTTTTTTTAGAAAAGCATGCTAAGGTTTCAGGTGGAGAGGCTTGAATAAGAGACAATGCAAGTTCCCTTGTGTGGAATAGGGTCCCATAGGTGAGATAATATTGCATAGCTGGGGTTTGGGTCAGAGGAGATTATGATGGAATATGAATGCCAAATCGCACTGAGGTGAAAACATACGAAAAGCCTTTAGGTAGCTTAGCAACTAAATATCTTAAGAGAAGGTCCGAAGCAAACTTATTTTTTATATATTTCAGGTAGTAAAAATAGGATTATTAGAGAAGAAATCTTTGGCACTAGGAAGAAGCCTTCATGCCTCATGATAAAAGTTTGAACGGGAAAGGATATGCTAAAATTGGTATAGTTTTAATTTTGGGCATGAATCATTTGGGAGACTAGATGAGACAGTGTCTGTGGGCAAGGTTTATAAGAGAGAGATGATGAGAGTTGGAATAGGGTGGTTGCAAAGAGCAAGTCATAAATGGAATAAATATTTTGAAAGAAGAAATTATAGGAAAAAAAGAAGTTAGTAGCATAGAGCTAGTTTTGGAGGGAAATTAAATCCATTTACTAGGGAGTTGGAGTTGAAGAATTGTCATCATTAGCAGATGGAAAATGAATGCTTGCCACGTAAAAGGCACTGTACCAGACTCCTGAAATACAAATGAGAAATGGCACCTACAATAAGGAATCTGTCATTCACTGGGTGGGAGGATAGGACAGGCTTAGTTTTTTTAAAAAAAACAAAAGCATCAGTTGATACTCTAAAAGATAATCCAGTCTTCAAATATGCTTGACTGAAAAATGACTTTTATGATTTTACTAGGTGCTATTCTCTCTTATTTTACTTGGGCCAGTTGCACTGCATTCCTTGATCATTTCTACTCAAGAAAGTAAAGTTGTGTGCCCGATCTTGTCTGATCTCAGAAGCTAAGGAGGGTTGGGCCTGGTTAGTACTTGGATGGGAGACCACCTAGGAAGACCAGATGCTGTAGACATTAAAAAAAAAGTGAAGTTGACTTAGGTGTCGAGTAAGAATTGAGTTAAAATAAGATTAAAACTGATAATCTACAAAATGAATAGTTCATAATCAGATCATTAAAAGCTCATCATAAAACAATTTATTGTAAAACTATAATTTTTTTAATTAAAGTGAATCCTTCAAGACAACTTTGATTTCATTTTTTCCAGAAACAAACGCTATCTTCCTATCCTTTACCTTAATTTCTTCAACAGTAAGACAGATACTAACTGTTTAGCTTCTATTTTATGAAGATAACCTGAAACACCAGTATTGGGACTATAGGCTGTTCAAAAACAAAAGCACCGATTGCTAGAATATTCCTTTAAGATTTCATCGTGATGTATTTTCAGGATAAGAATAGTTCAAAAAGACCTCAAGAAAATAAATGAGGAGTTTATTGCCCACACCCTGTGCCTCCAACAAAGAACCTTTTCCTGGAGCTTTCTTTGTTCTATATTTGATACTGAATGTAATTTAGCATGAGAAATTAGATCCATCTATTCAAAGGACTATAGCGAATATGAATATACTGTTTATCATTTATAAAGTAATCTAGTGGCACAGACTGTGAGGATATTGTTTATATTAAAATTTCTCAAACGTTTTGATCTTGGGATTCCTTTATTCTCTTAAAAGATATTGAGACCCTGAAGAGCTCTTGCTTATGTGGGTCTACTAATATTTACTGTATCAGCTATAAAAACTGAGAAGTTTAAAAAATGTTCATCGATTCATTTTTAAAAACCCATGGCATAGTAAAATAAATAGGGCATTTTTATGAAAAAATAACTAGTTTTCTAAACAAAGAACTTTTGGTTCTCACAACACTGGTTTATATTTTGGAAAATCTCTTTAATATTTGGTTTAATAGGAGGAGACTGGATTCTCATATTTGTATCTGTCTTTAGTCTGCTGCAGCATGTTGTTTTGACTGAAGTATATGAAGAAAAAAAGGATAGTTTTGACCCAACAGACCCTCTGAAAGGACCTTGGGGAGCCCCCCCCCTCACCAGGGTCCAGTGGACCACACTTTGACAATCACTGGTTTACCGGAATGTTCAGTATATTGTCACTAAATTGCCAAAAGTATCCGTGCCCTTAAAATTCTAGGCATGTATTTCCTGGAATTTGATAGATGTTTAAAATGATGAGTTACACTAGTGGTTATAGTAACGTTCTTCTGGGGTGCCTACTGAGGTCACTACCTTTGCTTCTCTCTCTTTAGGCGACCTAGTGATTCTCACCGGCGCTCCCACTGCCGGCTGGCTGCAGGGCCGCAGCTGCTGGGGTGCCCGGGGCTTCTTCCCACCCTCCTGTGTTCGGGAGCTCTGCCTCTCCTCACAAAGCCGCAAGTGGCACTCACAGAGTGCCCTGCTCCAGATCCCAGACCACTCAATGGGACAAGCCCGGGCACTGATGGGGCTTTCTGCCCAGCTGGACGAGGAGCTGGACTTCAGAGAAGGGGATGTAATTACCATTATCGGAGTTCCTGAACCAGGCTGGTTTGAAGGGGAACTAGAGGGTCGAAGAGGCATTTTTCCAGAAGGTTTTGTAGAGCTTTTGGGGCCCCTGAGGACTGTGGATGCGTCGGTAAGTTCTGGAAATCGCGATGACTGTGTTATTAATGGTGAAGTAGATACCCCTACAGGAGAGGAAGAGAAGGGGCCAGAAGAGGAGGACGAGCAACCAGGGACCTACGGCATTGCCCTCTACAGATTCCAAGCCCTGGAGCCCAACGAGCTGGATTTTGAGGTTGGCGATAAAATCCGGATTCTGGGGACCCTGGAAGATGGCTGGCTAGAAGGATCACTGAAGGGCAGGACAGGCATCTTTCCTTACCGGTTCGTAAAGTTATGTCCTACGACAAGGGTGGAAGAAACTGTGGAACCGCCACAGGAAAGCAGCCCTACCATGGCCCCTGAAACGTCTTTGAATGGCTCAGAGGACTCCTTAGGAGCGGAGGAACAAGGACATGAATCTGCAGGGTATACAGCAGAGAAGTCCAACTGTGTTATTCCTGAAACATTCGCTTCTCCCCGAGATCATCTGACCTCTGAGAGTGAAGTGAACAAAACCTCCCACAAAGCCCAGGCGTAGGGTGTGAACAGCCTCTTGCCATTGACTCTTCCACAAAGGACCCTTCAGAAGTAGTCAGTGGCGTTTCCTCCCAACCTCACGTACTTTTTCATCCTCAATTGCAGAAAACCCAGAATTATTCTAGAGCAGGAGGGAGCCCCCTAAGCTCAGAGCAGTTCTCTGACCTTGTCCCTCTAGAAGCAAGGAGTAGAGACTATTCTAGCCTACCTTCCAGAAGAATGTGCTCGCAGCCGAAACCCCTTAAGAAGCCAACGTCTCCTCTTCACAGCAGCCTTTCTCTTTCAGCCTCTCAGGGGGTCAGATCTAGCCAGTTGAGCCCTCAGCTCCAGGGCTGGGCAAGGTATGCTAAAAAACACCACACACCCAAAGCAACAAATGCTGCCTGCTTTTGTGCTGCATCAGAGAGATCAGAGATGAAGCCTGGTCTGCAAGACGAGGCGCCCGCCGTGGAAGCAACGGCCTTCCCACAGGGAGAGGGCAGCAGTGACCTGGATTCGCGAAGTTGACACAGCAGCTGATGGAATTTGAGAAGAGCTTGTCAGGGCCGGGCCCAGAACCAGATAAAATTTTGCGCCACTTTTCAATCATGGACTTCAGCTCCGAGAAGGATATCGTCCGAGGTTCCTCAAAACTAATCACCCAGCAGGAGCTGCCTGAGAGAAGAAAGGCCCTGAGGCCACCGCCACCCCGCCCCTGTCCTTCAGCACCCACTTTGCCCCACTTGCTGGGGGACCAGAAGCTGAAACCCGAACCACCATTGGCAGTACGGCCCTCTCGCCCAGCCCCCCTGCCTCCCTCAGCACAGCAGAGAATGAACACGGTACCCCTTAAGCTCCTAACCAGTAACCATCCTAGCTGTGAGACACTAGAAAAGGAGGCCCCTGAGAGTGTGGACAAGACTTTGGACCAAACTTCCCAGTGTCCCTTAGTACTGGTGAGGATTCAGGAAATGGAACAGGACTTGGATATGTATAGTAGAGCTCAAGAAGAGCTGAGCTTAATGCTAGAGGAGAAGCAAGAGGAATCTTTAAGGGCAGAGGCCCTTGAGAATCTTGAGTTCTACGAGAGTAACATCGAGAGTTTGAATGTGGAACTCCAGCAACTTAGAGGTAAGTGATGAAATAATATATATTTGTTTCTTGATACCTGTAAGTCCAGGTAACAGCCTACCCATGTTTTTTAGGAATATGTTACCATCTTTGATTGACAATTAGAGAATGGTTTGCTTTTTTGGTACCTAATTTCTTATTCTGTCGTCACAATTAGACTGCTCTGTCTCGATGTGTCCTATGACTACTGTGGCCTCCTGACTTTGTTTACAGCTCAGGTAAAGAATCTTAAACCTTAATGACATTCATACTTCCTTTACTACTGTGACATCCGTAGCAGTCGTGCAGATGGGAGGTCTCCAAATATAACTTTCTTTAACCAGGCTAAAGACTGAAGACGTCTAGGCTAAAATGCATGAGAAAACTGCGTCTTGTGTCTTTGTGGTCCAGGGATTAGGTCTTAATAATAATAATAATAATAATAATAATAATAATAATAATAATAATAACAACAACAACAACAACAACAACAATAACAACACATATTAATAATAGTAATAATAACAACAATAGCAACTAACATTTATTAACTTCTTAATAACCATTTGTAATCATTTGTTTACACAAAGAATCTTCACAGCCGCCCTGAAGGTACTGGATCATTCATATGGCTACTTTGCAATGAAGAAACTAAAACTTGTAAAGATTAAGTAACTTGCCAAGGGAGCAAGGATTTGAGCTCATGTTTTTAACTACTCTGGTTTACTACTTCCCACTTTGCACATTCCAAAATTCAAATGCTGTCCCTTAATTTGGGGGCAATCAGCCTCTGGAGACCTCCCGCGTGTTCACTAGGCTACGAGGAGAAATAATTTACAAAGTAGGAACAGAAAGAGAGTGAGACAGCAGCATTTGGTCTAGGGCCCAAGGCGAACATGACTGCATGCCACTTCAGCATGTGTGCCAGAGAGCTCTGAACCTACATGTCATCAGCAAAGTGAATAATGAAAAGTAATGGGTCTAGAAATTGCAGGATACCAATAAGACACAAAAGCAGGAGAGTGGTGGCCCAGAAAGATTGGATCAAGATAGCAGACCAAGTACACATACCCATTCCCTTTGTCCTTTAGATCTGTAAAAGTGAATAAACACACACACACGCACCACACACACACATATATACACACACATCTATATGTGTGTGTGTGTATATGAATATAAAACATAATACAAAATTCCAAAAATAAAGTATTATCAGAAAGCCGGAAATCGAGTAATTTTCTTAAAGATGAAAGCAGATGATATAGAAGAAAGACAGGAAACCTGTATCTAAAATATGCTCAGGAGAGGACTGCTGTGTATGTGGGCACAGTTCTGAGGGAACTCCAGACTCAAAGGCATGGAAGTAGGAGGGAGTCCTAGAGCAAGGTCAGTGTGATGAATTAGGGAACAGCCAGGCTGCCTAGGCCCCTGGGCAGCATTTGCCCTCAGGGTAAAGCCCCAAGGATGAGTGTTAGACATGGCCTCAAAAAGGTGTTCATTTCATATGAGTACCTGAACTCCTGGAGGAATGCCAGATACCTTGATGATTTTAGAGGGCCTGAAAAAGAATTCTAAGGGAAATTTGTCTCAGCACTACATACCCAAAGCCATAGCAAACTCTAGTATTCTCTATTTCTTTCCATACCTATACGTTTCGCGATATACTTATAAACTCTTCTTGCATTAGATATACAAGTGGCAGAACAAAAGTTTCCCAAATTTCAGGTAGCAGGAATTTCTCAATAATGATACTTTTTAGAATTATAGTGTTCCACGGAAATATCTTCTATCATGCAGTGTTTTTGCTTGTTTTGATTTTTTATGAGTTTATTTGACCAAACTGATGACATATATGCAAGGGAGCAAAATCTCAAATGCTCCCACCATGCGGTGTTTTTAAAATGGACGTGTGGATTCATGGACTGGTACAAAGTGATGAAATTGATATTCTTTTTTATTCAACGGATCTTTTATTTCAGGACTAATTTAATGATTCAGTCAGTGTTCTTACTATGTGTTTCTTAATTCTAAAAGTTTAATACTGTGAAAGACCTGCAGTAGGTAGGTAGCGTTTTAATCAGGAAGGCTTTATTTAAATATGCCAGGTACAGCATTGGCTATGTTAATGTTGACTTGATTGATTGTAAGTAGGTGTAATTTTATATGAGTTGCTAACATGGTGAAATTACTGATCTGACTGCCTCTTAAGGTCATCTTTTTCTGTCTTCATAAAAAGTATATCCAACAATACAAACAGTCCCTTGAAAGAGGAAGAAATTAATCAGTTTAAGCACATGCTTTATTCCTCCAATCCAGGCTTGTACAATCTCTAATCTTGACATTTAAAGCCTGAGATTTAAAGGACTTTCAATACAGCACTTACCTAATTCAGTTTGATATTATTTTTAGTTGTTTCTTTGCCACCCCATGAAAATTTCAAGCCTCCTGAGAAAACAGATCTGTATATTAGTCAGTGTGTCATTTCTCAGTGTAGAACACGCCGGTTATAGTGTCCTGCAGACAGTAGACTCATTACGTATTTGATGAATTGAATTTAGTTTAACCGAATGAAATTGAATTGAAGTTGCCTTTCTTATATCCTTGAGCTTTCAAAGATATCCTACCTCTATTGTTAATTCGAACTTGGACTACTGGGGCCCTCGGGATTGTCACTGCAGAGATGACAGTGAGACACAGTTAATGGGTAGCAAAATAGTCCATCCACTTCTGTTCCTTATTCTTCATTCTTTGTTTTCTTCTTCATGTATGGGCAAATGCCTAGCTATGTTTATCTCATTGTAGGCATTTAATAGGAGTTTGAGAAATTAGAAGAAAATATAATTAAGAGGCACTTCTAATTTCGAGACTTAAGTATAAATGTGAATCTATTTGCATCCACAGGGGATATATTGAATTAATTAAATTTAAGTATGGAATGATATACAGATTTCCACAGTAGTTTACACCTAAATATAAATAGCATTTATACTGTTCTTTATATTTCTCCTTCTTAAGACTCTGAATTGCGAAGTAATGAGGACTCATTTCCTAAAATCTCTATTTTTTTTTTTTCAAATCTGATATTACCTTTTATAATTTCTTGTTTCTTGCAAGTATCTTTTAGCTTGTTTTTAAATTTTCTTTACATATGGTAAGTGTAGTTGTCTTATAGTCTGTGTGTACTACAAGATATTAAGTCTTAGTGTGACTATTTTAGATGTTACATTGTCCTTATTAGCGTGGTCTAGATCCCCTATGTGTCTGGTTATCTTTTACTGTGTGCTAGTCATAGTATTTGAAAAATTTTAAGGCCTGCAGGAATGCACCTGACTCCAGAGAGAATTTGTATTTGTTTCTGTCAGTTGTTTGTGGTCAGCTTCCATATTCCCAAAGAATAGTAAGCCTTGGGATTCAGGAATAAGAAAGAATTCCCAGTAATTCCTAAATTATAAATTATTTTGTATTTTTAAAAAACCCTTCATTTATGTGTTCTTAAATAATAATAGTTGTTACCATAATAATCAACAGTGAATAATTTTCCTGTTAGGATTTTACTAGAAATTACAGAGATTTTATGTATGTATGTATGTATGTATATCAGAATTATATATTAAATAAATGCATAGTTTATTATTATTATGAATCAAAATATTGTGACAGGGATTATACATTTTAATGACATGTAAGTGTGCTCTACCTTATAATAGACTTTTTAAATGTTTTTTTACTTTTTATTTTAAAATAGTTTTAGGTTTATAGAAAAGTTGCAAAAATAGTAGAGTTCCCATATACTCTTCACTCAGCTACCCCAACCCTAACTTCTTACATAACTATAAAATATTT
This sequence comes from Eonycteris spelaea, assembly GCA_003508835.1. Classification (NCBI taxonomy): domain Eukaryota; kingdom Metazoa; phylum Chordata; class Mammalia; order Chiroptera; family Pteropodidae; genus Eonycteris; species Eonycteris spelaea. The sequence goes on from PUFA01000004.1 coordinate 20,644,403, forward strand.
ATCAAAATCAGAAAATTAACATAATAAACATTTGATAATATAAAACATTTAAAAGAAGGGAACATTAACACAAAATAATTGTTAAAAGGTTTCCATTTTGCATGGATGTTGATCGAATTATTCAGAATGTATCCAAAAGCATTTCAGGTAAGGCAGTTCGGATGCATGTTGCTTCATGTGAGTTCATTTTCTTTTTTAACTATGAAAATATTTTGTGTATTTGCTCTGATTTTGGCTTTGCCATTGAAATTGATATTTTTTTGCTGATTCAAGTTTTAGACAATACATTTGTGGCAATATTTACATCTTCTCTTTGCATTTATTCTGCTAAAATATTTACCAAAAAATGATAACATACAGCAAATAATAAACACTGGAAAACACGGTAAACATTTGTGAGTAAAATTCAAATAATGGAGCAGTAGCCTCTCTGAGCAAGATTTAACAATACTACCCAAAATCATGTGTCAGAACTGCCAACTTAAGGACTTATTTTGCTTCTAAACCTTGACATTTCTTGGACCATCATTTATAAGATTTGTATAAAATATACTGTGGAAATAGTTTATTAATACTTATTTTATTTGCAAGAATGACTCACTGTTAACAGCACATACACAAACACATAACATAGCAACAGCTATAAGCAAAACTAACTGATTAGTTTTTGATTACTGCTGTCCTATGTACTTTTGTTCTGGTGAACCTTAATCTTTTACTTTGTCAGTCTTTTCTGCTCTTGCTTTCCATTTAACATTGGAGGATTCCTTTAAACTAGTAATGTCTCTATCCTTACTGTTAGGCTTTATTCTCTCAGGAGTATTAATAATATTTTCTCCTGGTTTCCAAATTTCTCAGCTGATTTTTCTTAAGATTCAGAAGGACATATAAATTTTCCCAGAAATTCTAGGAAGGAATTCCCACATGCAAACACTAGTCATTCTCAGTCCAGTTCTACCTTAAACTGATATCAAGGCTTAAAGTACCTCAAACAACCAAAGACCCCAGCTATAATTTTGCAAGAGGGCTGGTCCAATTTTGTTTCACCCTTAGCTTATTACATACAAGGTCTCCTTTTAGACTCTCCTTGCAACTCTGGCTTTGAGTTTTGGGCCCCTTTTCCCCAGATGGCCATTGAAATGAAAGTTCCATTGTCTGAGACTGGCAGGCACCCTGGGGCAGTGCAGTTTCTGTGGTTATTTACCTCTTTGGATTCTAGTTTTCCTTTTGGTTTTGGTCTGTACGATACCATCTTATTAGTGTGTTATTGCTTTTAAGATGTTTTTAATATTGTGTAAGCTTTTTTTTTTTTTTCCTATGAGAAGATTAGTCCAAATAACCTAAAATTCAATTAGTAGAAATAGAAAGCCCAGTACTAGTAGTTTTAAATGAGCCACGGTTTGGCTTTGACTGAGAATTATAAGTTTTAAATTTGGAATTGTTATATAGGGTCAGGGTAGAATATTAGGAGGCATTTATGATTATAGTGTATTGGGGAATGAAATGTCACTTTGTGGGCTTCAGGATGGTACTCAGGTCAACCACTCATTCATCCAGCAAATGACCATTGAGTTTTCACCATGTGCCAGGCACTGTGCTAAGGGCAGGGTATATACCACGGTCAAAAACATAGGTATGCTCTCTGCCCTCAAGGAGCGTATTGTCAAATGAATTGCTTAATAAGTTAAGGTCCATATCCAAAATACACCTGCAAATCTGCTAAACAGTTTGACTTCCGAAGCAGTGGAAACTTTCAGGATTGTCCACAGACTTTCAGATTTCCTAGTACCAAGTTACTTTTAGAAATCCTGAGTAGGACTGTATATTGCACTGAGAGAATCTAATTTTAACAAAGCATAGTCCTTTTCTATCTGTAGGAGAGCTTTGCCTGAATCTGACAAATAGGGTCATGCATTCATTCATTTCTTAGCAAATATTTTTTGAGTATATACTATGAGCCAGGCACTGGCTATACACTGATTGATAAAAAGGACAAAGTCATAAAATCATGGTATCATTCATACATGTGTATATTTGAAACTCTAGTGATCATACTGATATTGACCTCTATATCACATTGTCTGTCATGCTGCCTTTGAATCATGCCATGGTTAATTCTGGTATGGGCCAGAAAAATTCCATTGTTCTAAATCAGCAGATAATAAACTATAGAGTGAGTCAGCCTTTTCTGCATGAGGAAACTTGCCCCTAAACTTTCCTCTTCCCTTTAAGGTAATGCCAAGAGGAAGGTTGAACAGAGACTCTCAGGGTAATTTTAAATTTTAATTTAAAATGACTGTTGCATATCAGATCAGAATATATTTTTCAGGAAGTAACATTTTCAGCAAGATTTTGGGTAGGATCTAAGGCCCACTGAAGAGATCCATTAGATTAAGAAGTTGGAGAATTACTGATATGAAACAATAAAACCTTTATCCTAAAGTGATACATAATATTCTAGACAGATTTTTAAAATTTGAAAGTGTGGTTTTTCTATATACAGAAGCAAGTTGTTATTCTGAAGTCTCCATGGAATGTTTCAGATATAAGAATTCTTCTGAAACTAGTAAAAGATAATAGAGTTAAACAGCCAAATCATTTTCTAGTCTTTCAAGATAAAAGTGTATGATATATGAAAAGATGCTCAACTTCACTAGCTATTAGGGAAATGCAAATCAAAACCACAATAAAATCCCACCTCACACCTGTTAAAATGTCTTTTATCAACAAGACAAGCAATAACAAGTGTTGGAGAGGTTGTGGGGAAAAGGGAACCCTCATCCCCTGCTGGTAGGAAAGCGAATTGGTACAGCTGCTATGGAAAACTGTATTGGCTAGGTAGAAAACCAGAGGAGAGAAGGAGCATTTAGGGGGATCATTTTATAAATTATACAAATGTCTAACCAACGTACTATATACTTGAAAGTAATATAAACAAACAAACAAACAAGCAAGCAAACAACAGTCTAGAGGTTTCTCAAAAAATTAAAACTAGAATTACCATATGACCCAGAAGTCTCTCCTCTGGATATCTACTCCCCCAAATCTGAAAACATCCATAAAGATATATTCATCCCTGTGTTCATTGCAGCATTATTCACAGTGGCCAAGACTTGCAAGCAACCAAAGTGTCCTTTAGAGATGCTTGGATAAAGAAGATGTGCAACATATATATATATATATATATATATATATATATATATATATATATATATATATATATATGGAATATTAGCCATAAGAAAAGATAAAATACTGCCATTTGCAACTACATGGATTAATTTTGAAAATATGCTAAGTGAAATAAGTCAGAAAAAGCTGGAAACGGTATGATTTCACTCACATGGAATACAAAATTGAAAGCAGCAAATGAACTAGGCAAACAAAAGCTCATAGACACAGACACAGTAGGGTGGTTACCAGAGGGAAAAGGGGGGCAGAGGGAGAAAAGGGTCAAACATGTGGTGACGGAAGAAGATTTGACTTTGGGTGGTGAACACACAATACAGACCATGTGTTACAAAATTTTACACTTGCAACCTATGTCATTTTATTAACCAACGTCATCCCAATAAACCCGATAAAATAAATATGAAAAAAATTTTAAAAACTAATATTAGAACCTGTTAGAAGCTGCTTTTTTAAAAATGCAGGCTCACATAAAATGGACCCTAGATAGGTTATTAAAGCTCTAAGCCAAAGTAAGTTTTTTCCGTAGAAGTTAACATGTTAATGAAATGTCATTACCAGGCGCAAGTTTGGAAAGGAAAGGATTAAACAAACCACTGTTGTGTAACTTTTAACTTAAGAGACAACATCCATGACGAACCTATTATGTCTTTTTCCAGTCAAGATGTTTACTGACTCCACTTTTTAAACCAGCCAGATTGCAAAATGCAATTCATTCTTTAAGTAATTGGAAATCAGCATTGCAAATGGATTTTGATTGCTAGAAAAAATGTTAGCTTTTTCTGATTAGCAAAGCACAGCCGAAAATGAAGATGGAAGAGACAAAAATATGGACTTCATAATGGGCTCTGGAAAAATAACGGGTTTTCTTACTTTCTTATTGCCCGTGACGAGAGTGTTTATGTCACAATGAAACGGACAGCTCTGTGACAACTGAAAAGCAGAAAGCATAAAGAAATGAGTATTGAATTAGGTCATTTTTTTTTCTCCCCAGCAACTTTTAAAAAAAGATTTTTAAAAATAAAAAACTAAATATTAAATTTAAAAAAGGTAAAAGTTCATGTAAAAGAAATAATAATCTTTCTGGTTTATCAGTACATAAGAAAAAAACAAGTATCCTCGACTGTGTAATATCTGGTTCAGGGTGTTGTTGCCTCAGTAAAAATTAGCTCAGTTACTGCTGATGGACTTTATCTTGATAGAAAACAGCAACAATAGTCAGAAGCCATTAGTAGTCTGTTAATTCAGGACAGAAACTAGTATTCCTTTTAGGATCGATGGCTTAATGTGTGTCAAGAAATGCAGCTTGGAATGGTTAACTCAGTTATAGTTAACCTGTGAGTCACTAGTCTTTACAGTTTGTAGTGTGACTTTGCAAACATTTCTTTACCCTCGGCTCCGGGCAAAGGGGTGGAGAGACTGGAATAGATCCAGGGACTTCAAGTATTGGTTTCAGTTTTCACTGAGGCTTTGCTCTGTGTAAGTGAAAGCTTGCGAGCATGGGATCACTCAGTCACAAGCATTCATTCCGCCACGCCTCTGAGTGTGCTGCCTCCTTCTGCCGTTCACTTTACCAGATGTAAGGAGACCCAAAAGACTAAAAACTCTGGGACAGTCATTTATTCAACAAATATTATTGAGCTCCTACTGTATCCCAGGCAGTGTTCTGGAGTTACAGCAGCTATCTCTGCCCTCATGGCAAGAGAGAAACAAGAAGTCAGTAAAAATATGGGTGTTATAAAATGCAAAAGAATCTGTGAAATCAGGGAAGACCTCACTGAAAAGTGACATTTGAGTGAAGATCTGAATGATTGTAGAGAGCCAGCCAAGCCATTTTGGGGGCTCTGGGAAATTGTTCCAGGCAGATTGGACAGCAAGTACAAGAGTGTGCTTGGTATTAGGAATAGCAGGAAGGCCAGGTCAGCTGGCGCAAAGGCATGGGCTTTGTAGCACACCATTTAGGGTCTAAGAAGAAGCCATGGCAAGGTTTTGAGCAAGGGTGCTATGATCTGACTTACAGCTTTACAGAGTCACTCTGGCTGCAGTGTCGTAATAGAAAAGACACAAGAGTAGAGGCAGAGAAACCCATTAAGAGGCTACTGCAGTGATCCAGGCAAAAGTTGGTGGCAGCTTGGACCAAGATGGTAGACTAGAGATGATGAGAAGTGCTCCTCGGTATATTTTTAGTTAGAGCCAGTAGGACTTGCTGGTGGGTTATCTGTGAGATGTCGATGAAAAAGAAGAGTCAAGAATGACCCAGAGGATGATCAACCTCTAAGCTGAACTGCCCTCTGCCTAGTATCTAGTATGTGCCCAATAAATGCTATAAACATCAACTCATTGAACACGTAAGTACCTACTGTGTACCCCATGTACAGAGCTGTGTTGGAGACTGGAAGGTGAGTTAGACACTGTCCCTGCCCTCAAGGAGCTTTTGGTATAGAAAAAGGAGATAAGTTAGGGCAATGCAGTCATGTGTCACATAACGTTTCCGTCAATGATGGACCACATATACGATGGTGGTCCGTAAGATCATAATGGAGCTGAAAAATTCCTATCACCTAGTGACCATTGTAGCCATGGTAATACCGTAGCACCAAGCATTACTGTTTTGTGCTGATCTCAGTCGATTGATAGTAATGCTATTGGCTTAGAAATGCCCGGGGGTTATAACCTGGGCCTTGTGAGCTTCCCACAGACCTGACCCCTTCCTAAACCAATGTCATGACTGGACAGACCCTTGTGGTTTTATTAGGCTTGCAAGATGCCCTTCAGCAGTAACCTTTGTGGTTCTTTTGATTGCAAGATGCCTTCAGCAATAACCATTAGAAACTTTGAAGAAAAAAGGGTTATTCCTTGCAGGCCCTGGAGGGTACAGAGCACACCAGTGGGCAACAGAGAAGTTGGGGGGGTGGTGCATGGGGGAGAAGAGCATGGGCCTGAGGTTGAGGGTGGAGGCCTTAGGGTTCTATGGGCTCACTCTTTATTAGTGAATTTAAAACCTAGGAGTGAGAATTTAAAGTACAGGAAGAGAAAAAAAACAAGTGGCCCAAATGGTTATTTATCAAAGCAACCAAGATCCCTAAACTAAAGAAGCCTCAGTGGGGGTGGCGGCCTGGCTCTTTATCTAGTCTTGTGGCTGGCCCTGTGTTTATTGGTGATAGCCTTCCTTGGAGGATGCTGCTTTGAAGTGGATGCCTCAGCAATCAAAGCTTAAGTCACTCATTTGCATTACAAAAAAAGAATAGCCCACTGCCTGGGCTGCCACTATGAGTTACTGAGTGTTTCTGGTGACCTGGTATAAACAAACGTGCGCTGCCAGTCATACAAAACTATAGCACACACAATCACAGTAATTACAGCAGTGGGCTTTTCCCTCTAGGCGTGTAAGGGCACTCTGTTACCACAAGGCCGAAATCGCCTAATGACGCATTTCTCAGACCGTCCCTGTCGTTAAGCGGCACATAACTGTGAAGTAACATAGCAAGATAAGAGAAGTATTTTCACAGTGCTCTGGGAGACCGCAGGAACTCTAGGAATCACCAAATGTCATGGGGCAGAGTCTGAGTAAGGAGGCTCGATCATCAGACTGGAGGAAGGACATGGGCGTGTTGGCGAGGAGAAACTTCCCTCTGCTCTCAAGGTTCTTTCAGCTGGTCTAATAATGAAATAGACATGAGACAGATTAGCTAGAGAAAATAACCAAATTTAATACATACATATGAATGGGAACCCTGCATACATGAGAGGGTCAGAGACAGAAAGGGAACATGGATCCATAAGATATTCTGAGCTAGGGATGATATAAGGTGCCTTGGGGGCTTCAAAGGGTCCTTGAAGAATGATTAAGAAGTGCAGATGTTTAGTAAATAGAAGTTTGTCCTGCTCTACCTACAGGTCAAAAGAGATTATCTCTGATAATCTCCCATTATGGGTATGGCCCCAAATTCAAGTTCTTCCATGCAGTCAAGGGAGGAGCAGAAGTTTCTCCTGAGCCACATTTCTTTGCACACAGATTTATCACATGAAAACAGCAACCCATTCACAGCTTTTGATTAGTTCTGGGTTATAGTAATATGGGGGTAAAGCTGAGGCAGTTTACATCTTTATGTAAACTCTATCTTTAATGCCCTAAAGGCAGCAGGATTTAGAAAAAGAGAAGGGGCTGGGAGGGGGAGCCCCATATTATAACTAGCTAGTCACTTCTCCAAAGATTATTTCTTTTAGCTTTTCCAAACTCCTACTGGATCCTTTTATAACTAGCATCCTTCTTACCTGTAATTTATTCTCTCTTTTTATCTCTTCTCATGGTTGATTTACTGGGTGTGTCTTTTATCATGCTAGCTTTATCAAGGATATTAAGTTGCTAAAGAGAACTTTGTTCTCCATAACAGGTAGAGAAAGATTCACCTTTACATGTAATCTTTACTTAGAAATAGCTAAGAAAGACCATAGAATTTTCGCTATAAAATGGCAGAGAAACCTTTAGCTTTTTATTAGCAGAAATCGAACTTCCGGAACCTCATCTCATATGCTCTCTTATTATACTCTCGTTCTCTGTAACTCCTGGTGAAAGCTGTCCTCCCAAATGATGTTGCCGTCCTGTTGGTTTGGTAAACCAAATCGCAGTCTTTATTGGGTTTAGGCCATAGGTTTTAGATTACTGAGTTCGTCAGTGTTGGACAGGCTTTCTGTTACTGTGCTGGTCCAGGTGCTCGTTGTGGGTCGGTGGTGAGGGAAGATGAGGGAACGGCGGGGGTGCGGCAAGCCTGCCTCGGCAATGGTCCACGTCTGAGTTAGACCATGACAGAGTTTGTTCACTCGATTTGAGGGAAATTCATCTTTTAACTCCATTTTAGATAGTCTTCCCAGTCCTGTGCCATGAAGTCGAACAGATCTGGGTTCAAATTGTGACTCTTTGCGATCTCGGGCAGATTATGCAAACCCTCAGAGATTTCTCTATCTGTGGTAGAATAAGGAGAATACAAGACCCTTCTTGCAGCGTAGTGAAGGTCAAAGAAAATGTATGTCAATCTCATAGCCCCAGCACATAAGGTCCGCTGACAGCGTGGACGTTGCTGCTGCTAACTACTGTCAGTCTGGAAGGTATGAGGGGACAGAACAAATAAACCAAAACACCTGGAATGAAAATCAGAGGATTTGGCAATCTAGAGGCTCATTCAGTAACTGTGAGTAAAGAATCCAAAAGGTGTGTACCGTAACATGATTGGAGAAAGGAAAAGGAAGTTGAGAGGGACATGAACCACGAGTTCTTGAAACAGAAGGAACGCGGGGATGTCACAGAAGCCAATTCCCTCATTTTATAGATGGGTTGGTTAAGCCCAACGAAAAAAGTAGTTAGTTTACCCAAGAGTATACATCTAATGATTGACAAAGCATATAACCCTGGTCTCCTCAGGGTTCTTTTTATATTTTATAAATAGAGATTAGATAAAAGTTCAAGGAATCGTTCCTGGACATCAGATAGATGACCAGAGAGCTAAAAGAGTGATTTTATTAAAGACTGTCTCTTAGCATGTTACGCTCCTACTCAGAAGCCTTCAGTGGTATTTCATTATCCACTGAATGAAAAAAAAAAAGAAAGATCCCTTGGGATCGAGGTCCCATCTCCTCCTCCTCCAGCCTCGTCTCATGTTACTTTTTCCACATATTATATCCTTCAAACTGTTCCCCATGTCCTAGGTTCTCCATATGTAGAAGTCTGTGGACATCCTGCTTGTGCTTGAAGGTGCTTGTCAAATGCCACTACTTACATGAACCTTCTCGTTGGTCTACCAAGGACTTTGCTCTTTGTTGCCCTGCCATAACACATCACACTCGGTCTTACTCTAAAGTACGTGTTGCTCCTGCTTATAAAGAGGCAAGACTAACGTGGTCAACTTTTCTCTTCTGCAGTGCCTCATGCATAATAGGTATCTGGTGTTTGTTGAATGCAAATAGGTATTTTTATACTCACCTTTCTGATTTCTAGCCTCATTCTCCATCCAGTTCTTAAATATGCTCTATGAATTAGATGGAAAAGAGGTTTAAAAAATGATTTTGATGCTTCTCTGGCATGACAAGTATCAAGGAAACTATGAGCACATATAACTGCATTCCTCTGGAGATAAGTTTTACCCTGTAAAATTACCCACACATCAGATCAGAGTAAAAGGAAGTACTTTTTCTTCCTTCAGTGGGACATCCAACCTGTCCGTAGGCAAGAGCTTGAACAGCTTGTGGTTTGAGTGTGCACTACCTGGTAACTTGAATCCCATAAAAGCCGGACTCTCAAAGGAGGAAGGGTTCTGCCTCTAACTAAAGGGGAGGGAGTCCCAAAGAGTTTCAGATGTCCGAGGATTAGAAAGCTGAACTGGGGGATGGGGGACTGGAGGTCCAGTTTGAGCTGCACATGAAAGCATTTATTTATACCCCTGGTTGATTACTAAAGGATTAAAGAGGCAGATGAGACTGATATATGACCTTACCTCAGGCTTTTAAAGGCAGCTGTTTCCCCTACTGCTTTTTCTCTAAAAACTTTAGAGCGCAGAATGCTTCTAACTACCTTCAGCTCATGAAGCCGCCAAGCCAGTTTGACCAGCATGAGGGAAACACCGAACTGCCAACTCCAATCACATGAACACTAGTTACTAATTATTTCTGGCCTCTGTGGGGAAAGGTATAGCTGCTCACTGATTGGATCCTGAGGTTGAAATAACTCCACAGGTCTCCACGCTTTAACCAGAGCAGCAAGAAGTGACTCAAATGCTTTGAGAGACGTTTTAAGGACAGATACAGCTTTAGGCTAAACTGTATCTGTCCGCATTTCAGCCCAGCCCAGGCCCATGGAAGAGAGAAGTAAATCTTGTGTCTTTAAGCACACAGTGAAACATGTGTGAAACCTACGAGATCAGAAAAGAGAAACGGAAAAGAAAGGGCACTGAAGCTCCAGCTGGGCGTCCGAAGATTGCAGGCGTCTACAGAAAAGGGACTTTACAATGCTGGATGGACTTTACGGAGAAGATGACTTGGATCCCGGGTACCGGACCACAGGGCAGAATCGGCCCTTCAGAAAAAGGCATTGTGGATACTGGCATTTTGAGCAGAGTGAACCAAGCGATATGGACCACGATGAAGTGAAGGAAAGTGGAAAGGACTGTTTGCGCCACAGAAGTGGGACTCAAGACTGTGATGGTAATAGGAATTCAGAAAATACAGGTTATGGGAACCCATGTTCTGGGACTAAGGATAATTGGCCTACAGGAAGCCCAGACGAAACCTGGAAAGCTGGAGGATATGGGGAGACGAGTGGATACGTGGATTGTAAGAATCTGAATTATCATCCCGAGGACGCTAAAGAAATTAAACAAGGGACTGGCTACAGGGGTTTGGATGATTCTTCGGGGAATTTTGGTCAACCTCAGAACTGGCATATGAACCACAGGAATTTTAATTATAACACTGAGGACTGTAAAGAAACTAATATTTGTTATAGAGACCTCAACAATTCATATCATGTTCCTGGGGATTATACTAATGGTCAGTCTGTGGATTTTAACGGTGTCGATGAAGGTAAAGAATTTGTCAAATACTCTGAAGAGGGCAGGAATATTTATCAAAATGATAAAATCTGTTCCAAAGCAAGGACTCATACCATAGATCAGAATAATTTTGACAGAGCAAATAAAGTCTATGATGCTTTATTTGCAAATTGTGAGTGTACACTTCAGAATCATAGAGGAACAGATTGTCTCCATGAAATGAGGAATTTGGAATATAATGGCATCGACCAACCAGGAACGATGGCACCTGGAAGCCGAGGGATCACCCCGGATGGGCTGTGGAATCAGCAGGCTAGGGGAGACCAAAGAGAACATTATTCTGGCGTTCCTCCGGGGCCCTCATTAGAGAAGAATACTTGGCACTTAGAGAAAGAGAGAAAATTCAGTGGCCCAGATACTTGGAAAAGGAACAGCTGTCTGCGCCGCACAGCACCCAGCACTCTGAGACGCTCAGAATTTGTGCAAAACAGGAAGAGAACACAAGGTATGAACTCTATTCGCCTTAGAAGTATGAAGCATGGAAATAGATAAGAGGGGTGGTTATACCAGGTACCAGGAACACTGCGTACTTAAGGAACCCGGCTCCCGGCGTTCTTATTAAATGTCTTGAGCGAGATTGAATTCCTTTAGGAGGCACTTTACAGAGAAGAATATATGTAGTGCTCTAAATATGTAACATAACTTTCAAAATCAGTGTTCTCATGGGAACTTTACCTTTTTTGGTTTTGTTAGGCGTCTCTCATCCCAAATACCTTTCCATTCTTAACTTCACGATTTTTGTCTTATGGGGATGGCAAATTCATTAACAGGGCACCAAGTGAAAATTTTCTGGCGTGTTCTTTCTCTCAGTCCCTACATTTCTTTAGACATTAGTGGAAAAGATGTCTTAACTTGTTTTATAGACTGCTTATTCCTTGGAGTTCAGGAATCTTAAGTGAATGATGAGCATTTAAAACTTGTGGAATTCATAACATTTCAATTCTTCATGATGCTTTATGCAGGTTGAATATTCAAATTACTTCATCTCACTGAATCTTAACTAAGCTATCTATCAAATGGGGACATTAAGAGTCTTTTATTGTATAGAGGTTATTTCTTCCTTGCCCGTTTTTGTTCTTCCTTTCAGTTCTCTGAAATGAGCTGTTTATTGTAATTTTTAAATTTAGTTTTGTTGTTGGTTTTTGTAATTATTGGACTCCCTGTTAAACCTTTATTTTTATTATATATGTTATGCTCATGCCAAGCAGCTTTCTTGGTTCTGGTCAACTTGGGGGAGTCCAGGTTATGGCCACAGGGTAATGGTTAGAGTCAGAAAATGCAGAACAGAACAATCTGGAAAATCCAATTCATCCCTTCATCCTAAGAGGAAATTTTTTCATCTACGTCTCCTGCAGAATAGGATCACTGGTTAGATTGATTGGGGGAGGGGAGGAGGAGGGCAGGAGGGCCTGGGGCATTAAAGACTGAAAAGATAATCCCTAATGTAATCCTGGACTGCTGTGGTTTGTCCCTTAGTCTTCCAAGACAGGCTTAACTTAACTTGAATTTCCAGGGCACCATTGTGGCTAAAGCAGAGTCTCTATCTGCATTTATGAAGATAAAAATGAAATCAAACATGCTTTAGTTGGGAGGCCAGGTATTTAGCAGCTAGCCATTTTTTTTTCTAGGTGCATTTTTGCTTTGAAATGATAGGGATTGGATGACTTCTGAATTCCTTTTTGTATTGTTTCCTATTCCCTTCCCCCATGGCTATTCCTTAGTTGAACTTTGTTTCCTATCTTCAGTTCCTTATTGTATTAAGCCTCCTAACTGTAATCAAAGTGTGTTTATTCTGTGTGACTTAACAGGAGTCAAATCCTTCGCTCTGGAGTGTCGCAATACGCCCTGTGATCTCTTTGAAACCAGCTCAGTTCTCCCTTATATCATTCCCATTTTAACGACTCTCTCTCTCTATATATATATTTGAGGACCTAGCTTTTGATAGTGTGTTCATACCTCACTCAATTGATACCTCTTTTTATACCTCTAGTATCCTCTTTAACCTATGACAAATCTCGTTTTTACCAGAAATCCTGTGCTGTCTAACATTCTTTGCTAACCGTCATTGCCCTTCCTGAACAGTACACAGTCACAACGTGTAATTATGGAGAGGAAACAAGTGTTGGAGTCAGTTGTCTGTCTGGATGCAAATCTCAGTTCCACGACTTATCAGTAGTGTAACTTTAGATGAATTACTGAATGTCTCTGAGCCTTGGATTCCTTATTTGTAAAATGAAGAAATAATACCTGTCTTACAGTGAGATAATATAAATAAAACACTTCCATCACATGTCTGAAACATAGTAGGTACTTATAAATTATGATTTGTTTTTCTAACCCACCTTCCTTCCCATTTACAAGTTGCTGCACCAGACTTCACTGCGTTGTCCCCTTTCTCCCAAGTTCCTCCGTGACTACCCATTGGATGTCTGCCCTCAGACCCTGTATTTGCAGGTGTAATTATCCAAGTGGACAGCACCCATCCCTTTCTCCTCTCTTTTTCTTCCCCACCCTGCCCCTACTCTATCTGAGAAACAAAGAGCTATTTAATGGCTGCCCCCAGCCTGCCTCCAGGCTAAAACCAAGTCTGTTCTACCAAGATTTGCCCTTTCCCTCACCTGTCTTATCAGTTCATTCTCCTGTAGAGGCCGCCATCTTAGAACTTGTTAGGACAGGTTTGTAGTGTTTTGCCCTTAACCTAGGGTGTGTGACCCCTAACCCTGGGCCCTGATCCTTACTCCTAGGGGCAGCTCTTTTGAGGTCACAGTGGAAAATTGGAAGTGTTTATTGAGCCTTCTAAGTTGGAGGGACTTAAGTTTCAAACTCTGTCTTCCCAGCCCGAGTCTCCTCCAGTTTCTGCCTGCCTTTGGTGGTTTTCCAGTGTCTTTATATAGTTATTTTTAGAAATATCTTGTCCAGAGTTGCTAAGAGAGGTTAGTACTATGTAAGCTACCACTTTCCTATTACTAGACCAAAAATTGGCACTAAGGTTCTACACTTGCTAATAACCTAAACAGCTATGATGAGAAGGGTACCTACTGCTTCAAATTCCAGGTTAACTGGGTTAGTTTAAGTGGATTAGGATATCTAAATGAAGAGCTCTTATAGAAAGAAATATGAAAGTGGAATTCCGTTGAGAGTTAAGGGTAACGGTTCAGGGTTGGATAGCTACCTCACAGAGTCCTTATATATCAACAAGTCCAGTGTTTTATAAATAATGGGTAACCACCCACGATTGGATCTTGATGTCCATTTAGCAGGTTACAGTTAGCATTTTTGAAAAATAAAAAAGTGAATAGAAAAATTTCAAACCTATCTCACGTAGTAAAACTAAACACGTTATACTTTCGTGTGTGAGAGTGTGTACATATATACACATACCTGTATTATGTATATGCTTATACCAAGTGACAGTGTAAAGGGTAGGTCACAGTCAAATGTTTGAAAAACACTTAAATTCAGCCCACTTGTTTTCTAAATGAAGACACAGAGCTCAGAGAAATTGAAATGTGTGTCCCAGGTAACCAATCAATCCTTAGATCAGAAAACGAATCTGAGTCTCTTGATGCCCAGACCAGTGCTTTTCCTGCATCCCACAGCTGAAGCTAGAAGCACAGCTATGGTTTTAGTCCACATACATGAACTTAGAAATGCTGGTAAGTATTGTGTTGGGGGAGCCAGAAGAAGGTCTTCAGATGGAGGGGTAGCAACTGCGTTACAGGCAGCGGAGATGGAGAAGGATACTGGCCGAGGAAGGACCTTTGCGTCTAGTAGGTGGGGGAGGAATAGTTGCAACAGAGGCACAAAGCATATTACAGGGAATTTAGGAGGGAAGTGGTGTTGAGAATGTAAAAGCAATTCCTTAAAAGTGTGAGCAGTAATGGCAGTGGAGCGGTGAAACCCAGGACAATCTTCTGTTTTGTTTTTCTCCCAAGATAAGAAAAACCTGAATAGATTTGAAAGCTTTTTTTTTTTTTTTTTTTGCCAGTGTTACACAGATAGTTCCACATTTTTAGGAATCTGATAGTCAAGGTTTCTTTTCTTCGCAGGTACGTGAATGTGATATCTCTATAGCTGCATTGTATATTCCAACTACTGGCATAAAATATCTGCCAGTCAAGCCACGCCATTAGCTTTTTACCCTGGTTAATTTCATATGCTGATTACAGGCCATGGGTACGGCAGATGCCATGAAGTCTCTGCCGCCCTAGAGCCCAGGGGCATCCTCGTAGGCATTGACCGTGCAGTGGGAAATGGCCAGCAAAACAACCATGGAATTTCATCATTATTGATGGTGGCAGGGAACGGTAACAACTTAATTTACTTCACAGTTTTCAAAGCGCTTTTTGCAGCTCCGATCCGATTTCATTCTGTTGTGATAAACATGAGCTGTTCATGTGTTTTTATCAGACATTTTTTGAGTACCAAACACTGTTAGGTTCTAGTTAGACAAAGATTACCTTAAGATCCTGAGGAGGGGTGAGGCTATTGTTCTAAGACAAGTGGACTGAAACCAGGCGTCCTGTAGACAGACTAGCTGTTCTCTTAGTCTGTATCTCTCTTTCATGGGCCGTCTTTCTCTTGATGTTTTTGCTTTTCCCGGAACTTCTACTTTGGTACCCTCTTACTGCAGACCAGCATTTTCCGTTGACTCAGAGTTTCTATTCCAATTTCACTTGAGATGATGCATGACCATAGATGTTCCAGGATTACCTTGGGGGAATTCTCATAGCTTCTGCTTCTCTTCTTATCTGATCTGCCCGATGGTTTTAATTCAAATTTCCAGGAGAGCGAGTATAATTGACTCAGCTTAAATTTTTTAGTTAGGCCTCGAGATAGGAATTGACTGTTCATTGATTAGGTACACATCCACGGTCCAGTGGCCATGACAAAGTCTGGGATGGGGGTCATCTAGTTTAAATCATAGCTTAGGGACTGCTGATGGTGTGAATATGGTTTGTGGTGGGCTTTCTGAGTGGGCAGGCATTCTGAGGCTTGGCTAGCCCAGACCAGCCTTGGCATTTGGAAGTGAGTGAAGGTCTTTTGGTCGTCACAGTGGCAGGGTGCAGGGAACTACTTGTGTTTAGAAGGCAAGGACCAGGGACACTAAATGTCTTAGGACCATCGTATACAATGAAGAATTGTCCTGCCCCAAATGCCACTTGTGTCTCCATTGAGATACTGGAGAAGAGTATGTGCATGCCTTCAGGAACTCATAGTTTCGAACAGAAAATAGCATTTAAACAAATAATTAGAATACAATTTTATAAGTGCTATAAAGGGAACTATTAGATCTCTCTCCACCTTGGCTCTACTACCTGTGTAACCCTGTTTAAATTATTTAATCTCTCTATATGGCAGTTTCCTCACCAGTAAAACTAGATAATGTACCTCTGTGAATGTATTATAAGGATTAAGTGAGTTTATAGATATGTAAGTCCTTAGAATAGTGTAATAGAGTCTGGCACATAGTAAATGCTAAATAAACATGGCCTGACATCGTGTCATTGTCATCATCATCATCATCACCATCGTTAGTCATCATCATAGACCAGCACATAGATTCCACGTCCCCTCTGAATTCAGTTCAGTGGGTATTTATGAACTAGTATTTGTACTTAGCCCTGTACCAAGCATTGGGGGTACCTACCTCCCCCCCCCACACACACACACATAGGAGTCTACATATCAACTGAAGAGACAAAATTTAAAAATATGAATTATTAAATAAAGTACACAAGTATATAGCGTAGACAATTAAGGCTATGGACAGTCATAGGAGGAAAGCTCAGTTTTTACCCGAATTATTAGAAAAGACTTCAGGAAGATATTTGAACTTGAGCTAAAGCTTAAAGGAGTATTGGGGTTGCAACAGGCAGAGAGAAGCAGGGAGAACACTCCAGGCTGGGGAAACTGTATGAACAAAAAGATACCGTAGTTGTGGTGACAAATAGGAATAGAGTGGGGTGAAGAACTAAGGTATTGAAATCTTAGAAACTAGGCGGGAGCCTGAGCAATAAGTGAGAGGTGGACCTGCACGTGTGAGTCATCCTCTCAGATGGAATCACTGAAACTGATGATGACGTCTCTGAGGAAAGGAGGGACTGGGGAAGAGAGCAGGGGTCCAAGAGCTGAGCCCAGGACGTGGCCACTGCCTGGGGGCAGGAGGAAGGAGGAGGAAAGCCAGGAAGAGGGATAGGGCGGGATGAAAGCCAGAGTAGTTAAAGTACGAGAGAATGGCCTGTACTTCCCAGTGCCGCAGGGAGATGAGGCTGACACCAGGGGATTTGTCGAGGAGGTTATTGGTTGACTGAAAAAGACAATTTTGCTGGAATAATGATCTGGGAGAATTAATCACAAAGGATTTAGTTCAGGGGGTGAGGTCACGATGGGAGGACACGAAGACCACTCTTTCAAGACCTTTCACGAAAAGAATCAGAGAAGCGACTGTAGTTGAGGGGGGTCATGGAGTTGAACAGAGTTTTCATGAGCTTACTTTTAAAGTAAATCAGTGCTTGTTTGAAGATAGGTAGGTAGATAGGAGGCCGAGGAGAGAGAAAGAGTAAATAGATGGAGGCAAAAGGAAATAAATGTCGGGTCATATTTCTTTAAGAGTTGGGAGGTAATTGAAGCTTTAGAAAACATAAGACATGCCTCTTCTGAGATGAGAACGAGCCAATCTGGCAGGCTCCCATCTAACTCAAAGACTGCCTAGTGGGATCATGAGTTGTAGTCTAAGAAGCTAGGTTGTCTGTTTTCTCCACGAGCCAGTACTTAAATTATTTGTATAGAATGTTTCATCAATAATAAAGGAATATTGGTCTGGGTAGGTGGAAATCCCAGGTCTTTATAAAAGCAGGAAAGGCAAGGCAAGAAATTGAGTTAGGATAGGAAGAGGCAACCTTCTGCTTTCAGGTGGACCTGAGGATGTGCACAGGTTTGTTGGGAGGAGGGGTGGAATCAATGCAGCTAACCTACAGGACCAGAGCTGGCTTAGCCTTCAGCGGAATGTCAGGGTGGGAGCTCAGAAACGTGACACACCCACCCTGATTCCAGTTCGATCTTTATTTCTTGAGAAACCAGAAGGTGCTCACACTGTGCACAACCATCGGGCAGGCTGTCAAGTCGCAAGGGTGTGATAGCGCTGATGGCGTCACTTCTGATAGGAATGTTCTCATTTGTATACATGACTCCACAGCAGGTCTCATTCCACACTATCAAGAAACCCTTCTGATCATAAATCAAGGAGAGACAGGCAGATGAAATATATTGCATTTCATTGAATCTAAAGCATCGTCTACCGTAAGACACTGAATAATTTTATGTACCGTTAGGAAGAAAGAAGACTTCTAGTTAAACTAGAATACTTCAATTAACATGCCGTTAATTGGAAAACACGTCTTGCTTTCAGAAATGTTAAAATGTGAAAAAATGTTCATCTCTTCACCTATTTAAATGTGGAGATGCTTCCACTTACTGCTGACCTCACAGCAATACTTAGACCAAAAAAAAAAAAAATCGTAAAAGTCCTCTAGTTCTCTCCTCTGTGATTTGGAGGTAAGGAATTCAGTTTCCTCTGCTCTCACCCCCCACTCTCCTCAGAGGAAGCTTGAAACCTGATTTACCCCAGCACTGTAGGTTCTAAATTCTAACTAGGCATGGTAGCTAAGTAGCTAAGGCAAACAAAAGTTAGGGTATTTAATGACTTTTAAAAAATCTTTGGGTAGTGTTTTTCCTCACAACCATAGCAGAGCAGTGCTCAGGGTGCTCTAAGTAATAATAATTGCTGCCATGTAAGTGCCAGTCACTGCTAAGTACTATCGATTAGGCATGCATGAGGTGTGCAGAACAGTCCAGTAGAGTCTAAGCGCCATGACGGCGGTGATTTAAGTACTTGGCATTTAATAGGTGCTGAATGAACATCTGTAATCAAATGAAATATTGTATTTTGTGGACAGACTATGCGCATCAAAAGATAAATAGTATCATTTTGCATTGTTACTTGAGAACAGAAGTTTAGAGAAAAGGGTAATCCAGGGCGTTCATCTAGTGGGCTTCAAGGACGACAGTAGGTGCGCGGAAAGGCACAGAGTCAAGCTGGGCTTGCCATGTTCAAGGGAGAATAAGGAAACAAATACTTGAAGTACGTTGTGCTGACTTCCATAATAGCAGCAAGTGCCCCATCCTCCGGGCTCACTGAGTGGAAGTGACTAACTGCCGGGGGAGTCCAAAGAGACCTCTCATGCTAGTGACACGCCTTGTGGAACTAGTTAGAGGCTTAGTGTGGTGAGAGTAAGTGACATAACAGAGTAGCATAGCACGTAAGATTTCAGAGCCTGGAAGTGACCAAAAAGGCCCAACCCCTTTGGTATACACACACGGGAAGCACAGGCCCAGAGAGGTTTGTAACACGTCCAAGATCACATGGGTGGGAGGGGCGGCACATCTAGAACCCCCTGTGTTTTGACTTGTAGTCTGAGTGCTTTATACCCTACCCCTGCTGCCCTTTGAAGATCTGAAAGCCGGTCCACCTCAAAAAGTGGAGGCCTGAGGAGAGAAAAGAGAGTACAGCAACTGTGGAAATGCTAGAGGCACTTAATTTATACATCATGTATGATTGGAGTCCAGGGAAAACACAATTTATGTTCTGTCGTCCTGGGTTTTTTTATTCTGTTTCAGCTAGAAACCTATATCCTAGATTTAATCATATTTTACCATCAAAATATTGGATCACACTTGGAAATAATCCATATTTTGAGAGATTGGGTTTACCCTTCTAAATAAGTATATCCAAAACACTTAATGCTTAAGATCACTCTATTTTATATTATTATTTTGTTTCATGAATTTATTTTTCTTGCCTGTTCAACTAGATTTATTAAGTCAAATGGGCATAACTTAAAAGACCATCTAGTTCAACGCCACCTGATTTGCTGTTCTTGGACACCAGACATGAAAATGACTTGCCTGAGGCTGAAGAAAGCTTGGAAGGCATTTCCATGTTCTGTACCTCTGCCCCACCTCCTGGCACTCTGCTTGATAGCTCTCTCTTCAGTGTTCATATATTTTTGCAATTAAAACTTTGAACAGGCTTGTAATGCAAATCAAACGGGTTTTTTTTTTTTTTGGTGCACAGTTATAAAAGATACATAAAATGTTATGAGAGCAAGTGGAAGTAATAAAAGTAAACCACCTAATAGAAGCTGAAGAAAGTCTGGCTTTATAAAGTAGGATGAAAAAAATAGCCAGAGGGTCATGGAAGTGAGCCGATTTTGAAACATCACTGCAGTATTATTATTAAATATGGAAATATAGTACTGGAAATGGCCACACTCATATGGAGGAGTCATGTAACCCAGAACAGGCCTTGACATTTAATGGAAAGCACTGATTTGGGATGTTCTTTTGAATATGCAGCTTTATTAGCCGTGTGGTCTCTGGCAAGTTATTTCATTGTTTTGTGCCTGGTTCCTGTTTGGTAAAATGAAGCACTTCTCCCTGAAGAGACTTGGTAAATATAATATCAGGTGTGTGTGTGTGTGTATAGAAAATAAAGCTTTTCATGTCGTTTTCTTGGTTGATTATAATCAAATATTTTTAATAGTGGTAATTTATTTCTAGTTAATTATTTATGAAAACTATCTTTACTCTCTTACTAACTTCACTTCTGCTGTCTAAAGATGAAATAAATAATAACCTCACAGTCCGAAGCATACCAACAGCCCACCTTTCTAGGTTTTATGTATATTTGGTAAGTGTTCAAAAATGATCCTAGTGTTAAACTCACTGTCCTGGCTGCTTAAGAATTTGCAGACTCCTGTGCTTTGGGCACTTGACTCTTGTTTCCTCTTTTGGATAATGCCTGGGAAAAGAAGGGGGGAAGCTTCAAGCTAGGTTTCCTGAGGTAGAAACCCTCCCAGCAGGGATCCTACTCCAGGCTATTTGCCAAAAGAGGCAGGGCAGTTAGTTACTGAGCTCAAGCCACAGGGAAAGTTTCTTCTGTTGCTGTTGTGATTTGGGGCCTGAAGTTTGGTGATCCAAGAAGAGGCGTCTGTGAGCCTGTGACCACTGTGCTCTAAGTTTTACCTTGAGCAAACTTTCTCCAAACAGACTTACAGTAGGTGCTGAAGGAAAGAAGCGGTGGGGGCTGGGTGGGCTGGCTGGAGTGTTGCTGTGGTAACAAGGAAAACCAGGATCTGTGATTCCTCCAGTGGGGCCCGGGGAGAAGACGAGCTCATTTACAGATAGTTTCCTCTCAGGGTTTTCTGGATAGCTTGCTAGACAGGCAGCTGTGTTTTGCTTTTCTTATATGACAAGCAAAGTTTCATTTCAACAGCGTTTTATTACTCATTTTCTTCAGCAATTTAAAGAGATTAAGTCAGGAAAGAAACCTCAGATTATTAAAAAGTGAAGAAAGAATTTGAAATGGATTAACAGGGTAATTGAGGGCTGACTGTATTAGAATATTTTCATTTAAAGCAGATGTTCTTTTTTTTATCTTGTTATTCTGTCACATCAGTATTACATGTTCGCTATAGAGAACTAGAAAATACAGTAAGTGAAAAAAGGAAAAAACATCAGAATTTCTGCCACCTCCAAGACTTTTTCATTTTCAAATATATGCATTGAGAATATTTTTTTTTTTAACAAAATGGCAATTCTTTCATAAGCTATTTTGTAATCTGCTTTTTTCACAATGTTCCATATTAATAGATATAAATCTATACCTCAATGGCTATAGTAATCTATTACATAGATATGCTATAATTTCTTTAACCAGGCCCCTTTTAGGAGAAATTTTGGCTGTTTCTGTTTAGGTGACTTCCAAGTTTTCCTATGTATTGAAGAATATCCCTACATGTATATATTTGTGCACTTGTCCAATTATCTACATAGAATAAATTCCTAAAAATTGACTCCTGGGTTAAAAGGCTTACCTTTTATTTTTTAAGAAGTAAAGAAAGTATTAAGGGTTTTTCCTTCCTGCTCCATTTCTTTAGGTACCGAGTTTCTCAGGGTTACCAGGAAGGAGCCGAGGTTCTATGAAGGGGGCTCTCCGCTTTCTCGAGAAGGTGATCAATGCATAAGTCAGAAAGATCCATCAAAGGACATGATAAAATAGGCCTTTCCCTTTATTTCACATTACTTCTGTTATAAATGATCTGAAATACTATTAACTATTTACTTTGTATGGCACTTAACACAGATTCAACTCTAAGGGGTTATTTACATTATACTGAGTAGGATTTTATAGCTATAATCATATGTACATATGCATACATGCATAAATACATAATTATTCACAGTCTTAATGGTAGGTGAACTGTGGCTCTACAGAGGTTAAGTCGTGCTTTTATATTGCGCTGTTTTATCATTAAGTTACCGGGTGGCTGCCAAAACCCACAGGTAGAATTCCAGGTCACACCTTCTACGATTCGCCTAGAGGTAGAATAGCTGTTGGTCGAGAGCATAATATGGGCTCAAATCCCAGTTTTCCACTTACGGAACCAGTTACCGAATTTCTCTTCATTCCTCATCAGTAGAATGGGGACAACAGCAGGGTAGCTATGAAGATTAAGTAAGCTGATGTTTGTAAGTGGTTAGAACTGTGCTTGACACATAAGGAAAGTGCCATATAAATATTTGTTAAAATCTAAAACTAAAAGGATGGAGGGAAGCAAAAAGTAGGGGTTTACCACTGAGTAAAGCCTCACAAATTAATGGTGCGATTTTAGAAGCAGTCAGAAGGGCTCTTCACCATAAGCTGTCCTATCTCGGGTTGTTTAAAATTTCACCAGTAGAGATGTATCTTAGCATGACAGTTTGTTTTAAATTACTGGCAATACATTAATGATTCTTGTGAGATTAAAAAGTCCTGATTCAGCTCAAGACCTCATTGACCCTTCAACCACAAATCCCAGTTCCCTTCGAGACAAACTGACAAATTTGGTGTGTTCTCCTTCCATACTTTCTGTGCACTTATATATTATATGTATATATGGAAATATGTAGGTTTTTTTTTTTTTGCAGATTCTCTCTCTCTCTCTCTCTCTCTCTCTCTCTCTCTCACACACACACACACACACACACACACACACACACACACACTGCAATTTTCTTTAATTCAGTTTCTTTTAAAATCTAAGTGTTTGGGAGCTGGGAGCTGGGCTCCCAGTCCCTGTGAGTCTCTATGCTGTTCCTGCTGCTGAGGTTTGCATTCTGATGGCTTTAGGTAAGGTACCTAAAGTGTAGGGTCGGTTCTCTTGGCAAAGCCCTGGGCAAAGTGTGGGCTCTGTACCCGACATAGGGACTGAGGAGAGAGAGGCCCTGGTGCTGAAAAGTAGACAACAGCTGCTTGCTTTCCAGCTTTGCCTTTTACCTTAAGAGATGGATCGCGTTAAGAATTCTTCCCCAAAAAGAGCTTCCCAAAAACACAATGCTTAGCAAGGGTAGGAAAAGTAAGAGATAATATCTTGGATTGACAGCTTCTGAAGTGTAATTGTGATTGTTTTGGACGAGGAAAGAAGAGCTAAGACAGGAAAGGGTAAGCCTGAGCAAAACAAGGGCCCTCTTCTGCATGTCAGTCCAGAAAGCAGAGGAGTCCAGCTCCATCCTTTAGAACTGGCCCTGCTCTGATAGCCTGGGGGACTCGGGACAATTCATATGTAAATATGGGAAAGCCTGGGGGAATTTTAGGGGCTCTCTGAGCATTCCTGAGCTCTGGGAAGATTCTACTCTGTGGGCTTGCACGCTGACCCACACACGCGCGCCAGACTGGGCACTGCAGGTGCCTCCGGGTTGGGTTGCTGGAGCCTGCACAGAAGCGGAGTCAGCCTCCTTCTCACTCAAGTGCAGTTTGGGACCAAACCAGAATTCAGAGATTTTCGGGGGAGATGTGAGTGGCTTTTCTCTTTAACTGTACTTTAAAGTGTGGTAGTTAGAGCTGTGGGAAGCTGTGGATTGACCGAACCCCTTCCTTAGCACGCTGGGGAATAAGCCCGGAGATAAAGGGCTAAACTGAGAGGGTGGGGGTATCTTGAAAAGGCAGGGGTGGAGGGGTAGTGGGGGGTCGGGAGGGTCGAGACTGGGGGGATGGGGAGGATGGGAAGTGGAACAAAAGAAGGAAAATCCCAAGCCAGTACCAATTGTTTTATCACAGCAAGTATATTTGTGCAGCCTGCTCCAGCTCCTGAACACCTAGCCGCCAGTCCTAGGAAGGAGGTGGGACTGGGCCACACGTTTTATTGATAGGCTGGTTCTGGGCCACAACTTCCTCGTCTCCAGATTTTATTACAGAAAAGTAGGATTTTATGGGATGTGAACAGAGCATTTTCTTCTTGGTGCATTTTACCTTAACCTGGTGCAGACTGCATTTTCTGGCCCATGGTGGTAAGAGGACTGACTTGTGTTATTACCTGGTTTAATTCCCTCCACCACTCAGCAAAGCAGGTATCACTCTCCTTGTTTTACAGATGAGGGAACTGAGGCCGAGAGGTGGAGATGGACCTTCCCAGAGGTCTCCCCACTAAAGAGTGGGGAAGTACAAGATTCAAAGCCTCTTGTCTCCACTGCAGCTGGCTGAGGGTAGAGGCTGCCCTTCACTTGGTTGTCCCAGATGCTAAAACTGTAGATTAAGCTTTTTTCTTAGACTGTATTTGGAATAATGGAAAAAATAATCTCATTTCAAGCGAGGTATTTCTAGTTTGACTTAATCTTTAAGTATTAGTTTAATATGTATGTGGAGCTCAAGGTTACCTACATCTTCAGAAACACCTAGAATTTTGTTAAAAATTGCAGATGCTCAGGTCCCACCCAGATGTGCTGAGTCAGAATCTCAGAGGTGGTGCCCAGGAAACTGCAATTTATGTGTTTTTGGTAATGTTTTTTAATGGCAGTTCAAGAATTTATAAATCTACCAGTGGGGAGCAGGGAGGGGAAGGATGCTGGTAGTTTAAGAGTTGTTAACATTTCTTTCTCTCTCATTTAAGAGAAATAAAGATCTGATTTGAGTCTCAGTGGTTGCTGTGGCTTCAGATTGATGACTACTTGCTGCTGTTTGTTTATGCTTTCAACTACTGTAATTAATAGAACTTTGATTTCTGGGAGAGAGTAGTTTCCAAGGAATTTTAAGATTTGAAGCAAATAAGCCCCTGACCTTTTCTAGTTGAGATTCCAGGCCAGGGAGGAAAATGGTGCAGGATTAAGTGCATAGGATTTGGATTTAAATATATTTAGAATCAAATTCCAGAATGCCATTTACTCATTGCATAACCTGGGACAAGTTGGTCAGCCTCTCAAAGCCTATGTTTTCCTACACGTTAAGTGGGAATAATAACACTACTTCAAAGTTTTGGCGTAAATTAAATGAGTTCAGGGATACAATATGTAAAGTGTATGGCACATGGTAGGAATTCAATAAATGTTCTTCCTTTCCAGGGCTTTTTGGTCGTGTATTAAAAATGAGTTTCTTTTACAAATATCGAATCATTATTTTTGTACACCTGAAACTAATAATGTTTTATGTCATACCTCAGAAAAATAAAATTAATAAAAAAATAAGTAATGTTTTTCTCTTCCAGCTTTCCACTTATGAAACCATACTTGGGACTGAGATTCTACTGCTTTGAAATCAAAGAAAATTTAAAACAAGCTATTGAAAAAATTTTACATACACTACAGTTATTTTAGAATTATAATTTAGCGCTCTGATAAAGTAAGTTTTATGTTTGAAATTTTGTTATTCTACCCAAAATACGTCAAAGGAAGATATTTTTCCATTATATCTTTCAAAACTTTATTTTGAATAATATCAAATTTACAAAAATTAAAGTAGTGGAAAGGAGCTCTTGTGTATCCTTATTCAAAGGGTATTCTTTATTCACCAGTACTTAATAGCGCTTGCCATGTTTTTGTTTTCATTCTCTCTCTCCACGTGTGTATACACACACTCTTTTTCCTGACCTGTTTGAGAATATGTTGCATGATCATGTCCCATGGTAAGCTTCAGTGTGTATTTTGTATGAACGTGGATATTCTCATACATGACCTCATAGAATTGCTGTTTCAGGGCATTTTAAATTGATTTAATCATTTATCTAATCTACAGTCTATATTACAGTTTCATTAGTTGTCTAGTAAGGTCCTTTGTAGCAAATTTTTCCCCAGATGAGGATCTATTTGAGAATCACACATTGTATTTATTTGTCATCTCCTCGATTGTCTTGGTTGGGAATCGTCTCTCAGGCTTGCTTTATGTTTTGTGACCTGACATTTCGAAGGGTGCAAATCCTCAAATTTAGGTTTGTCTGATGTTTCCTCAAGGTTCCTTTCAGATTCCGTATATTTAGACTGGGATGTTGTGTTGTTTCTAGATATGACATGTGGAAACACATCATGTCTGTTTGTCCCTTGTTGGTGATTTGAATTTTGATTACTTAGTTATGGTATTACTTATTTCTCCACATCATGGTCACCGTTTTTCATTTTCGTAAGTAATAAGTAATTGGTAATAACCAATTCAAAGCTATGCAGTTATCCTGATCATTATC
The DNA here is from genome assembly GCA_003508835.1 of Eonycteris spelaea. Taxonomy (NCBI): domain Eukaryota; kingdom Metazoa; phylum Chordata; class Mammalia; order Chiroptera; family Pteropodidae; genus Eonycteris; species Eonycteris spelaea. The sequence continues at coordinate 20,670,741 of PUFA01000004.1, forward strand.
ACACCCCCCACCAACACAGAATCATTCATTGATGATTTGCGCCTGAACCAAATTTTATTTCTGATGGTTGCAATATGATGATTTTCTAATTTCCTTGTTTCTTCTATATTTATTCTCCCATAAGAAAGAGTTTTCTCTTCTCCTCCCTTTATTTTTGTACTTACATATTATCAATATGAGCTCCTGGATTCTTATTTTACTCAATGGATTATAACCCATTACTATGTTTATTTGTTTTGGTACTCAGATCGAACCACATCTGGCCAGTGGGAGCCCCCTCCCAGCTGGCTCTGTGCCTTTTGGACGCCCTCACAGTGCTGAGCACGTCTTACTTTCTGCTGTAAGATGTTTCAGGCTCATCTATATCTTCCCTGCCCCAGCCCTGGAATTAGCCATTTGTCCATAGACTCTGATTCCTTTTAGGGAAGAATGATTTTTAGAAACCAGAATCTGGATTGTACCTTTCAAATGTTAGAATTTCCAAATTTTTAAAGAAGGAGCAGTAAAGAAGGTTTTTGGAGACTAAGCCTAGTTTTCCATAAGTAGTTTGAACACTTGTGTTTTGCATATTAGATCTGGAAAAAAAAATATTCTTGTACTCATACTCAGACTTACTAGTATATTTACTTACCAAATCTGTAGTTGTTTTAAGTGGGCTTAAGAAATTCGAAATAAATAGCAGAGATTGCTTCACTGTGGAAGTTTTTTCAGTTGTTTATTTTAGTATTTAGTATTCATTTTAAATGAACAGATACCATGCCAACTATATAAATAACTTTCATATGTATCTGAGTAACAGGTAAATGAAAAAGCCAATGAGAAGATATTTGTTTTCATTTTTAAATCATACAGTTTGCTCCTATAGAGTTTCTTTTAATTGAAAATGTCATTGAAGAACTTTATGTTTATAGTACATTTGTATCTTCTTGGGCATCTTGAGGTAACAATACTGCTTGTGAGGCTTCATTGATGTTTTATTAGGAAGAATCTAAATTTTCACGGATTTTATTATATATTAATGTTAGTCCACCATCACAATGACAAGAACACATTGGGCCTTACAGTCACCCAGACCTCAGACAGATGATTCCTGCCTAATTCTTGTCTTCTCTTATTTGGCATTATTATGTTCCCCATGATATTCTTTTTAGTGTGCCGTAGCAATGTTTTTAACTTCCAGCTTGGTTTTTCTGCTGCTAAGATCATGGAGTGGATTTTATACCTAATAAAATGAAAGCAGGTCTTAATAAGAACAGCAGCTTTTTCAACCTCTTTGCTAAGAAAAGTTGTGGACACTCATCTGTTTTTTTAGTACAAATTCTAAAAATGGTTGTCATGCACATGGGAGAAGTTCCCTCTGCAGGGATGGCCCTCTAAGCTCTTCATCTGTTCTTGATTAAAGCTGACGTGTGGGATCAGATTTCCTGATGTTGACAATTGTGAGGCCTTTATTTCTCAAAGACTGTGTTCTTTGCAACTCAAACTGTTGAAGAGTCCTGCTTTAGCACACAGGGAACTGACCAGTTCCCCTTTCTCTTCCAGAAATGACACTCCTCTCCTCCCAGTCTTCATCACCGGTGGCCCCTTCTGGGTCTGTGTCCACTGAAAACCCGGAGCAGAGGATGCTGGAGAAGAGAGCCAAGGTGGTAGAAGAACTTCATCAGACGGAGCGAGACTACATTCGGGATCTGGAAATGTGTATTGAGCGGATCATGGTACCCCTGCAGCAGGTACAGGTGGGAAGTATGGAAGTACGTTAGCTTTACCTTGAATGTAATTCACCAAGCATGAAGTGTCAGGATGTAGGAACTGTCACCACAAAGATTTACTGGGTTTGAAGTAAAGGCTGTGACTGCTGCTGCTCTTAATTCAAGGGTCCCAGCATACGTGTGTCATTAACTTAAGCCCTCAGCATCCTGCCACTGATCAAGTCTGCTGTTAACTTACCAGGACATTCCTGTTTCTTTGGCTCCTGGAAATAGTACCATGGAGTCTGGATTGTCCCTGTATAATGATATAATGAGTCTGGGGATGATGGTTTACCTGGCTCTAGCACCTAATTGTACAAGATTGATTAAGAAAATTCTTTTAACTACCATGTACATCTGCCAGGTACTTTTCTAGATGCTAGAGAAAGAAAGAAAAGGTTGTTAGTTCCTGGGGATTTATAGTCCTTATTGCTATTACTTGACTGCCTGCTGGGCTTGGGCTTGAATTCTGGAGCAGTCAATCCCAAGAATGTCTATAGGAAGTGGGCAGTGCCATCGATTTTGAGTACTGGGTGGGAAATACGTACCTCAGTGTAATTATAGATCAAATTTTTTACAGTCATTTTATTAAGGTAGTGTGGGTGGAGGCAAAAGAATAGTCAGATAAAAGGTGACGCTAAAGGTATGTTGGATATTTCTATTCCAGAAACTTTGTGAGAGTGAGTGAAAATGACCTGGAATAATTTTTGTATCATCCTTGAAGAGGTGTTCCTAATATGAATGATATCTTATTAATTTCATTTTTGTGCATCTTAACATTTTGTTTTCCTTTCTCAGATACCAAACATTGATTTTGAGGGGCTTTTTGGAAATATGCATATGGTGATTAAGGTCTCAAAGCAATTATTGGCTGATCTGGAAATCAGCGATGTTGTAGGTATGACACTTGCCTTGTTTCTTTAAGCAGCTTTTTTTTTAAAAAAAAAACTTCATGGGTAGGAGGCAGAAGAGGAGAGAGGCCTTGCTGGTACTAAGTAGTTATGTTAGGAAATGAAATCTTAGTTACATAGTTCAGAGATTACTGGTCTTCATCTCCTTTTATCTGCAGCCTGCTTTGAGTGATATAGGATGTTAGCAATAGAAGAAATTTTAGCTATTGTGTAGTATGGTATGTTTCAGACTGACAGTTGTGGCACGTTAGTGGGTCATGAGGTCAATTTCGTGTGTCACATCCAGTATATATTTTTTAATAAAATAGAAAATGTCAGAATGTACTGTAAATAATAAGTATACCAACTGTCTTTTGAAACTTGTATTTTAATTCTACATATATGTATGGCGAGTCATGATTTAAAATGTGTTTATTCATGTGGGTCTTTGTCAAAATGTTTAAAAAACAATCATCTGCTTCTTTTAAACAAGGGAACTGTATTAGTTATCTATTGCTATATAACAAATTATACCAAAACTTAGCAGCTTAAGGCAAGAAACGTGTATTATGTCATAGTTTCTGTGTGTCAGGAATCTGGGGGTGGCTTACCTGGGTGGTTCTAGCTCAGGGTCACTCCTGAGGTTGGAGTCATGAGTCAAGCTGTGGGCCTGGGCTGCTGTCAACCTGGGGCTCAGGCATCCAATTCCAAGGATGAGAAGGCGCTGTTTTGGGGAGAGGAGGGAATTGGTACAGAACAAGCTGAAGAAGGAAAGACCAAGGAAAGAAGGCAAGAGGAAGAGTAGGTTTAATGAGTCAGAGAATCGGCTCTAAATGAAATCGTCCCACTGAAGTTTGCTTCGGAGCTATTCGTTTGCCTAACGGGCTATCGTCCAGGGGTCTTTGCATAGATTTCAAGCAGTCTGTGAACTTGGATCAAAAAATAATAACTACATTTTGATTTTCAGTGTTTTCTTTCTGAAATTTAGTATTTCTTTAAGGTATGAATATAGAGAGCAAACCCCATAGTTAGCAGTACCTGTGACTGCCACCAACTGAAGTTACATGTTTCTATCAAATCATGTTGTTGCAAATATCTTGAAATTTCAGTAACACCCAACCAAAAGCAACCAAGATTACCAGTTTCTTATGTTACGCATCCTACTTGGAAATTATGGTGATTATTATATTCATTGCTACATTTTGCTTATTTAATACTTTATAAAGAAGTACATATGTCACAGATTTGGGGGTTTTATATTACAGATATTTGAATACATTTTACTTAAAGTCCTGTGTATTTAATTTATGCACAGAAAAGAGGTGGAAACTACTGCTGCTGTAGAAAGATCATCCTTTATCCCTGTGTAGATTTTCCGGAGTTTGGAGAGTAGGGGTCCTTACTGGTTCTGATTACATACCTGTATGGGGGTACTTTCAAACAGCTTACTCTGCCTGATTAAAAAGGGATTGGAGGCTATTCCAGGGACCAGGCGTGCATGTGTGTGTACATGCACTCGCGTGCACATGCACACTGAAAAATACATGGATGGCATGATTCTCTAAAATTTTGCTTTAAAGAAGTAGAATTTTCAAGCGAATACACGGAAATTTTTTATTAATTTAATGGATAGTCTTACTGTTATTTCTCATGATAGGGTTCAATTGATATTAAGTTTGGTTATATACCTTACCTTTAGGATACTGAGAAGAAAATGACTATAAAAACATTGTATGTCTGTGTATATTTCAAAGGACCTGTGTTTCTTGATCACCGGGATGAGCTTGAGGGAACATACAAGGTTTACTGCCAGAATCATGATGAAGCCATCTCACTGCTGGAAATCTATGAGAAAGATGAGAAGATCCAGAAGCATCTTCAGGACTCCTTGGCAGACCTTAAGTAGGCGTTTTGACATTTCACTTCCATCATAGCTCTTTAGTTCTGCCTGATGGAAGTCACTCCACATATAGGTCTGGACTTCTTCTGATATCTATCCATCTATCTTATTTTAAACATAAACGAGGTAGTAGTATAAAGGTCCTATTAGGTAACCTGCCCTTTTCCCATTTTATATCATAGAAATCTTAAGTGGCTTCCTGCTTGTATTTTTATCCATTTAAGTCACTTTTATCTATACATACAAACTATTACATTAGCATTTTCAAGTAAGAAGCAGGCAGGAAGATCGTTTGGCCCAAATAAACAAGAGTATAGATAAGAAGAGCAGATTCAGTTATTCTTGACCATCAGGTGAGATTCTCCTGGTCTTAAGAATGATGTAATACGTATGTCTCTGAGTAGATCTAAGTGAAGTTAGGAGCTTACTGCTGTGATAGACTAGATATGCCACATAGACAATCTCCCTTTTATCCCATGTGACTTTTGTCTGCCCAACCAGTAGGCATTAGTGGAATTAGTAGGTGTTCTGAGAAGAATGTGAAAATAAGCATCAACAGCATCTCTAATCACCTGTCTCTTCTTTTCATGCTCACTGCCCTGTAGGAGCCTCTACAGTGAATGGTAAGTTCCCTTGCCACTTAATGAACAAGCTCATTTCTTTATTTTCTTCCTTGATAGACGGAAACCCAGAAGTAGATTTACCTTGCTGTATTTTTCTCCGTGACAGCTACCACCAAAATACACTTAGTATGATATTTATCACCAGTCCCCTTCCACCGGGGCAGGGACTTTTTATGGTCACTACTAAATCCCTAGCACAGAAAACAATATTTGGTATTTATGAAGTGCCCAGTAAATAGGAATGAATGGAATTGGAAAGTAGGATGAAAGAATAGAGTTATATTTAGGAGTAACAAATACTGTCTGGAGGCCCAGTATTCATTAGTGACAGTGGACCAAAGTCTCTGTTTTTCCTTTTCTTATAGGGGATGCACAAATTATATCAACTTGGGCTCCTTCCTCATCAAACCAGTGCAGAGAGTAATGCGCTACCTACCCTGTTGCTGATGGAGTTGCTAAACTCCACCCCAGAATCCCACCCAGATAAAGCGCCTTTAACCAGTGCAGTTCTTGCAGTCAAGGAAATCAACGTTAACATTAACGAGTATAAACGCCGAAAGGACCTGGGTAAGAAAAGCATACTTGCTTCAAGGGAGGGCTATGCCCTGGACAGTGCTCTCCTTCTCAAGAGTTTTTCACCAGAGATGGACAAGGCAGGCAGGTGGTAGGTAATAAAGCTGTGAGGAAGAAATGGTAGTAGAACCTGGGGGAAATGTGACATGAAAAAAGCGAGCAATATATTTAAAGCACGGACATGAATATGGGAAAATAGACATTCTCTGAGAAATCTTATCGGCAGTTAGAGTCTCGAGAGACACAAAGACAGGATTAGAGAATGGCTGATCAAGAGAGTTCCGTCGGGCTGTGGTGACTGCCCTCCCAGCTCCTTGAAGGCAGCCCCTTTTCAATATGTGCCTAGAACTGTTTGCCCTGCGCATCCGGCTGCAGATTTTCCTGCCTTCACTTAAGTTAGGACTTTTGGTCTTCTTTCAGAAAACCCAAATGTGCCCACATCCCTGAGTCCCATCAGCCCTGCCTACACCCAAGAATCTGCCTCTCAGGTCCGAGGCCCCCCTCGTCCCTCCCCATGCTGTGCACTCAGCTGCCAAGCCACTCACACTCTTCTTTTATAATGTGGGACAAACTGAATCATTTCATTTCTCTTTCATCAAACCTCGTATCAAGGCTCTAATTTGAACCCTTGATGAGTATAGTGTGGTGACCATGTTAAACTGATGTATGATTGATATCCTCAGAGAATCTGTAATAGAGTATAACATCTTTGCCTGCCTCTCTCCTCTTCTCCCTACTTACCTAAAACTGTTTTCTCTGCCTCCTGCTTCACCCACGTCCTCCACGTCCATACGTCGCTGCTGACTGTGGCTGGGTGAAAGCTCTCTGGCTCTCTGGCCCTTTGTCTTGGTTCATATCTCCCAATGTCGTGCCATCTCCGTCTTCCACAAGGCTGAAGTGTGCCTCTTTGCTGCCACCCATCCTTCCCCTTGCAGCCCTTCCCCTGTTATCTCCAGTCTTCTCTGCCGATTGTGCCTAATAAATGACACAGAAGTTCATCAGATAACTCCTGTATAGCATTTGCTGTGCGCAATGATTAGATATAAATACCTCATAAGGCAAGTACTATCACTTTCTCCATTGTACTGGAGAGGAAGATGAGGCTCAGAGAAGTTAAGTGACTCCTGTAAGGCTACACTTTAATGACATGACAGGCCCAGGTATTGAACTCAGTGGTTTTCTTAACTCCAAATCTTAGGCTCTTTTCCTTACATCTCTGCTGCCTTTCCTCATCTCTAACCTTCTCCAGTCTGTGCACAGTCTCTCTGCTATTGAGTATTCTGTCTGTCCATAAATGGTGATTTGAATTAATAATTTGTCTCTACTCAGTTATAAGCTCATTGAAAACAAGCACTAGGTCTAGTTTAAGTTGTTAGTATCACTTTATAGCACATGTTCTATTCTAGTCTATTTATGGTCAGGAAAGTGCTTTCTTAACTCACCAATTTGACTCACTCCCTAGTCCTGAAGTACCGGAAGGGTGATGACGATAGCCTCATGGAGAAAATTTCCAAACTGAACATTCACTCCATCATCAAGAAATCCAACCGAGTCAGCAGTCACCTGAAGCACCTCACTGGCTTTGCTCCACAGGTGAGGTTCCTGCACTTGAAGGTTCAGCACATCTTTGGTAGCTTTTCAGGGTTCCACAGGGTGGCCTGCATGGTGTCAATTGGCATTGGCATGATTCCTCCCTTGGTACCTCCCCTGGTGTTTGCTGGCTGCTGGATACAGGACCCTGTAGCTATTCTTTATGTGAATCTACCACAGATTGGTCACCATACGATAATTATTGTGGTTTTAGGCACCCAAGAAACTTAAAATCTATTTAGGGAGACAACATTAAAATTGTAGACCTATTAAGCTAGAAAGAATTTAAAAGATCACCTAAGTTCAACACTGTATGTCACACACAAGGAAATGTAAAGTCTGAGGGATGGAGTGATTCGAAAAAGTTTATCGACAGTGCTGAGAGCAGATTGGAAGTCTCCCGACTTCATTCACTATACGTGATACCAGTAGTGGAAAATAATCTGGAAAATAATCAGTTGCTAAGTTTTACCACTTGTTCTCTGTACTAAGAAAACGGGAGCTCAGTGAGCAGCAACATGTTGGCAAGAGATTTAATCTGCGCCTTGAAGGAAGGGGGCAGGTTTGGCATGGGAGGAGAGGCAACAACACAGGCAAAGGTACCGGCTAAACAGACGTGGTAGATGCCAGGAATGGGGAGGAGAGCGGCCTGACCAGAGCAAAGGGGTGCCATCAGGAGCAGAGGAAGGCAGCTGAAGGTGGGGGCGGGGGGCCTTGTGGATTTTGCAGATCTTTCAAAACCATGGAGAGGTGTTTAAATTCAATTTAGCGCAATTCAGGGAAACATCAAAGGTGTAAAATTTAAACAAAAGACGTTTTTAAGAAAGACACTTTTACCCACAAGGTAGATTGAGGGAGAGTCCAGATTTGCTAATGACACTTGTTTATTTTGAACAGATCAAAGATGAAGTATTTGAAGAAACAGAAAAGAACTTTCGAATGCAAGAAAGATTGATCAAATCTTTTATCCGAGACCTGTCTCTTTACCTCCAGCATATCCGGGTGAGTGGAGACACTGCTCTTGTTAGAATCACATACAGTATAATTCAGTCCACTTTCCTTTTCATCAGCGTATTGAATGAATGTTGAATAATCTGGACTCAAATGACCATTATGCCATGAAATACTTTTCATTAGGATCCTATAGGTTATAAAAGTTAAATAACAGAAGGTCAGCACTGTTGCGTTAATATTAAAGTGGTTCGCTCTTCCCTCCCTCTCTTTCAATCTTCATCACCCTTTTTACCCCACCATCTTCTTTACTGTCTCCTATATCCAATTATATAAGAAGCTCTTGTCACAGTTCATTTTGTCAAAATCGTTTCAAAGATAGAATTGTAAGATAATGGTTCCTATGGAGGTGTGCTTTCTAATAAGATTCATGTTCACCTCCTTTGGTTGCTGTACAGAAGGCCTGGAAAGCTGTTAGATCTGCGACCGGGTCTGGTGTGCGGAGTGATCAGGCCTGGGCCATCCTGGCCTTACGCCAGGGCAGCGTTTCCTTCACGAAGCCAGAATCAGGACTCACATCCTACTGCTGATATCTCTGATGGCTCTATTGACTTAATAGAGGGATGTTTATAAACATAATCAGTATACCCCCGACCCTCACACATGAAAATCTCATCTTATAAAACAAATAATTTTCTTAAAAAGAGATCCTTTGCTTTCTTAAAAAAAAAAAAAAATTTTTTTAACTAAGTAAAATGGTACAAAATTTAAAAGATACCAAATGGATAAGTAAAAAAAGAAAAAGGAAAAATAATTATTTCTCTTATCCCTGTCTCCTAGTCATCTTCTATACTGCAGACACCATTTATGGGTTTCTTTTCTCTTATTAGCGATGTGTGTGTGTGTGGAAGGAGGTGGGGAGCACTGTTGAGAATCTTGGGTTTTACACTTAATGGCATTATTTTGGAAGGCAGTTCACACCTATATACACAGAGCTTCTGTACTCTTTTTTTTTTTTTAATAACTGCAGATTATTTAATTGTGTGGACATGCCATAATATATTTAACTAGTCCCTTATTGATAATCTTTTAAATTGTTTGTAGTTGCAAAAGATTAGAAACATTGGCATAGGGATATCGTAGATACATAATTTTCTGATCTATGCAAATACATCTAAAGGCCAGAGTACTAGATTGTTGATATGTGTGAAATATATATTAATGTATAAAACAGTTTCCCCATCCCTTGCTAACACACAGTTTATCAACATCAAAATGTCTTATCTTTGTCTGCAAGATAGGTAAAAACATGCTGTTTCAATAGAGTTTAAATTCACATTTCTTTAAATGAAGTTGAGGATATTTTCATGTTTAAGTCATTATCTTTCTTTTTTTGTGATTTGTTTATACTTTGAGGCATGTATTTATTAAATTGTTAGTCTTTTTTTATTGATTTGTAGAATCTCTGAATATATTAGAAAAAATAGCCCTGTGTCTGAGGTGATGGTTTACAAATATCTCCCCCAGTGTGTTGACTTTCAAGTGTGCTTAAACTGCTTTATCCATGTAAAAAGTTTTATTTTTGTGCAGTCTAATTAGACTTTTCTTTTATGGCTTCTTAGTTCTGTATCATACTTAAAAAGGCCTATCCTAGTCCAAGATAATAAAAAATATCTCTCTCCCATGGTTTAGTATTTTTATCATTTCATTTTTTTAAATATTGAAGTTATTGATTTAGCAGGAATTTATGTTAGCATATGAAAGATTTGAGGTAGGGATCCACTTTGTTTTTTTTTCCAACTGGTTACCCAATTGTAATCATCATTTATTGAGTAATCCCCACTGATTTGAAATGCCCCTTACATTTCCTTTAAATATCAAACTCTTCCCCCTTCATGTTTTAGAAATGTAATTAGATAAAAACTAGGGTTTATACCTAAAAGCAACAAACGAACAGGACAAACGGAGACTCAGGGACATGGACAATGGACTAGTGGTTACCAGAGGGTAGGGGGTGGGGAGGAGAGAAGAGGTAGGCAAGGTAAAGGAGGTCAAATATAGGGGCTTGGGGGAGGGTGAAGTGGGTAAAGGGGACCAAATTTATGGTAACCAAAGGAAACTGAACTCTGGGTGGTACTCCACAATAGAATATATAGATGTCAAAGTATAATGTACATCTGAAAATTATATAATTGTATTAACCAGTGTTACCCAAATAAACCTGAAAAAAACAACAACAACTAGGATTTATAAAAGTAGGAGCACATTGGCTTAGTGAGAGATTTGACAAAACAATATTGGGACAACTACCAACTGTGCTCCCTTCGGTAAGAACTTTTCCCTGTAATTCCTCTGTTTGGTGCCCCTCTTTGCTATCTTCTCCCATATTTTCTAAATGTAGTAAGTCCCCACGCGCCCCCAGCTCTTAAGAGGCTCATCTCCGTACAGGCGGTGGCATTTTGAGGGGGCGTATGTGACGTTGATAACCGTTTCATGGGGGGAGCGATTTGGTTCTGTCTGCCAGCAGTGGGAATTCAGGGAGAAAATGTTAAACAGTTTCATGACTGACATAAAATGGAAAAGTCTTGCCAACAATAAAATTATGAAAACCATCAAGAACATGAGCCAGGGGTCACTGACTGTGTAATTTGGTGTCTGCATTGGCATGTGGACTGATAGTTTGTGATTTCACAACATTTCTTTAAAAGCACGTGGCACAATTGTGTTTCACATTAGTTCTCCCATTCGGCTGGAATTAGGAAGATTCCCCAATTTATTCTTCTGACAAAACACTGGCTTCATTAATATGTACAGACACAGGACTTAGTGACAAGAGGTCTAAAATGTTGTAAAATAAAATATCAAACCAATGTATGAGGCACTGATGTTTTTTAGCTTAAAGACTTCATTTACCCTTGAAATATATTAATGGAGTTTTTAGTACATCTAGATTTTATTTGGGTTAATATCAAAATAATAAGCTTTCCTTTCATTTAAACTAAAGAAGGAGAAAGCCTGACACTGTTTTAAGTAGCCAGAAAAAATCAGCCTGGATTTAAAAACTGTCAGGATCAGTCAGGAGGCATTTACTGTGCATTCACTTATTTATTCATTTATTCAGCATCACTATAATTGAGTTCTGCCTTTATGGAGCTTACATTTTATGGGCTGGAAACAATAAACAAACTTTAGTAAATCATGTGCAAGGAGATATTTTGCAATGACAAAGGAAAAGAGCTGAGCAAGAGCAATCAGTGCCAGAGTCCAAGGATAGGAAGTGAGGTTGTAATTATTCACAGGATAGAGGGCCAGCATGAGCCAAGGCTTGCAAAGGAGAGATGATTGTCAATTATCATAATCCTGCAGGAATCATTTTGACTTTAATTTAATAATTTACTTTTTGGTACATTAAGAACCCTCAAATTAAGGACATAGGGAAATGCTACAGAGATAAAAAAAAGCCCTTACCAGTTTTTCCATAATTAAAAGTCTTAAGCTTTTCCCTGTGCCACATAAATCATAGTTCTGAGAGTATGTTTGTTTGGAAGCTAAAATGATGCACTAGAGAGAAAAATTGTAATTCTGGACCCGTTTTGTCCCAGACTGTTGAAGCTAGAAAGTTCTGTTTGGTCTATGGCCATGCTACCTTGAACGTGCCCGATCTTGTCTGATTCGGAAGCTAAGCAGGGTTGGGCCTGGTCAGTACTTGGATGGGAACCACATAGGAAGCCCTGGTACTGTAGGCATCAAAAAAAAAAAAAAAAAAAGAAAGAAAGAAAGATAAAGCACTTAGTAAACTAGAAATAGAAGGAACTTCTTTCATGTGATTAAACATTTGTAATAAAAACCTACAGTAAATATTATTTAAAAAAAAAAAAAAAGAAAAAGTTCTGTTTGGTTTTATTTGTGTCTGTTTCTAACTGGCTCCAGGAATCGGCATGTGTGAAAGTGGTGGCCGCCGTGAGCATGTGGGATGTGTGCATGGAGAAGGGGCACAAAGACTTGGAACAGTTCGAGAAGGTGCATCGCTACATCAGTGATCAGCTCTTCACCAATTTTGTAAGTGACTGTCTTCACACCACTTGTCATGGGTTGGCCCTCTTCCTGGGTTCTCTGTAACATCCGGCTCCTGGAAGTTAATTCCACAAAGGTGCTCTGTGCATCAGGAGTCCTGCCTGCCCTTTAGGATATTTGTGTCAGGATTTTATATTCAGAACATGACTTTCAGTGACTTAAAAAGGAATATTTAGGAATAGTTAAAAGTTAATATATAGGCCTTTGAGATGGTACAAACTGCAAAGAGAGCACTAAAGGCAAAATTGCTTGGGAATTCTAAATTTACAGTTAGCCCTTGAACAAAACAGGTCTGAACTGCGAGGGTCCACTTTTACATGGGCTTTTTTCAGTAAATACTGTAACGTATTTTCTCTTCCTTATGATTTTCATAATAACATTTTCTTTTTTCTATTGTAAGAATATAGATTATAATGCATACATATATAAACTATGTGTTAATCAACTGTTTGGTCAACTGTAGGCTATTAGTAGTTAAGTTTTGGGGGAATCAAAAGTTATATGTGGGTTTTTGACTGTGCAGGGGGTCGATGCCCCTAAACTTTGCATTGTTCAAGGGTCACTGTACATGGTATATGTTTGGTCCTAGGTAGAAAGAAATGGTGGGGGCTGAGAGTGTCTTGGAGATGTCAGGATGGCTTGAAGCTGAAGAAAATGTGCACATTCTTGCAGCTTCAAGGTATTTTAACGTAGCATCTTATTAAAAATAACATACTAAGTACCTATTGATTTTTTTATATGTCAGTATCCTGCCCTCAATGTCTGTCCCACTAGAAAAAATTAAAGAAAAATCCTTTGACAAGTGAAAACAGATATTACCAATTGGTTATAATCATGAAAGGTATTATGTGTATATGGAAGTTTAGCCTAGATTTAGGTAATAACTACATCTTCAAGTTATTTAGATACGTACACAGAAGAAGTGATGCCAGGCAGACTGTCACATCTGGGGTAATGCAAACATCGTATCAATGAGTTCATTTAGCTTTTATTATCAACTGCAGAGCTCAGGAGGGGGTTAGCATATTTTGCAGACTCTGGTGTGTACAGATTGTTGGGTGGAGAGTTATAAATTGAGCAGTTTGGTAGGGTATGTACGTACATTCGGTTTTGGAGAAGTAGGATCTGCCTGGGTATAGCTTGTGCTCTAAGAGCAAAGCAGATGATACAGGACATAATGAAGTCAGCCTGAAGAGTGTTTTGGAGAATAACAGCTAGGGGATACGGACCAGGTGAGCGACATACCTTTCTCATCCCTACAGAAGGAGAGGACAGAGCGGCTTGTCATCTCTCCCCTCAATCAGTTGCTGAGCATGTTTACGGGGCCGCACAAGCTGGTACAGAAGCGCTTTGACAAGCTTCTGGACTTCTATAACTGTACAGAACGGGCGGAGAAGCTGAAGGACAGGAAGACCCTGGAGGAGCTGCAGTCGGCCCGGAACAACTACGAGGCCCTGAATGCCCAGCTGCTGGATGAACTGCCCAAGTTCCACCAGTACGCCCAGGGCCTCTTTACCAACTGCATCCACGGCTATGCTGAGGCCCACTGTGACTTCGTGCACCAGGCTCTGGAGCAGTTGAAGCCACTGCTTTCGGTGAGTCCCTTACTCCCCCATGGAGACGTCATCTCTGAAGTTCTGGTGTTTTCTGGAAGCACACAGTAGGGTTGTTAGCGACATTATTCAAACTAGATAGATAGATTAACAGTGTCATTGGGTCAGGCCATCGGGAAGTGGAATTCCTGATGGCGTTGTGAAGCTGCAGCTTTTCTATGGCTCTCTTTCCGCCCTGGGCAATCCCCAGAAGAGCCAACTTGCCCCGCTGGCCGTGCCGCAGAGAGCGTTGTCTCTCGCATCAGGCTGCAGTGTTGGCAGCTTACGCAGAGTGAACTGCAGCTGAACTTTGGCTTCCAGTGAGTTCCCGGGAGACTTTGTCAGTCCCGGGATCTTTCGTTCATGTTCTCTTCTTTCCTCTCTCTCCGCTCTTCCCGTGGACTCCAGTTACTTAAAGTTTCCGGCAGAGAGGGGAACCTTATTGCCGTCTTCCATGAAGAGCACAGCAGAGTTCTGCAGCAACTCCAGGTTTTCACCTTCTTCCCAGAGACTCTGCCAGCTGCCAAGAAGCCATTTGAGAGGAAAAACATAGACCGCCAGTCTGCCCGAAAGCCACTCCTGGGCCTGGTGAGTAGAGAACTAGGGAAGAGTTGAGTGGCTTAGTGGTTAAGAGTGTGAACCCCAGAGCTAGACCTTCTGGGTTCAGATCCCAGTACTGACACTTAACTCACTGTGTGTCCTTGAGTAAGCACCTTAACTTCTGTGCTTTGATTTCTTCATCTTTAAAACACAGATAATAATTATACTTAGAATATTGGGATAATAGAATATTGTGAGGTTTAAAGGAGTTAGTATATATAAAGCACTTAGAAATTGCCTGGTAATTAGTAAGCACTATACAAGTAAGCTATCATCATCATCATTGTTATTATTCTTAATATTGTTAGACCCAGCTCTGTCCCTACAGATTAGCAATTAATAGGAGTTTAAGTTTTTTATAATGAATGGAGAATAAAGGTTGTTGAGTTCTCATCTGTCATGGAGTCATTCATTTACTCACTATTACGAGCATCACTAGTGTGCCTGCTGGTACTTAAGAGTGACCACCTGTAGTTCCCTCACACTTGCTATGTACTTCTAGGTGCCCTCTGAAAAGTGTTCTCGGATCTTAGTCTCTACAGTGAAAGGAGTTAGTAAAGTATTAGTATTAATACTTTGATCAATATTAAGGGAACTGACTTATAGATATGTTCATTCTGCCAGGACTCCCTATTTTTGATCATGTAGTAGAAAAGGTAAATTATCTGACTTACTGTCAAATAGTTCACGGCTGATAAGAACACCTAGTAATATTAGGTATTTTGAGTCTTTAAGGTGGTACTTTAATCACATGTTTTTGGTCACAAGGTGAGATAGTAAAACTAAATGTGTATTAAATTTTCTTAATAGCTACAGAGGCACCAAAACATCACCTAAGAGACCATGATTTTTACCCAGCCACAGGGACTGACTCAGGCACAGAAATATCCGATGACAGTAGTGAGCAGTTAGCTGGCTCTCATTGCCCTCGTTTCTGAGACTCTGACAGTGTGTCAGGATTAAATGTGGCTGCTGGGCTAAAGGCCAGGGAAGGCTTTTGAGAATGGTATTTCTCGTTGCCTTTCAGCCAAGTTACATGCTGCAATCAGAAGAACTTCGGGCCTCCCTTCTGGCAAGGTATCCCCCAGAAAAACTCTTCCAAGCAGAACGGAACTTCAATGCTGCTCAAGACCTGGATGTCTCACTTCTGGAAGGCGATGTGGTGGGCGTGATCAAACAAAAGGATCCCATGGGCAGTCCGAACCGCTGGCTGATTGACAATGGAGGTAAAAATGTTGGACGTCAGGTTACTTACTGTAACTCTAAATGAAGAAGAAGTGATGTGGACTGTACCTGAATCCTGAGTAGGCCAGGAGAAAATATGAGAGTCTTTGATTCAGGGAAAAATATTCTTAAAAGTTCTGTTCATCTCTGGAGAGTGTAATACCCAAGTCATTACTGAAACAAAACCTGTCTTTGGTTTGTTTGTTTGTTTGTTTGTTTTTTATAAATTCCAGAAAAAATTCCAGAGGAAATTCCAGTACTTACCTTGCAAGACTTGCTGTGTTTTATAGCTCTTACGGGCAGTGGGTGCTGCCTGATGGGTCTTGTGCCCTTATAGGCTATTCTGAGCAAACCACACAATGAGCTACCTTCTTCTGAGCTCTGTAAATGTGTTTTGTGAGTGTGTGATTTTAAACCTGTAAGAAAGGGGGTTTTGTTTGCTTTTGGAGTTCTTTCCTCCATCACAAACAATTTTACCTCATGACTATTTATGGATGACGTTTAAAAAAGCTGTGGGCTTTTTTTTTTTTCCTTTTTTCTGGTGGGGAGCGTGGGAAAGGGGTACAGAATTTAAAGAAAAGTACAAAGGCAAGTGCTGGTCCTGATCCAGAATCCTTTTTCCACAATTCCAAAATCAGAAAAGCTTTGAAAAAAATCAGTTTTTTTTCAGAACTCATTTGCTGAAATCTGAACGAATTTGGTGGCAAAACCTAAACAAAGTGATGTGAGACTATTTATAATCATAACTTATCCCTTTTGGTGTGAAGAGTCATATTTTGCTACAGAAAATTAATTGATTTGACTATGGGGACATTGACCCAGACACTGCTGGGGATATTAGGAAATATGTAGTATATGTACTTGAGTACCTTTCCCAAATCCAAACATCTAAATTTCAAATTACATCTGGTCTAAGCATTCTAGATATGGGTTGTGGGCCAATATAATAAACACCTATGTTCACGTTTCCCAGAATTGAAAATTTTAACACTTCTCCGTTTCTTTAAAAGAATTTGTGGATTTTCCCCCTCCCCCACTCCTGCTTACCCAAAATAATAGACATGATAGTGGGAAAGAAAGGATGAAGGCTGGGGCCTCCCGGGGTGAGGCGGGTGTGAGCCCCTGATGGGCTCAGAGACAGATGTAGTCCTTGTAAAGATTCAAGGCGTTCGAAAGGCTTTGTCATCCTTGGGGTTTGCATCGACTCAACCCTGATAAATTAAGTGTTAGCAGGAAGCCCACATTGACTTCGCCCCGGGCCTCCTCATCACTCGTCTGTAATGAGGTGGTAACAAGAAGGAACTGGCAGGCAGCCATGGGTGTCATCTCTACCCACCCACATTGTGTCCTGAGGTTCAGTGTCTAATCTGTTTTGTCACTGGGCATCTTAACTTATTCTGTGCTTCTCACTGTTAACCCGACTTTTAAACCATAGTTTCTTCTCTGTCAATTTCCTCCTTCCACCACAAGCTCCTCATGTCTACTTTTTCTTCCCATAGTTACCAAAGGCTTTGTGTACAGCTCCTTCCTGAAGCCCTACAATGCCCGACACAGCCACTCCGACGTCTCTGTCGGCAGCCACTCCTCCACCGAGTCGGAGCACAGTGGTTCCTCCCCCAGGTTCTCACGGCAGAACAGCAACAGCACCTTGACCTTCAACCCCAGCAGCATGGCTGTGTCCTTTACCTCGGGGTCTTGCCAGAAACAGCCTCAAGATGCATCTTCATTGAAGGAACTTGACCACGGAACTATCAGTGCCTCTTTACACTTGGGCAGTTCAGAGAGCAGTCCATCCAGCTACCCTTCAGAGCCCAAGCCCTGGGACTCCGCGGATGCGTCTCGAGACGCTGACCAGCCCACCCCCACCCTGAGGAGCTACCGAAACTCCAGACATCCAGAAATGGCTGGTTGCTCTGTACCAGGGCGAAATGGACAGGGTAAAGACCTCATCAAAGGATGTGCAAGAGCAGCCCAGTCTCTGGAAGACAAAAACAAAGAGCCAGAAACAGGGAGGCACAAGGCAACCAGGTGAGTGCTCCCTGCTCGCCCTGCAGAACAGGTGACAGGTCTGCTATGGGTGCAGATAGTGCTCTTTTAGGAGGGGGTGAGTCAGGGGCTTGCTTGGGGGACTAGGGGGGACCTGGATGTGGGCTCACGGACAAGTGTTATGAAACCACATCGGAAACGCACTGCTGCAATGGCGAGCATCCCACACCTTCTGGGAACCTTCTGTGGCTGCCGCCTCATAGGCTGTTTCTGAGCTCCTTCTGCTGTCATTGGGCACTGACAAGGCGTTATGATGAAAACTTTTTCCATTCTTCTCATTCACTAATTCCTCAGGTGTAGAAAGTCTGTTATTTAACTTATTATTGAGTTATTTAATTCAAGTACTGTGTTTTTAGTTCCAGAATTTAGAAATAAAATTCTGGCTCCATTTCAGTGTTTCCTATTTGTTTTAGAATGACCTGTTTGTTGTCTTGGGAATTTGTATCTTGAATATTTAAACCCTCATTTTAAAGCCACGTTCAGAGTCACAGCCGAGTCCCTGGCTCACCTGCTTGTCGCATTTGCTCACTCTTGCAGCAGCGAGTTTCCATGTGTGTGTTACAACATTGGTCTGTGTGCTCATCGCCCACGGGGGCTGCCTTTGTTGAGAGACTCAGACATTCCCTGGATTGTGGAAGAGTTTGCCTTTGCCAAGCTCTGGATTCCAAAACATCACTTTCACACTAGTTTCTTAGCTCAGACTTTCCACACCATGTTCCCCTGAGTGCTACAGATAAGCATAGTGCATGCCTGTTTCTCTCTAGTGATTCTGTTACTACCCACAGCCCAGGACAGACATCCCAGTGCTGGACCCACCAGTGGACAGTTTTCATAGACATGTTGAGGAAGAGATAGCCCTTTCTTAAATTCTGATCTGGTACCAACAGCTCAATTCTAGCCTCACTGACTCCTGTCCCTGCCCAAGTCCTAAAACCCCAGATGTCAGGTGTGCTTTAAGTGTTTAAAATTCAGAATTTCTATGTTTGGGGTATGGAAGGGAATCCTTATATCTCATCCATCTTCCATACTGACTGAAGGTTCATTTCTTCTTTCACTTTTTAAGGCAACTCTGAAAGTGTAAAAAGATTGAAATTTGTTGTTTTTTTAAAAATTTGTTTGGTTCATTATGGGAGCTACCAGCCATATGTAGCTCACAAAGATATAATTTAAATTAGTTAAAATTAAATAAAATTTAAAAATTAAGTCCTCTGTCTTATTAGACATATCTCAAGTGTTCAATAGGCACATGTGGCCAGGGGCTGCCATATTGGATGATGTAGGTATAGACCATCCCCATCATCACAGGAAGTTCTGTTGCTCCAAGGAAGTTCCCATGGCCTGACTCATTTTTTTCTCCATCACACAGGTCTATTTTGCTGTCTATACCTTCAAGGCGCGGAACCCAAATGAGCTGAGTGTGTTAGCCAATCAGAGACTCAAGATTCTGGAGTTTAAAGATGTTACAGGAAATACAGAGTGTGGTGGTTAGCTGAAGTTAACGGGAAGAAGGGCTATGTTCCATCCAGTTATATTCGCAAAACTGAAGTACACCTGAACCTGCTGCCTCCCACTCAACCTTGCTGCCCTCGCTTCCTTCTGCCGAAGGGCGTCGGTGGTCCACTGAGGGGGCGCCTACTCCGGAGACAGGCCCTGTTTGCATCGCTTAACCAGGCCACAGCGGGGCACAAGATCAGTCTTGTTCTCCTCGGTTGGGTTGTCAGCCTGGATGCTCACTAGAATTTCTAGAATTTGAAGTGGACCCTGGGCTTGAAAACAATTCCGTGACCATGAGTTGAGAGGCAAGTCCTGGGGTCATTCTATGGAAATGAGAAATGTTCAGTTAGAAGACCAGTCTCCTGTGTCTGCTGGAGCTGTGCAATAGCATTAGAAGATGTGGGTGTAGATTTACCATACTGCGTTTGGGGTGGCTCTGTGCTCCGCGATCACCTGACCGGAAACTGATTTGGATGAAGAGAATTCTCCAGAAGCCCTTTTAGGCTACCTCTGCCTGTGGCAAGGAGTTTGTTGAGATTGTACCAATTCTGGTGTTTCAAAGCTTCAATGTCTACCACACATTGACACACACACACACACACGAATTTCTAAAAGTCCTTAAAACGCTACCTACATCTGTAATCTTTTTCTTCATTTCACTGTATTTCCAGATTGGTTGCGCAAAATTCAACTGCTTTCTTTCTCCTTTTGAAAAGGAGAAAGGTCTTTATTTTCCTTCAACCTTCATCTGAAAGGTTGTCTTTCCTTTTAGGTACAGTCATCTATACCTTTCTGTCAGTCATCTCTGCTTTATACGGTCCGTGTGTGATAACCTGTCTTGGCCCTCTCTCCTGCAACCCAATAACAGATTTTCCCAGAACAAGGTCAGAGCTACACCCATTTCATTGAAAAGGTTCGCTCTACAGTGAGCTGAAACCATTCCAGCCTGGTGGAAGACTAGATGCCTTTCTCCTTCATCCAAGGTGCTGAAGACATAATGAGTGTGTCTCATTCAAATGAGGATAAGCAGTCCCCAAAGTAGCTTATCCTGGACTTTGAAATAAGCCAAACAGATTCCAAAGTGCCTGATCAAATAGGTTCTGTGGTGTCACCTTAGCATTCTGGACCCTAAAGTGCCTGATCATACTTTTCTTCGGCCTCAGGAAGAGATTTGCTAATCCTCACACGAAGACTGTTCTCCTAAAGGTTCTTATTTAAGGTCTGCCACAGATATAAAGCCTACCTTGGAACAGGAAACTATGAATTTATCTTAAGAAAGGGAATTAAGAACAGCCTTATAGCCCCTGCTCCTCCAAGCACACCTTTGGCCTAAAAATCCTGACGAATTGGGAGATGCCTGTGGACTTGTGAGCCCTCATGTGTCTGCAGGTCGGTCGGAAGGCAGTGGTGCAAGCCTCTTGTGAGTAGTGTTTATATAGAGAGATGTTTATATTGAAGTAGTTATTTTATAAATAAAAACATTTCTAAGGGCCACGAGTATGTTTTCTTGATTTCCCTCCACATTTAGCCTGAACCTTTCTCTTGATTTCTGAGGATACCTTCCTGACAATTAAGTGATGCCCAGATTCCAGGTGATGGAAGGGGCTGACTGAAGAAATTCAAGAAATTCAAGTAAAAAATTCATTTGTCAAATATAATATCAACGGAATTACTGTATACTTAAGAGATATTCATGCTGCTTTTAAAAAAAAAAACCATTTTACACTACAAAATCCTAAAAGAACAGAAGAGTTGAATTCTCTAATCTGAAATTCCTAAGAAGTTAGTATTTTCCTGATATTACAGAGGTTGAAACTGATGCACTAGAGATGAACCAGGTCACAGTAGCAGCTTGGGCAAGATTGGGACTGGGTTGGGGAGATATAGCAGGACAACTGGCAGAGGTGGGATTGAGGACAATGTGGGTGACAGCGAAGCAATCCGATATTGGGGTAGAAAACATGGTTGTGTAAGTAGACTCAGGAACAGATTAACTCTTTCATTTTATGTGCTAAGAAAATGGGATCCAACGATGTGACTTACTCAACTCATACATCAAGTTTTTGATGGATCCTGATTTTAAACTTGGGCCTTGGGCTCTTCCGCTGAGTCTTTACACCTTGTTCTGGAGCCAGACTGTCTGACTTCAGACACTGAAGAGCCTTGGCAACTGATCTAATGCGTGCTTCAGTTTCCTCATCTAAAGTAGAGGTAGTAATACCATCCACCTCATGTGAGTGCTAAGGATTGAATGAGTTCGTGCATGGAGAGGCTACAACATCACCTGGCATATAGTAAACAATTAGAGAGCCTTGAGGTCCAAGTCAAGGAATTTATATTTTATGAGCCTGATAATAAACTCGATTCTTCAGTGAATCACCTGTTTTAGGAAAACTAAATGGCAACCGGATGATATGGAGGAGGAGATTAAACGCAAGAAAACCTAATTATTGGGGAAAAGTTAATTGATTTGGAGATAAGATTACTTGAGAATGGGGAAAAAATCATCCTATAAAGACTATCAAATTGAAGAAATGATGGGATTACTGGCAAAAAGGAAACCACTGGTGTGGGAGCAAATGAATGAAAAGAAGATAGGTTTGCATTTAAACATTGGATGTCTGCTAGGTCGTGGTCCTACAAGAGTGCTCTTCAGACCAGCAGCATCACCATCACGATGGCCGGGGAGTTTGCTAGAAATGACCCAGCCACGGCCTGCTGAGCCAGGTCCCCGAGTTTTTTGTGTATCATTAAAATTCGAGAAGTATCTGTCCAGGTGAGTTTTTTTTTAATGGAATTTTCTACTGTCAAAAGAGTAGGAGTTACAAAAACCAAGGAAGGAGAAGGGTGTCAGATATTTCAGACACAACAGAAGGAAATACTATGAAGAAAAATTCTAAGTCCAGTTTGCCTGGTTACTTCCTCCCTTGAATTTTATCCCTTTCCCGTTTGGAAGTAGCTCTTCTGTTGTGCTTTCCTGCAAGAGTCCTAAAAGAACAGGGAAGGGGTTGCTGCGGTGCGGGGAGGAATCTATTGTCATCTGTAAATTGTAGATTTCTGGCCTCAAGGTAGCTCTGAGAATAGATAATGTCTGCAATCTGTGCACTGTGAGCTCGAGAAGTACGTGCTTTTGATAAGGACTAAATTTTGTGTCACCTTGTTTTAATCAATTGCAAAGCCGAGACTCTGTTTATGTGGGTTTTTCTTCAGGGTCAAGAATACAAACAGGCCCTGGGAAAACATCATTGTCTGAATTCTGTTTCACTTGCAGAACCTTAAGCTTGAGGACTAAGAAACCTTGAGATTGATATGTCATTCTAAATCCTCTAGTCGCCAAACACTACTCACAGGATTTTAAACTCTCCCACCTTGTTGAAGATGTTACTATTTCACCTTTGCTACTTGTGGCAGACCCCCAGTGCCACGGGGCAGGATGATAATCCCCGATCTGAGCCCCTGCTTTCTTTCACCAAGCCCGTGGAAGTTTCTTGCAAATTGTTAGTGAAGATCAACATTAGTGCTCTGCATGTATGAAGAAAGGACACAACAAGTTGCGGACTTCGCTAGCTACCCTGTAGGCCTATCCGTCTCTTACCACCTCTCAGAGGTGACCTTCAAGAAGAAAGGAGCAGACGGAGCGCTTTCCCAGAGGTAAGTTCCAGTGGTGTGGTGGTCGGAGGGAGTGAGCACTCTGATTAGGGCAGCAGCAATGTTTTCATTCAGGAAACATCGGGAGCAGACAGGCACGTGGGACCCTGCAGCCGACAGCAGGACCATGTCACAAGGCACTGTCTATGCACTTGCCATGGCTGGGCCTCCCCAGGACACCAAGCTTTTCCACAGCAGCTACTCTTCATGTCCAGGGTCAGGGAAGCTGACAGACTCCCAATCTGTCATGGCCTCCCCATATCCTAGGACTCACCATGACTCACTTTAACCAGGGACCTTTCTAGAGCCTCTCAATGGAGATCAAGAAAAGATTACCGCTAAATATGACCCAGCTCAATAAGATCTTTGCAATTTGGTAGAAGGGTGACAGATACGAACACTGAAATCCATTTTTAATGGGGCTTAAAAGATGGCATAATCTTCTACAAGTTCAAAATAGTGGGATTCAGTTGAAATTAATGAACTGTCTTTATACTGACTTCAATTGGAGAATATTGATGATTTTACCAAAGCTATTTGGGCTAATGGTATTGTATTTGTTTCGTATTGCTACTGTAACAAATCACCACATATTTGTGGCCTGAAACTAGTTTGCACGTTCTGGAGGTCAGAAGTTCAAAATTAGTCTCACTGGGCTAAAGTCAAGGTGTCAGTAGGGCTGGTTCCTTCTGGAGGCTCTAGGGAAGAATCTGTTCCCTTTTTCAGCTTCTAGAAGCTACCTGCATTCCCTGGCTTGTGGCCCCTCCCTCTGTCTTCAAAGCCAGCAGCATAGCATCTTCAAGGGTTTCTTTCTCATCACATTTGTCTTCATTCTAACTCTGACCCTCCTGACTCTCAAGGATCCCTGTGATGACACTGAGCCCAGCTAGATAATCTCCCCATTACAATATCCTTAATCACATCTGCAAAATCCCTTTTACCATGTAAGGTAAATCCTCATGGGTTTTGAGGATTAGGATGTGGACATCTTTGGGGACCATTTTATTTACCAACGGTATGATGTCACACGACATTTTTGAGCCTAATTTCCTCTTGAGATGGAAACGTGATCCAGTACAGACTATACTAGTGATTCTAGAGCAGAGATCAGCAAGCTTATTATGTGAAAGGCCAGATAGTAAATATTTTAGGCTCCGCAGGCCCTTCAGTCTGTCAGAACTCTGCCATTATAACACAAAAGTAGGCATAGATAACACAGAAACAAGTGAGCATGTCTGTATTCCAATAAAACTTTATTTACAAAACAGCAGGCTAGATTTGGCCTTTGAGTGTTAAGCCTACTCCAGGTCCAACTAAAACAAAAGGATTCTGGTCAACTATTAACACTGAAGTCAAATATGCAGAAAAATTAAACCTCTTGATGAAGGAAAGTGAAAAGCTAGCCAAAGTATAATTGCTTTACAGATTGAAACTAACACGTATATCAGCCAGACAGATCATTATGAAACTAGGAGGTGTCTTTATGATGCCAAATGCAAATCCTGACGAGGGAGCCAGCAGGCAAGGGAGTTAGCACCAAGTATGGGGAGAGACATCTGTGTCCAGAGATGTACCAGTGGGCAGCTCAACGGTCGCTACAGGTGGTTCTCAGGAACAAGTGGCTACAGCTTAAACAGCAGATAAATGTCTCAAAGGCTGCTGCTCCAGAAAAGCTCATCATTCACAGTGGACGCTTGGGGACAGGACAAATAGATCTGAAATCCGCGATAGTGGTGATCAGGCAGAATAGCCAAATGGCTGTCATGGCAAGGACTAAGGTGACTATCCAAGAGGTTATCAGTACGGCAACCAAGGCCCTGATTGTTATAGATGAGGAAAGGAGTTCTATATTATTCCATTTTTTAAACTAGTTAAGTAATTTTTCTTCCTGAAACTTAGTTTTTGTGCTTGTTTTACCTAAAAGAGACACTGCCCTATGTAAACTTTCCCCCTCTTCATTCTACTTCTTCCCTAAGCAGTTGCTTTTTATACTGTAACAGCTAAATTCTACAGCATGACCAATTACTTGCAAATGAAATGAAAAGGAATACTATGAAATTGGAGTGCTTCTTACAGCTGATTCTTTTATGCATTTTTATAATCTTCTACTTGATATCCTAAAACAATATGAAGCCTTTTCAACAGTTTAGTATCTAACCTATTTAGAAGACTCAATCCATGCTCACAGTCAAATATATTTGCTAACTAAATCTGAGTTGCAGAAGTTGAGATATTTAAATGTCAATGTTCGTATAATATTGCACGATGATTTTTAAACAAAGTCATGGCCAGTGTGTATTTACGGTTAAATGTATTCTCGTCCTAGTACCTCAATGGAACAAGTTTCTTCAGAGGATGTTTTGAAAGGCATCTATACAAAACTCGCCAGGTATTTGCATATTTGACCACTGGTGGCCATGGTGGATATATTTGAGAAAAATGATACAGGAAGCAGCAATACCTATGCCGTCAGTCCAGGTTAGATGTGATGAGAACCTGAAGGATGGCAAAAGTGATGGGGATAAAGGAGGAAAAGTGGAAGCGCCTCATGGCCGATGCAGTCTGGAAAAGAAAAGTTAGTAATGCCCGGGTTTTCACTCTGTAGGACTGAGTGGACAACAATGTCACCACTTGAGATAGAAAGTACAGGGGGGAAAAATCTCTCTTTTATCCTGATGACAGGAGGAGAAGGGTATGTCGAAGTAAAGCAAGTTGAATGTCAGAGGCCTAAAGGATATCCAGGCGATGACACCCACTGGCAGTTGAATATATGAATCTCAAAATTGGAGAAGAGGAAGGGGCTAGAAATGAGGATCCTGTGAGTAGAGACCGAAACCACAAGAGTGCATGAAATGAATTACAGAGAAAATACGGAGGAACTTAGGGTGGGGGCAGAGACAAAAGCATAGGGGCATCTTAATGCGTCAAGGACCGGTTAAAAAGGGGGACCTCAGGTAGAGCAGTGGGAAAGAGCTATAGTGTTGTGAGTGGGTTATCCAGGGCCTGGGCCAACCAGATTTGAAGCAGGCGGAGTCATCATCGAAGTTTGGGATCTGGGCTGGCTCTGGTTTCCACAACATTCACTGGGTGGCTTAATCATCACTATTGAGATAAGGATGACCTTTCCCCTCTCTTCATCTGTATCATAGGAGTAGGTAGGTAAAAACTCCTCATGATAAGAAAAGAAGAAATTGTTGGAGAAAATCAGGAAATTCGTTTCTGGTCCTGGTTCTGCCAAAAACCACTCGTGTTTTGACTTTGGATATCCTCTAACCTTTCTCGGACTGGTGCTTATCTGAAAAATAAGAGACTTGAACTGGATTGTCTCCAAGGGCTCGATCAGTTGGGTTAGGCGGGAGACAGAAACCATAGGTTCTTTTAACAGAGGACAATGTAAAGAACTGCTAGGTAGGCATTGAAGAAAGAGCCAAGAGAAAACAAGGTTCAGAGAGCAGCCACCACAAGAAGCAACCATCCCCGTGAGGGCTGCGGCGGGGACAAAGAGAAGAGGTGGGCATCACTAAGGTGGAAACCAGGACTTCTGAGAAGGGATGCTGCGCAGCTGGTGCCGGCATCTCTGAGGGGCACAATGTCACCGGTCCTGGGAATACTGGAAAAACGGCCAGCTGCAATCAGCACTGCTACTGGTATGAACTGCCGCTGCAGAAAAACAGGGTCCGAGTGATGCTGATGGGAACAGAGCACCGAGGAGGAAACGCGTCCCCTTCCTCATTCCAGCCTAGAGGTTATTTGTACCCTTCCATTAGGAAGTGTAAATCTCTGAGCATCTCACCATCAAACAGCAAAAACGGTGAATAAATAAAAATCTTTTATTATCGCATCACTGAAATGGAAGTAAGGAATACGTTGAACCAAAAATAACGTGACACCAAAGACTCGGACAATTCCACTTAGGACAGCTCAGGTTCAATGCAGTCCTCATAGAATGTTCACAGATAAAATACTAAGGAGAATGAATAGCTTAGTGTAAAAATTCGCAAGGCTTACAAGAAAATAGAGCGCCACAGATAAAAACAATAACAACAACAACAAACAAACCAAACCAGCAAACACCTTATATTGAAACCTCAACAGTAACCAGAGGAATATAAATTAAAACCTCACTGAGGTGCGAGTTCATACTCATCAGACTGACAAAATGTTTTAAATTGGCACAGCCAGTTTGGTGTTACCTGGTGTATATGCAGATGAACATATGTATACTCCCCATTCTAGCCTAAGAAACTCTTTGCATGTGTATCTCAGGAATTATATACCGGAATGTTCATAGCAGTATTGTTCATAATAGAAAAAAACAACAACAGCTGTAGAAATAACCCTATTGCTGTCCAACATTTAAATGGTAAACTGCGGTGCACTCACACCCTGCCATTCTGCAGAGCAGGGAGAAGGAACAAACCTCGCGAGGACATCAGTGTGGATGAGTCTCAGAAATGATACTGAACAAAAGTCATAGAAGAACGCATGCAGTGGGAGTCAAGCTATTTACATAAGTTTTAAAAAGGTACACATTGTTTAAGGATATGTATGAACTTGGTAAGACTAAAATGAAAAGCAAGGGGACAATTATCACGAAATTCAGAATAGTGATTATTTCTGGGGGGGGGGTAGTGAGCCAGGATGTAGGATCGAAGTGGGATCCTTAGGGCTTCTGCTGTAGCTGGTGATATCATTTTTTTAACCCGGGTGGTAGGTACGTGGGTGTTCACTTACGATCCCTTAAAATGTACATTTACAAGCACTTCTCTATGTATGATATTCGTCCCCAAAATAAAATTAAGGAATGACCCTCATAGTCCTTCCCAAGCCGTGGGGCCTGCTTTCAGAACGTCGTGCTGTTCGAGCTTTCGATGCCAGCTTCTTTGGCCATGGAATAAAAGGGGCCCGGCTTTTTCAGCAGTTCTTCAGGGCTGCCGTACTCTATAATCTTCCCATGGTCTAGAACCATTACCCTGAAATTAAAAAAAAAAAAAAAAAGAATAAGGAAATACAAGTCTGAGAAAGCAGCATCTCAGATTTTGGCACTTATAAGCATACCCAGAACTAAGCTGTGGTGTATTCATTCACACGAGGCTATACCAAGCAGCGAGAACAGATGAACCACGTCAACGCGGATGAATTCCATACGTAATGTCGATCGAAAGAATCAAGTAGTAGGAGAATAGATGTAGTATGAGCCCATTTACATAAGCTTTTTTTTTTTTTTTTTAAGAAAAGATACACATTGTTTAAGGGAGCCTATCCTCTCCAAAGAGTTTCTAAGATTACTGATGTTACTCCATTTTGAATGTAATCCATCAGAGCTGGAAGGAACAGGAAGCCGTTTCCAGGAGCAGCAGGCGAGAGAGACCCAGTTTGGTTGGGAAGGTCTGTGGTCAGTATCTGCCACTCAGGTCTGGAGCCGCCACCTCCCCATACTTGGTTATTGTTCCACACAGACTTCCACTTTACCCTCAAGATATTAGTTCCCTTAACCCTGTTGGCTTCCATTGGCTTGAGATACGTATCATTTGGGGGGCAAAGTACTTGAAATCTCTCAGGCTCTGTTTCTTCCTCAGTGAAATGATGGGTAAACCTTCTGCTGTAAGATAGGACGTGGCTGATGTGTTTAAGCCGTGTCTATCGAGCTCTGCTCCCTTCCCCGCGCCCGCACTCACTTGTTGCTGTCCATGATGGTGTGTAGCCTGTGGGCAATGGTGATAGTTGTGCAGTGGGAGAACTCCTTTTGGATGGTCGTCTGGATAAGATGATCTGTCTCGAGATCCACTGCAGCAGTGGCCTCATCCATGATCAGAATCCTGGATTTCCGAAGCAGAGCCCTGGCCAGGCACAGTAGCTGCCTCTGCCCTACGCTGCAGCCAATGAGGAGACCAACATTAGCCCTAAGGACCATGAAATAACCTGGGATTGAATATGGGGACAGTCCTCATGTTCCAGGTCAGACTTTGGAAAACCCACACTCCTAAATTCTCCCAGAATGGCTTCGCCTCTCTCACTAGCTACTCACTGTTGCCATGGGCAATGTTTCCCAAACTTCCCAATTAGAAGACCCGCCACAGGCACTTAATTTAAATAGTCAAGTGTATGGGCCCCACTCTGCTCAATCAGAATGGGAAGAGCCATGGAACATGTATTTTCTAATAAGCGCCTCAGGCAATTTTTATGTTTAACAAGTTTGGAAAAGACTAGCTCAGGACTAGTGCTTTGCATTTGGCGCAGTGATATCCCCATACACCAATGACAATTCCAAAATGAGATGGATGCCCAAGTTCACTTCAGGCGTATGTGACCTGACGTCATTACTATAGATGATGCCACACGAGAACCCAGCGGCATTTCTCAGTAGCCTTGGCAAATCTATTTATTATTTTAATTAGCCTAGTCTCAAGGCTAATTATTGGTTAGAGGCCTTCTGCCTTGATTAGCGATGTAGCTAACCAATGAACAGGATGTCTTGGTGTGAGATGCAATGTATGCAGAACTCCAATATGCTTGTAAAAGGCAAATTGCTTTAATTTGCTAAAAGCTGGTTGGTGTTGCAGGCTAGACCTCTTACTTAGATAAAGAAGTTTTGGGAAATGTGTGGAGGAAACTACTCCAGAATTCACTAATTGCTCCTTCCTGCCGTGGCCATTAGGGAACATATTAAACAGAAGGTAGCTCGACTGAAAGTTCTGTAATTCTCTGCAACAAAATTTCTGCAGGGGATGAGAAGTCACCCAAAATAAACTTGCAGTTTTCTCTACTACTTCCTTAACTTGTAACAAACTCCTGCCTGGTTCAGCTGGGTTCGTACAAAAGGCTGTTGTTGCTTAAACACCAGTTTGGCTCTTGGCTGGTTTTCTGTCCCCCTCCCTCGCCTTCTCCCTCTCCTCTCTTGCCCAAGCTGACTGAGCTCCAATCTCTGATCACTTACCAGAGAAATGTACGTTTCAACACCCCGAACCAGGTCTGAAATCAAGGCACTGTGTAATTCCACTTAAGTGTCTCCCAGCATGGACGGAGAAAGTTGTTCCTGCACACCGGAAGTGTCAAGCCCCCACACCTGCACCCCATCACATCCTGCCAGGGCTTCCACATGGCCCCACATGTCTGCAGCATTTGTTCTCAGAAGGTCTGTCTGCATCATGCTGCAAATGCCGGGAGGTCAGAGTTGTCTCTGTGTCATCTCCCTCTCTGTCTCAGTGCCTGACTGTAGCTAAGCAGGTGCCCAATGCACATTTGTTGACTGGATGTTTAATAGCATTTTCCTAGGTCTAGAGACCCATTAAGTCCGGCTAGTTCCTAGATCCATTGCTGAGGGAAAACAAACTTGGTGGTCTTCTTTCTATACCAAGGCTTACAGGTGTTCCCTGGGGCTATACACTGAAGTCGCCTGTACCCCTGATTCAGCTGTTCTGGGGTGCTGCCTGGACACTGAATTTTTTTTTTTTTACATTTTCCTGAGTGATCCTAGCATACAGCGTAGTTAAGAATTAACGCTCTAGATGATGCTTCTCAAACTGTAATATACATAAAAATCACCTGGGAATCTTACTAAAATGCAGATTCAAGTCAAGAACTTGAGCTTTTGCATTTATAATAAGCTCCCAGGTGAAGCCAAATCTACCGGTCCATTCACTGAGTTACTGAGTCTCCCTTCTTTTCTGAGTTTCACTTGCTAATGGTCCATGCCCTGCCCACCACAAGGAACAAAGGTTCCTCTCACTGCCTGTGGGGTAGGTGGGTTATGAAGCATTACCTAAGGTTGTCGCCAGCCTCTGTCACTTCATGAGACAACCCAAGTTGCAGGTTGGCCACAAAAGGTTTGAGGTGAGCCAGCTCCAGGGCCTTCCATATCTCCTCATCTGAGTAGTTGTTGAAAGGGTCCAGATTCATCCTCAGGCTTCCAGAGAACAGGATAGGATCCTGCAAGTCAAGGGCCGAGGGGGTTACAGGGCTAATGACAGAGAAGGGACTAGCAGTACTCTGTGGCCAGGAGAAAGTGAATAGGACTGGCCTGAGAGGGAAAGCTGGTGAGTGGTTAAACTTTTGCATTCCCCGCTGAAGGTTTAGCGTGGCTGCCGGCTGGGGGAGCTAAGCACAGGATTAAGAGGAGTCTTTGTTTTGGGGGGGTTTTGTTCGTTTGTTTGTTTTGTCTTGTTTTTCATTCTGAGATTTATTTATGGGTTTCCAAATTTATCTCAGCATCTCTTAATAGGGAAGAGGAATGTTCCAAACTCTCAAATGAAAACTCCTGGTGTGGAAGTGGAGGGATCAAGGGTGGTACGGTCACAGGAGAAGCCTTTATTATGCCTTTGAGGAAGCTGGAGAAACGGGTGCATCAAGCTGAGCGAACACCAGACAAACCAGAAGCCACCCCCAGAGACTTGGCAGCAGTGAGCAGAGCAGGCAGGGTTCTAACGAAGCCCCAGGTGCCACCGAGAAGCCTCCAGGGCAGTCCTTATTGGGTGGGGCCCAAGAACGTCCCGTCCCGTGGAAGCCTTTCTTGCTGATGCACTAAGCATTCACCTTGTCAGCAGAAACCTGCCGCAAATTCCCTCCCCTATCTTTCAACCATGTCAAATGGGGGAATCTAAAGCTTAACAGGTTGAAGCTTCCGCAACAAAACTGCTAATGCTGGTTGCACAGGTCTTGTGCACTGTGATGGGCTACAGAAAGGCTACATCGTCACCTGCTCTGTTTGACTTCCGTGTGTTGCTCCCACCCACTGGTTAAATACTGGCAGCCACACAGGTGTCTGTGTGAAAACAGTGTGTGTAGGAAGCTGGCTGAGGTACCCTGGGTGGCTACAGAAATGGCACTGCTGATTGAATCTACGGCAAGAAGAAGAGGCACACGTTTTTCGGCAGAACAAGCTGTCCCCTTCTGCATGTGACAGGGTAAGTTCTAGAGCTCACCTGGGGGATGATGGTCAGCTTCTCCCGGAGGTCGTGGAGCCCAATGGAAGCAATATCTAGCCCATCGATGGTGATCTGGCCACCCGCAGCCTCTAGGATTCTGAAGAGGCCGTTCGTCAGGGATGACTTCCCAGCTCCTGTCCTGCCCACCACAACCAATCTGTAAAAAAAAAATTCCTTTGCAGGTTAGTTCACCATGTGATTCTTGGTGAACAAAAATTGAGCCTGGGGCCATCATAATCACAGGCGGTAAGAGACAGGGATTGGCTGCTACATCTCTACAATGTTAAACTGATTTTGTTTTTTTAGAGGGGCAAGGCAGATGTCAGAAAATGACTGCCTTCCCATCCCACCTCCTAAATTGTTGCTTGCTGAGAATGACAGTTCCTGTTGGAAATGGACACGTTAGCAGCTGTTATAATTATTATTAGAAATTATAGATTAAAAAAAAATCCTGTTTAGAAGTGTGGAGAGAGGAAGGACCAGGCCTGCTGCCAACTGAGAAGCAGATCCTGTCATGGACCCCTGCAACCTTATCCGGACATTTTCTGGTCCTACCTCAGACCCTAAGTCCTCCTGGAACATAGAGGATGCAGGACTTTGCAGACCAGAAGGAGAACTAGGCCATTCTCTTTGCAGGAAGAATCTCTACACTAGTGTTCTCACCAGTTCCTTCCCCAGGCCAGGTGCTTTTTGACTTCCTCTCTAGAAGCCTTGGTTCTTACAGAAAATGAGCCTGGGGTCAGCCACTGGAGAAGCAATGCCAGCATGGAGGCATGGAAGGGCT
This sequence comes from Eonycteris spelaea, assembly GCA_003508835.1. Lineage (NCBI taxonomy): Eukaryota > Metazoa > Chordata > Mammalia > Chiroptera > Pteropodidae > Eonycteris > Eonycteris spelaea. The sequence goes on from PUFA01000004.1 coordinate 20,703,402, forward strand.
GAACAGAAAAGCTCTTCCAGCCCCAGTAAGTCTGTTTGATTCCATGTTGATATCCTGCCCTCTGGTCGTGGCGGTGTGTCTCTATACCTTCTCTGCAGAGGAAGTACCCTGACTCTCTCACTCCATCCAAAAGATGAAAACCCAAACAAAGTCCAGCTGCTCACACCTCTGTGTCCAACAGTCCTCTGATCACAAGGACTTACATCCAGGAACTTCTTCAGTTCTACCTACCTTCTCCATGCTCCTGATGTCACAAGTGATCCCTTTCAGTACCAGATCCAGCTCTGGTCGGTACCGTACTTGGTAGTTTCTAAACTGGATCTCCCCTTTGCTGGGCCAACCTACTGGAGGTCTTGTATCAGTCACCCAGGGTGCCTGGCAAGGAGAAAGGGAGAAGTGCTTTACAGGGAGTCAATTCGCTGAATAGTGTCCCAGCTACCTGTGGGCATCTGCATTGAATGGATTGAAATAGATTGGGACTTTCAGAGGTTCCTACTTTATTCAATTAAAGAAATCCCATCCCATGAGGTTGTCCTGTGGATATGCAGAACAGAGCCACCATTTAACCCAATGCATTCCAAGGCCTCACCTCCCCCAAACTGTTTCCTATTCTAAGTTTCAAGAAGTTTGGTGCTTTGAGCTAGAGCAAGGGAAACTTTAGGATACCCTTTATAATCCACATGTACTCTCTAGACAAGGTGAAGATTCTCTCTAGACAAGGTGAAGATTCTCTCCCAAAGGAGTAATCTCTCTCTCTCTCTCTCCTCTCTCTCTCTCTCTCTCTCTCACTCACTCACTCCTTCTCTCCCTCTTTCTCTCTCCCCAAACTCCCTTCCTTGTCCCTAGGTTCTTCTAATTCCCCCTTACCTCATTTTCCACATTTATGTATTCATTTATTCGCTCAACAGCCACGATGTTGGTCTCAATATCTGATGTCAACCTCACTAGCCAGCTCAAGGTTTGCGTGATCTATAGAAAAACCAGAATACTAAAGATCATCCCAGGCTCATAAACCAATGCAACTAGTCAAACCACAAGGTCAATCCAGTGCCTACTTTGTACTTGGCATTGCACTGAACTCTACAAGAGAGCAAGGAAAGTATAAGTGACAATCTTCACTAACTTGGGGGAGAAAATGAGACCAATGCATTGAATGCCTGGAGGACAGCCAAGTGCTCAACTGTGTGGTGATCACATGAAAAGCAACATGAGCTTGGGGTGGCTTGGGGCTAAGGCTGGACTTGAAAGACTGGAAGTTGTGGAATGGGACCAGAACTCTCCTGCCTTTAAGCCTATTTTTTCTTTGTGGAAAGGGTAGTGGGCAGCATTCTACAAATGGGAAAAGCATAAGAAAAGATACGAGGTAGGAAAAAGCCTTCCAAAAAGCTGCCTCTTCTCTCTGCTCTTACTTAACAGCTCTTAAGGTGGATATCCATATGAACTCTCATCCTCCTTGACCCCAATCAACTCCAGGGGCCTCCTGCCATTAGATGTATCTAACACCAGTCAGAGGGGCGTCATGACCCGGGCTTGTCTAGAGTCCAGGAGATCTGTGGATTACTCATACACAAGCTTTTTTTTCAAGCAGAGTCAAAACAGGGAGTTTTGGTGAGCAAATACTGTTTAGAGAGAAGAACAGCACAGGATCATGGGGACTAAGAGTAACCACTGTGTGTAGTTTGAACCACATGGAATTGTTGATATTCGGATGTTTTTGTTTGGGTTCAGTCTAATAGTTCTCTCTTTGCCCTATCTGCCCTGTCTAGGTTAATAAGCCTAAAAATGGAGGGATAAAAGGGCAGTGACATAAGGAACTGAGTGACCTGGTGAACAACAGAGTTCTTTTGGGTGCCCAACGTGATCACTTTGGCCTTTATTAACTCTTACTGTAGACAGCACCATGTGGAGTGCGCTGGTGGCTATGCAAACCTCTAATATTTTAATTTAAAGACAGCATGAAAGATGGCCAAATGGCTTATTAAATGAGTATCATTTATGGAACATTTACTGTAGTGCCAGCCACTGTCTTAGGTGCTAAGAAGTAATGTTAACATAGATTCCCTAGTCAAGCTGAGAGTTTATTGGACTCTATATTCTTTACTAGAATTAGCTCTAATTATTCTGTGATCTAAGAAAAACAAACGTAGGAGAAGTTATTTGTTCAAAAGACTTTATGGTTACTGTTGTATTATGGAAAAGAAACTAATTTACTCTTCGTTTGGACTAGAATCAAGCAGAGAGGCAGGGAACTATTAGATGAATCATAATAAATTGGTTTCTTAACTTCCAAGGGCAACAAAATTTTTGTCTATTTTTCCTGATGACACTGGTACCTATTTAGAAAGGGTAAGGAGCACGTCCATGGATTACACAGTTAGAGATGGAACCAGGGTTTGAAGCTTAGTGTCCCCTATGCCTCGGATCTAGAAAAGAGTCAAGAGCAGGGTATACTCTATACTCAATTCGAGAATAAGTTCATTGATTTATCCAAATTCCAACCTTCAGACTCACATTGAGTGCATTGGACAGAACAAAGCCCACCGTGTCTCCACTTAGGGTATCTCTATAAATAACCATCATCAAGGAAGCAAAAAAGACAACCAGGTTCCCGATCAGGTCCAGACGAATCGCAAGCCACCTGCAGGGTACCAGAACCAGAGAGAGAGGTGTCACTGGGAAGTATCTACTTCCTCACCTTACCCAGCAAACTCTGTGCGTATAGAACATTCGCAGAGGACTTGAGGTGATAGGGCATTCTTAGCAGATGTCTCAATTTGACTATACCATGTGTTCTTAAAGTGTTTTAAGTTGCATCTTAAAAATAAATTGCATTTTCGAGATATCAGAGGCATTTCCTAAACTAAGGACATCTATGGGTCAATGTCTCCCAAACTTGCCAAATCATAAGAATTATCTGAGGTGATTGTTTAAATACACAAATTCACGTGCGCGCGCGCGCGCGCACACACACACACACACACACACACACACACATCTAGACTCTTCCTCAGGGGATTTTGACTCAGGGAGCTTAGAATAGGGTTCAGAAACCTGCATTTTTAACAAATGTGCCAAGAGATTTCTTTCTAGTAGGCAAGGGGAAATAATGCCATAGAAAATCTATATGTAAAGTTAGAAAATAAGCACCACAGCAAAGATCAATGTATCTTGTCTGATTTCGTGATTTGAAAAGGTAGAGAAGAGGATGGAGGTGGAGGGAAGTTAGGTGCAAGCTGATCACAGAGAGATGTGTTGTGCGTTTGTAGAGAACTGAATGAGATATGGATAGACATAGTTATAAACATAAATAAAATGTATTTAATAAATTTGCACCAATAATTCTAGCATATGTACAAATAAATATGGTACATATTTACAATGGGGATCCAATAGGTTAATGACTTACATGCCTGTTTCTTTCTTGCAAATACCTAAGAAATAAAATATCTTTACAACACATTTCTGACTTCTGGATGTTCCAAAGAAAACTAAGTATCATTAGTTTGTCCTTAATACCTCAAGATAATGTAGAAGCCAGTTAAGAATTCTCACTTCCTCTATAAGACCTTTCTCCTTCAAGGACACACCACTTCTTGCCAGGATCTGATGATGCTAGAGAAATGAAGAATGCTCACCCTTCTCAGGGATTCTCCTTATAGGATGTGAGCTTTCCCTTTCTGTCATCATTGGCTTTACCTGAAAATTCCCAATTGTCCTCCCTCCAACCCCTGCTTTGTTTGCTAACCTACAAAGTGTTGCCTGCCTACGGAGAATCTCATACCCACTGTCAGGGAAGCAAACAGAGAATGTCCAGTTCACCCGACCCTCATGCAGTACCTGGGTTACAAAATGCTCACAGATGTCATTTGACTTTCACCATAAGCCTGTGAGATAGGTTATGGTCTAGCCATTGTAAAAACAAAGAAAATGAGATTTTCCATAGAGAGGTGAAGGCAACGTACCCAGTTTGGTACATGGCAGAACAGGCACAGGGTTCCAGTTTCTGACTCCAAAGCCTATGCTTTCTTCTCTCTACCTACATGCGTTTGGCCAGAGTGACTTCCACATTGCTGGCTATGCCTGTTCTCCCACAGCTGATGTCAAACATACAGAACCTCAAAGCACATCTTTGGATAAATACCCAGGGAAGCCTCACCTGTTGGAGATAATCCAGGAAAAGACACATTTCTGATTAGCGTCAATCAATGCTTCATTCTGTTTTAGAAATCGCTGCTGGTGCTGAAAGGCGCGGATGACCGGCAAACCTGACACCGTCTCACTGAAGAGAGAGTAGATTGGGGATCTGGTGACAGAGTCCAGGCGTCTCAGCTGGCGGCTGGTCGCCACATAAAACATCTAGACCCCAAAAGTAAAAAGTCAGATAGTTACACAATCATGTCACATCCGTCGGACCTCTTCCTTTGTGACCATGACCCAGAGTTCTTCTACTTGATGGACACAGCCTACATCTGAATAGGACAGAAGTGTCCAGTTTCACCTGTGGCTAAAGGAATGATGAGACAGGTCCAGGGTACGAGGATGGTGGGAAGGTCTGAAGTTGGTGGGGAATTGAGGAGGATGAAAATGAGAAGGATCGTTTCCCTGAGGTGAACAGTTCACCCCAAAGGTAATTGGTGGGACAAGAATCTCTTAACAGCTTCCCTCCCATTGGTTTTTATTATGGAGTCCCTTCCACTTGCTCCAGTATTTCTGTGAGGCTTGGTTCTCAAACTACCTATTCCCTCAAAAACCCATTGCGATTGAGTCTAAGCCATCCAAAGACACCCCAGTGAAACTAGAACTTCCCTGAAGTAAAATGAGATCTAGCTACTACTGAGAGACACGTCCAAGTAGAAAAGCCTAAGCTAACCAAGGAAACAGCCTTAGCATGACTTTTCTAGAAGCAACCAATGAAGTAACCATTGTGTGTTTTGGGGGTGAGGGGAGATGCTTACAGACCTTCAATACTTTGTCCAGAGCCATCCTCAAAGCAGTCTTAAATCTAAACATAAATATGCCCTACTTAAGATTCTAGGGGGGCAGCTTTTAAGGTGAGATATGTTGTATCTGTATACCAATTGGTGCTGATACTTCATCTTCAGACAATGGCCTACGGGCACCTTGGTATATCAATATATGACTAAATCACAAAGATGCTAGAGAGGAACAAGTGACTAGCAATAAACAAAAGAGATTCTCAGGAAGGAGTCTGAGAGTCTATAAACAGAGAGGAAAGGAGACCTAGCCGTTTCCAAACCTACCTGAACAGACACATAAATGATGCTAAGAGGAATGACGATGATGATGAAGATTGGAGTGGCCAAGCAGATCATGAGAAGGGTGCTGATTATTGTCAGGAAGTGCAAAATCCAGTTGCGCAAGGACATGGGGAGGGTGTCATCCATCGTGGAAATATCCTAGAAACACATAATAAGGAGAGATGGTATACTAATGAATTCCTACAACATTTTACATTTTCCTGATTCCAGCAGGAAATTCGTTCAGTTCTGGGTCCTTAGTGACTCCTTCTTTTAATCATTTCATAATATTCATTTCCGATAGACTGTTCTGTTCACCTCCATACCAATCCATTTCTGTAATATTTTTATCTTCCTAAATCACTCTAAAAATACAGCAGTCACCCTTCACCTTTTAAAAATAGATTTAGCAAAGGTTTTTACTCTTTTCAGTGAAATTCCCATTTGTCAAATTTATTAAACCATTTATAAGCACTGTAAACAAATACAACCACTGTAAGCAAATATAGCCTTATAGGGTAAATCCTTCTGTAGCTGAGCCAATTCAATTATTTTAACCTTACAGAGGTCCTAATTCTATTGAATAGCTAGAACAGAGCCTGGCATATAACATGCATTCAATAAACATTTGTTTGGAGACTCCAGTCAAGAGGCCCTATCACCTATCTTTGACATAACAACCATCCTCTACCTGGGAATTTGCTTCCTCTGCCAAGCACAGGCTTCAAGGAGAGAGGGCAGTGGAGATAAAATGTGATTCCTGCAAGTGTTCTTATAGGGGAACCCAGAGATAATGGATAGGTCTTACTACCATATCACCTTCATGTCATGTTGAATAAATGAACAAATGGATGGATGGACGGATGGATGGACGGACGGATGGATGGATGGGTGGATGGTTGGAAGGATGGATGATGGATGGTTTAGCACACACAGGAAGACTGGCTTATATTTCAAATTTCCCTTGCCTATATTTCTTAGATTGCATTGATTCTGGGATTAGGAATATGTGCGGATCAAAGTGAGTATCTCTGGAGTATCCCAAACTGGGTAAGAGATAACAGTTTTTCAAGAGAGCCCTAAAGAATGGATAACTCCTGAGTCTAAAGTGCTCTTCCCAATGTCACATCAGAATGCAAATAACAATATGTTCAGGGTTGGAAGAAAATAAAGTTCTCACCAGCTATCAGTTCTGTGTACATTACTTTTGACCCTTACCTGGTACAGAGTCTCCATCTTTCTTTCCTTCATCCCCTCCTTCATCTCCTCTTAAGGGCTCAGTCACCAGTTCTAGAGGACCCTAGATCAAATCTCCTTTATGGGCCTGAGACACCTCCCCACAAAACTCACTATATAATTAATGACAGTCTCCTTAGGCAAAATAGGACTGTTGCCTAAGTAACTCACAGTAAGATCTCTATATTTTTCTTTTTCAGAAGATTAATTATAAATTACAACATCAGAAAAGAGTTGCAATCTGTGTAAAATTCCTGTGAGAAATCTCCCCATTCAAAATAGCATGCTTTCTTAGGTTCTATTAAAGACCAGAGAGGCCATTGAAGTTGTCTCTAATGACATCATGTCCAATGTTTTTGTCTTGGAGGAAGGTGATAAATGGGATCAGTCATCTCCCATGATTAAAGCAGTTACTGTGACCCCAGAACTTGGCTACAGGCTATGAGCTAGACTTTCTGTATCTGCTCCAAGAGCTGGGTCCAGAGCTACTCAGACATTTAAAAATATGTGTTCCCTCTTATACAGAGGTCTGAAAATTGTACTTATGAGAGTTGAATATTACTCAGAATTGCCTGGCTTCTGCCTCTGTTCCTGAATTTCCATCCACATACAATAAGAATAATGAGTTTGGTTGGCTCATGGAAGAGAACCACCTATGATCTTAATATTTATTGAGCATTCCAATGGCTAGTATAGTCTTTGGCCCATAGAAGGTACTCAATGAACATCACTGACTAACTGCCTGAATAGATGAATGAATGTTAAGTGTTCTAGGAGCTGCAGTAGATGGAGACAATGCTTTAGAACCTCATTAAAATCCTAGGTGTCTCTGTCTTCCATAATCCAGACCTAATTTTCTTATTCTTAAGGCATCAATGATAGAGGTTTCAGGAATAGAGGCAGAGACCAAGTAAAGGGTTATTCTGCTATCCCTTTCACTCATTGTCACAGCCAGTGGTAGTGCCGTTACTTGCGTTTTTCTCTCTGCAGAATAATTTTTCTCTTCCTGTTTCTACTGCCACCATCCGCCACTTACCCCACCATCTCCCTGCCTAACTTCTATTACTTAGCTCAAGTGTCACCGTTTGTGACATTTCCCACCCTCAGTCACCCAGGCTGAAATAGTACCTCTTTTCTCTGTCCCCCTTTTTGTACTCCCAGAACACCACCGCGCACATCATTGTATTTTGGTTTTGCCATTTCTATTACAATTCTTTATTCTCTTGGCTGTTTCACGCCCTAGCTGTGATTTACTTAAAGGGCCAGAACTGTTTAGCCCTGTATCCACATACCGAGTGGACAAGAAAACTGGACCCACACAGTGTTTCCCAGAGACATGCTAATTCTTTCCCTGTCAGAAATAAAAAGATCTTCATCATATAAACACAATGTCTTCACCCCTTCAGATACTTACACCAGCAAACCTGTTCACAATCCGGCCTGAGGGTGTCGTGTCAAAAAAACTCATGGGTGCTCGAAGGATTTTGTTCAGCAGTTGCTTGTGAAGGGTGTTTGATGCATGAGTGAAACTATAGGCACTCCCGAGATTGGCTGCGAGCACAAATATACCTAGAAATGGAACCAATGTAGTCAGCACCATGCACAGCGGTTCCTGAAAACTTCTACAAAGAACATAATGACAATTTTTTCCTGAGTCCAGGCAAAAGTACATGGACCAGACAGATTCTTTAAAAAAAAAATAGTTATCATAGCCAACAGACGTACCTTGCCCTAATCCCAGAGCCCCATAGACACCAATTCTCATGTCCCTCTGAGAGGTTGGGTAGTTGGTACTATTGAAGATTTTAGAGTCACTGGTCCAAGCACTGAGCCAGAAGTTGGATCCAATAGAAGCCACGGCATTGAGTATATAAGCAAAGATGATGATGAAAACTGAAGACCATCCAATTGCTTGTAGGTATTTCAGGTAGATGGAGAACTTCACCTACAAAGCCCCAACCTCAATGTTAGTAGAATTCCTAATGGCTTTTGGTGAGGAATTACCTAGAATACCAATCTCCTGGAAAAGTGGATCGCAGGTAGCAAAATTTAGTAGTCTGTTGTTATCATTTCTGCATTGTGCCAGGATAATAATCAATGCTGAAATACAGTGCAAGGTAAATAATCATCAGATGATTAATGAGCTTCTAAATGTAATGAAGAGGGGAAGATAGAAAAATAAATGAGACAGATAGTATTATACTGCAGACCTTGGAATTTGTTTTATTAATTTGGATTTTAGTTAAGACTCTAAATTTAAGACCTTGGTTTTCAGTTTTATAAATTTGAATTGTGTTCTCTGAGATTGCTATATTAGTGTTCTCAGAATTTCATCTCAAAGAAGTTTTGTTGTTTTCTCTACATATCAAAATGGAATCAAACACTCATGAAGTGTGCTGTGAAGGTATTCACAGGAAACATGTCATTCTTTGTGGATATATGATTTGATAGAAAGCCCAGAGGCTCTACCAAGATTTCAATGATGAATTTAAAGATTTGTGAAGAAAGCACGAGCCACAGCCCTCCTGTAAATATGTATTCAAGTCATCATACTTGAAAATGTTGGGATCCCAAGCCTTATAACACCTCTAGCGGTACGTTTTATCGTAGCATTCACCTTTCCAGTTTCTATCAATTCCTTCTTAATTAGTTTTTGTCCTTTCACTAGTTCTTCCTCCTCCTTCGGGGTATTCATGTTCCGAGTCTTCAAGGAGTTTTTTAGAGACTTCAGATGCCTGCTGTTGGATCTAGATCTGAGAGATTGAGAGGGGAAAAGTTGTCCTGAGCATACAGATCCCGCGGGTCTTCTTGCAAGCAGATACCACAGCTGTTCTGCTTGCTTCCACGTGCGTTTCCTAGCAGATGGCCCTGGGGGGAAACACATCACTCCAACCCTCCTCCTCATATAAGGAGACAAAGGAAGAACTATGAGGGTTCATGGTGTCCACTACCTTCAGAAAAGCCCACAAAGAAAAAGAGAATGATCAAGAGGAAATATGGGCGTGATGACAGCTGCCAGCTGAAGAAAAGACCAACCTGCGGCTAAGTGTTCGATGAAGGCTGTTCTCTCTTCTCATGGTCAAGGAGACTACATCCTCAGGGACTTCCTCCACACTGGGCAGCAGCCCATAGTCTTCTTCTTCACTGTCTTCGTTGACTAGGAGACACATCAAAGGTTAGGGACATAGTTGCAGAGAGCTCTCACAGCCCTTTAAAACAGGAGAGAGAAGGCTTTTCTGATCGTGCTGGACTCAGCAAGAGAGCCTGGATGTACACACAGCTGGAATCTTCTACTCCAGAAATACTACTTACTAGTATATTTTCTCATTGAGAAACACCAGGATAAAGGAGAGAGGGGTTAATATTCCACTGGAAGAGAAAATGATCGAAAAGGAAAAAAAAAATATTCCCAGAAGGTTCTAAATTTCTTTGGAGCAGGAAAGAACTTTTAAGGGTTTTAGTGGGCCAAGAGAAGAGTTATAATTACCCAGAACTGACTAAAGCAGTGAGCGTAAATTAAAAATGCACTTCTTGAAATTTCAATAATTTGACAAACTTTTATGAATTTAAAGTATTTTCAAAACATACACTGAAAATAAAATAAAAATAAAAATAAAATAAAATGCAAACAGCCTAGGCACCAGTGGGAATGCTAGAATAAGGACCTCCAGAAATTAAAAAAAGCCATGAGAATACTGGCAAAAATTGTTAAAGTCAACATTTTTTTTAACTCTGAAATTAAACGAAGGCTGTCAATTATCCAAGGAGTATTTATTTAAGAAAAATGACTAAATCTCACTAAGTACAGTACGCTTTGTGATAGTTTAATTTACTCTATTCCCAATCCCTTCTCAGAGCTACTGTAGCTTAGAAAACCAAGAGCCGCACAATCCTGGTAACCATGAAAATCAGCAGCCTAGCAGTCGCTGGAGGGAACAGATTGAGTTTGGAATGCCCCCAAAAGTTATTTGACCTGTCTGGCAGTTCCCCGAAAACCCCATTTACGAGGCTGTTCTTTATTGGACGTGACTTAAAGCTAGCTTAAACAATCAGCAGCAATTGTTTATAATTATAGCTACCTGAGGTGGTGATTACAGTTGGGGTAAATAAGAAGATGACCAAAAACTTAAAAGGAAAAGCTGGGGAACAAGATATCCCAAAGGAGTTTTTGACATTCTTCAATATATTCCTGGCCATTTAGAATGTCATAAACATGTGTAGGGCTGTGCACATACTCAAGAAAAACTTTAAAAGGCCCTATTCGCTTACTTCTGCCTAACCTTCAGGCTCTGTGCAAGCAGGAAACAAAGGCTGAGGCAGAATTGTAAGTTGTCTGCTAGAATTTCAAAGCTATGCCCCTATCTCTCTCTCTCTCTCTCTCTCTCTCTCTCTCTCTCTCTCTCTCTCTCTCTCTCTCTCTCTCTCTCTCACACACACACACACACACACACACACACACACACCTCTCTCAGCAAGGCTGAGTAACTTATTGGTTCCAGGCATTTAAGGAAATTGTGTCAATCAATCGCTGACCACCAAGACAACCAAGCAGAGGCTTCAGTGGCTACATGTGACACAGAATACAGACTTAACAGAATTAGTTCAGGAAACTAAAAGCGGAGGAACAACAAGAAACCCTGGCAGAAAAGGGAGGAGAGAGGAATCTTATTTCCAGAATGGTTATATGATTTAAAATGGCCAGTGTACGACAAAAAATTACGAGACATAAAAAGAAGCAGGAAATTGAGACCATACACAGAATAAAAGCAGACATTATACCTGAGAGGCACAGACATGGGACTTACCAGACAAAGACTGTATTTTTTATTTTTAAATATTTCATTTTTATTCTTTTTAAAACTATCTATCTATTTATCTATCCATCTATCTATTTATTTATTTGTTTGTTTGTTTGTTTATATTTTGGTGACATTGGTCAATGAAATCCTGTAGGCTTCAAGTGAACAATCTAATAGTAAGGCATATATATAACATTGCGTGTTCCTCTTCCATTGTTACATTTCTTTCTGTCACCACCTATTTGACCCCTTTTACCCTATCTACCTCTCTCCTCCTCCCTTCCCCCCAAAGACTTTAAATCAGTTACTATAAATATGTTCAATGAGCAAAAGAAAATTATATCTAAGATTTACTGGAAAGTATGAAAGTGTGAAAATGAGTTACCAATAGAGAACATCAATAAAAAGATATAAATTATTTTAAAAGAAAATAGAAATTCTAGAGTTGAAAAACACAGGAACATGAAAAATTCATTAGAAAGGCTCAACAGAAGATTTGCTAAAAAGATTAGGCAGGTGACTTTATTCAGTGAAACATCTTCGCAAAATGCTGCCAGCTTGTACTGCAGGGGACAGAGATAAGACAAAAGGAAGGAATGCTGTCAGAATTCAAGGATTTTATAAACAGAAAACTGCTAAATAGAGCTATTCAGCTGTGAGCAGGTGTTATCTTTTAAGAAAAGAGAAAAATGACCCTGAAGGCGATTCAGGCCCTGGCTGCTTCCCTGTTCCAGAAGATGGGATCATCTCCCAAGGCAGGAGAAGGCAGAACCACTACCCTGGTGATCCCGATAACAGAGCATCAAGCCGAAAAGGTTTATTATCAAAGCTTAAAATCTAACGAAACTTGCCCTGTTAGGTTTTAGACAAGCATGGGATTTGTGACCCATTTTCTTCTTATTTTTCCTTTTTGGGATGGAGAGGTTCATCCTGTGTCTGTCTCACCGTTGTATTCTAGAAGCAGATAACTCGTTCGGTTTTACAGGTTTACAGATGAAGAGGAATTTTGCCCCAAGACTCTGAGTCTCACCCACAACTAACTTGGGTGAGTTAGATCATGCAATTTGGGTCTTTGAGTTGGCAATTAGATGAGATTTTGGACTTAGAATTGATATTGAAATGATTAAGACTTTGGGAAATGTTGGAATGGGGTGATTGTATGTTTTGCATATGACAAGGATATAAATTTTGGAGTTGCCAGAGGATAGATGTTATAGGTTGAATTGTATACTCCCAAATTTCATATTTTGAAATCTTAATCCCCCCTGCCTCAAAATGTGCCTTCATTTGGAAATAGGGTCATTAGTAATTAGTAATATAATTAGTTAAGATGAGGTCAGACTAGAGTAGGATGGGTCCCTAATCCAGTATATCTGATACCCTTATAAAAGAGAGAAAATTTGGACACAGAAATGCAGACAAAGGAGAACACCATGTGAAGATGAAGGCAGAGGTCAATGGCATGTGTCTTTTAGCCCAGCATGCCAAAGACTGCCAGCAGACCACCAGAAGCTAGGAGAGAGGCCTGGAGCAGAGCCCACAAAAGGAACTGAGCCTGCCAATATACTGATTTTGGACTTCTAGCCTTCTAGAACTGTGAGACAATAAATTTCTGTTGTTTAAGCCATCCAGTTTGTAGTGCTTTGTCACAGCAGCTAGTTAGGAAGCTGAGACCCAGAGCCAACACTGATACCAGTCACCTTGCCTCCTGCCTTTCCCCTCATTCTACCATCTCACGGTCAGGACCTCGTGTTCCAGAACCAACACAACAGCATGCCAGGCACTAGGGCTTATGTAACTGCTCAGAAACAGCCTGTGAATGTTTACCAGAACAAGGGCTTACTGAGCTATTTTGCAGACTGTCCTTTGTACATAAAAGATATGATTCTTCAAAGGGGCTGTCCATCGATGGGGGTTTAATAACAGGATCCAGAAACTCAGGTTTAGGCAAAAAAAAAAAAAAAAAAAAAGGTTGGAATTAGTATCATAAAACTGTCCAGGCCACAGCGATGTGATTGGCTGAACAGTAACTCAGAGGGATCCAGCAGCGGACACTGGCCTTTGCGTGGGCCTTCATTCCCCAGATGGCTGCCTTTTGTTTCCTCCAGGGCAGTCCCTGGACCACATAAAGGCTGACGAAAAGCTCTGACCCCTTTCTTTCTGCTGATTCTGGTGCCTCTGCCCTACTCTTCTGGGCTGGTTCCTGATCCCTGTCACTTACGCCATCCTGTTCTTTGTTCCTGACCTGTACCCCCAACCCTTATAGATGTCACAGTCTTTCCTTTCCTTCTCTTTTGCTCCAAGGGTGGTTTTAAACTATCACATGTCCTGACCTCAAGGCCTGAATCTGCTCCCACTTACAGGATCTACAGCTACTCCTCCCTCTTCTGACTGAATTCTGAGATGCCCCTGCACCCTCTGGGCTTGCTTCCTCCATCCTGACCTGCTGCAGATGACTGCTCCTTGAAGGGATACCTGGAACTATGCACAGGAATACCGAAGGTTCTTGCGAAAGGACCCCAGGGAACAAGGCTCATTGCTGACTGGAGCTAACTGGTGACCCCAACAGTGGTGGTATTAGGGGCTATTCCTGTGTATACAGTGACAGTGTACAACTGCCATGATTTTTTCTAGTTCAAAACACACTGTGGTTTTTGGTATCTTAGTCAAGAGCTCTTTGTTAGGGTTTATCAAGAATTTAGCAGTACACTATGAGTACTAGCCTATGAAGCTGTCCAGAAAGTAGTTTTCATGAATTTGGGGTAGGAGGGGTGGGATGTGTGACCTAAATCAGTAGAAGCAGGGGTCCCTCGTGCCACTGGAATTTCTTCCGCAAGGGCTAATTATCTCAAACCCCAGTCGTATCCTTCTGAAAAGTGCCCTTTGATTTCATGTCAGAGACCAGGTGAGCAGAATAAGCCTCCAGTTTGGCTCAGGCATAGAGTTTCTATGAGTTTCTTTCAAGTCTCGTTTAGTGGAGCAGTTTCGGGGTAGATGTCGGTTTACTACTCCCACCTCTTTCCATACTCAAATTCTACCTTATTCCAACCCTCCTTACATACCTGTGGCTTCTCCTTCAGGACCCGTATGTTTTATAAATGTCTTCAGATTCTTAGCAAACAATCCCTTCTTGGCCAGTAGAGTGCTGTAAGATCCTTTCTCCAGATCCTGCCATTCTCCAGAACCACAATCTCATCCACTTGGGGAAGAAAGTGGATGCTATGTGTAACCAATAGTCGAGTCTGTGAAAATAACAGTAAGTTGTGCCGATTTGTGCCGATGACTCTGTGTCCTCCACCTTTCTGGTCCTACTCTAAAAAGGGGAAAACAGATACCTCAATTCACTGTGGGGCTTTGCTTCAAAATGTGGTCCTGACCACTTGACTTCTTTTATTTCATCTTTCCTTCCCAGCACCTCATTCTACAACCTGACCCATGTAAGATGAGACTCCTGTCATTGTAGATATACTCACAGTTATGTTTTGTAGTAACAATAAAGTTTGCCCTACACATGTTTTCCTCCAGCTCTCCACAGAGCCAGGAGTTGGACTTTGGAATGTCACTTGAGATCAAAGCCTATCAATATAATGGATGCATACATAACTAATTAATTAAATAACTAGCTAAATAACTGCTCCTTTCACTAACCAGAAGCCCAGGGGGCAGATAAATAAGGAAATCTGCTCCAGGACAGTAGCTGTCCTAGGAGATGTGTGCCATCCTACCTCCCAAACACACCTCATGTCTTTATCACCTTAAATAATTTCTCACCTTGCCTTTCAATAGGCCGTTGGGACCCAAGACCTTATTGAAAATATGCTTTCCCACATGAGCATCCACAGCTGATAGGGGGTCATCCAAAACATAGATATCTAAATTTTGATAGACAGCTCTGGCCAGGCTGATCCGCTGCTTCTGACCCCCACTGAGATTTATACCCTGAAGGAGAAAATAATTTCTGTTAAATATTACTTCACCATCTCCCTTCACAGCAACTGTTACAGAGGGGTAAAAAAGATTTGCTACAATAAGGTATCAAGAGCTTAAAAATCTTACAAGTTCCTTTATACAAATAAATAACTTTGATTCAAGTAAATCATCTTAAGCCCGATAATTACAGATAGCCCAACTTACCATTTTCTATCATAATTTACTTATTTATTATTTTTTGTTGCTTCCTGTCCCTTGAGACTGTAGAGCTATACGAGGGCAGATTTTTCTATTTTGTACATGGATGTAACTCTGGCACTTAAAATAGTGTCTGACACAGAGGTACTCAATAAATATATGCTGAATTAATTAACAAAATCACACTAGAGCTATACCTTCACTAGTCTTCTAACATTTCAAGACCCTTGTCTCCAAAGGCTGCTCTATGCAGTTTTAGTAAGGGAGTCTGTTAAAGGGAAAACCACAGGCCCGAAATGCGATCACTTGTGCGAAAGCCCATTGATACCAAACCCAGATTTAACTAACACCTGAGTTCATCGCTGTTTCAAGCTCTCCCAGAAACATAATTTTAACGAAGTAGTGTGAACGTGTGAAAGTGTGACATTTTCTGGGCAACACCAGTCTGTCATGTGGGCCTTCTCCATTTCCTGTCCCTCATAGAAAGAAGAGACAAGCTACAGGATAAAAACTTCCCGTTTTCTTCCCTTCAAAAAAAAAAATGTTCAGGTCCCCAAATAAGTATTGTTTTCCTCTTGCTAACAGCTTCCTCTCCTCTTTTTTTAAAAAAAATAAAAATAAAACAAAATGCTTCCATTTTGTACAACCCTCGGAGCCCCCTTCTAGTTGCTGGATGGGATGTTGACCCATCCATGGATCGTTTAAGAAAGCCAATCGGATCTTCAAATTTACTCAGCTGACTTTTGTTTTTTTAACAGGAAGGATTAAAATCTCCTAAATACGTAATAGTCAGGGATTTCTAAACAAATTATGCTATATCCCTAGAATGGATACAATACACAGTAGTCATTAAAAGTCTATTTTTTAAGAAAGGAATTTCATAGCATGAGGACACAATCCCCACTAAATATCTAAGTGTTGGGAGCAGATTATTAGAACCGTACTGTGGCCCTCACTAATGTCCAAGAGTAGCATCAGGATACTAGGCTCTGGTTCCGCCTCTGCCCCTCCCCTTGGACTTCAACACTGGGCCTGTTGCGGGTTACTTAATCCTAGCTGCATCGTCTTTCCTTTCGATGACATAATTTCTGTATTGGCCTCCAGGCACAAAATCTGAAATTTCTGACTTATTCACACAAAATATTCTGCAAGCTTGTGTTTTCTGATGTTTGTGCCCAACAGGACCAACAAAAATCGGTCAACTATTTTACTCCTAGGTACTTTTTCACCACTGTCACTTTTTTTTTTCCTTCACTCTTTCTTCACCCGTCACGGTCCCTTGGTGTCTCAAGTACCTTCTCTCCAATCTCAGCCATGTCTCCTCCAGGCAGCACTTCCAAGTCTGGGAGAAGGGCACAGGCCTCCAGGACTTGCTGGTATCTCTTTTCATCCAGCTCTGATCCAAAAAGGATGTTGTCCTTGATGGTACCATTCTGGATCCAGGATTGCTGTGGGACATAGGCTATAGTGCCCTGGATGGGGAAAGACCAGACTGGGTAATGGCTGTACCTCCAGGCGATGCGGGGAGGGAGGAGAAGGTGGCAGGAGCAGGGAGGAACGAATGGAACTTAGATTTTAAAAAAATGTATGTCGGGCAGACTAAACGCCTGATATTTATAAATGTACGTGCATTTACCGTAGCAACCGGGGAGAAAGATTCAATGTCCTACTCACCATGTCAAGTCCCCTGTCTATGACTACAAACTTTCTAGCCATGATCCAGAATATTGGAGGATGAATGCATGTGCTCCTTCTAGAACAGAGATCCAGTCAGACCTCAGGGAGTTTACTAGGACCGACAGAGGGCTAGCACTGACGGGGGGAATGTACAGATGGTATCTTAGAAAGCAAGAACTAAGAGATTGGAATGAGGGTGCAGGCCGGTGCATGAAACAGAGTATGTCGAAGGACAGAAGGAATCTGACAAACGCCCGTGTTTGAGAAAGAATTCAGTTATAAGGTAGGGGGGAAAAGGCTTCTAAAAAAAGACAGAGTTAAATCTGTAGGGTCTGCTCTTCTAAACTGCATGTTGATTTAACGCAAATTAGCTCATTAGTGATTGGTAGATCAAGGAATAACGTCAGTATAATGCGGAAGAAGTTCTTTAAACTGATTCGAGTGTGTCAGGGGCAAGCTTTCTTATAATTAAAAGGAAAGTTTAACAGTATATGAAACAGTATAAGGAAACAGTAAAGGAAAAAAGCTGAAAAAATGATGCAAGTACTAGCTGGTTAAATGATTCGAAGTACCTATAATTTCCCCTAAATTCTCTGATGAAGCTGAGAGTGCTGATGAAGATAATGAAAACATTTACTTTCTGTTAAAAAAATAATAATAATCGATGAAGGGGTCTACACCTATATCAGATTTTCGTATTGGATGCAAGTTTCCTCAAAGGGGGATATGGGAGGCCCAGGACTCGCTGTGATGCTGGGTAATTACCAGCAGAGATTTTACTGTGCTACTGTTTTTGCCATTATTGTTTTTGTTGTGGGCGGTGGTGGTACCCTGGTTGCAAAGTTAGTTATGTAAATTTAATAATCTGTTCCAACTCTTTCCCTCCGATTCTGTTATTTTTATTGCATACTTTTGCAGGGCATGAGGCTTTCAAAAACACATATATAGACATAGAAGAATTGCCTATGCTTTAAAGGAAGACACCTCTATTCAACAGTTTTCAAATTTTAGTATGCATAGGAGAATCACCTGGGGACCTCGTTAAAAATTCAGATCCTTAGAATTTACCACCAGAGCCTGATTATATATGTGGGGTGGGGCAAAGAATTTATAGATTACTATACTACCAGATGTCTCCCAGACCTTTTACCTATAGGAAAACAATAGCAGTAGTGATCAGACTGTAGTCCTCAGTGCGTTCTCCCACATGAGACAGTGGCACTAAGTGGCCTACATTTGAGCGTCGGAGCCTTCTCCTTGGCATTCCCTCTCACCTTGATGGTGATGTGACCGTGGATATTTTCCATTTCTCCCAGCATGGCTGACATCAAGGAGCTTTTCCCAGAGCCCACGGTGCCCACCACAGCCACTAACTGGCCTGGCCTAATGTCCAGGTTCACACTGAAAGAGAAAATGTATTTGAAGGAGACAAAAGCAGTTATTCAGGAGTTCAAGCCCTTTCTCAGGCTCTCTATGGGAAGGCTGGTTTTAGGAGATGTTCCTTCAAGACTGGAGAATTTGTCCTGGATATACAAGACTCCAAAATGCTTTCTTAATGTGTTGTTTTTGTTGTTTAGCTCTAAGAGCCTAGAGAGTGAGCCCTAACATATCTAACTCGTCTATCTGCCGTTTATGCCAAACATGGGTTTCCACTGAAAAAAAATCCTCTTAGAACCAACATGGTGCCATCGAACACGCTGGTACCTAGAGACTTGAGTTCAACTACCAGCTTTGTCACTGCTGAGCTGTATGATCTTGGAAGGTCACATCCTCTGGACTCTCATTTCTAAACTAAGGGGGTTGGACTAGATCAGTTTCCCAAACTTGGCTCTTCAGTGAGGATAGCCATTCAGTGGAGCCCTTGCTGAAAGCACAGATTCCCTGGCCCTCTCCCGTGTATCTGGCGGTGTCTGGCTGAGGTGGGGCCCACAGTGGGCTAGACTCCTAGAGACTCTGTGTTGCGGCCCTATCTTTTGAGTTTCTAGAGCATTCGGAACATCAGAAACTTGTTCACAGTCTTTGAATTTGCCCATTGAAGTGAACTTGTTCTAGATTTATACTAGCAAAGTGAAAGCTATGTCCAGTCTTCTCTTTGCAAAGAGAGGCTTTTAGGGTGGGAGGGTTCAGAGGAGGAGCTTTCTGTCCAGGCACATCCTGGGGCAAGCTCCAGAGCCCATGTTCAAGGCTATAGAAACAGCAGAGAAGGGTGGAAAGTCCTGAGTGTACAGGAAGACAATAAGGGGTACTCAGTCTCCTGGACTACACTGTGTGCCCTGCTCAGTGGGTGAGCTGGGTGTGCTGTTACACGTATTGCAAAAGTAATATATTACATGCAACAGGGGTTAGCTTAGGGCAGAGGAGGTAGCTTCCAGGGAAGGATGTAGGAATTGGTTGTTTAGCTATAAAACTCCAGATCTGAAAGTGAATCTTATAGAAGCAGCTCCCATTGTCCACTCTGAGGAAAGAACTCCAATGTTCTAGATTCTCAAATGAATAATGATGAATAAACTTAAATTGAGTTCAGGTTCTTGCGTGAATCCTCCGCCACATTCAGAAACCTAGGCCACCTGCTCACGCTGCTATCTCTATCCACGATCTGGAAAACAAACGTCTGCATGGTTTTCAGCCGGACTCACATAGTCCCGCAGTAGGAAAGCAGGGTGGCGGATGCAGTCAGAGGCAAAGAGGTTTAGGCTCTTCCCTGTCAGCTCATCCCTCCAGGGGTTGAGCCTGCACTAGTATCTAAATGAACATGTGCACACAACTCATCTCCCCACCTGTTCTATTACATGGAATTCTTCAGCCACGGGACCGCTGAGGAGAATTCTAAAGAACAACAGGATGGAAAATGGGCAACTCACTCTCTAATTGTGGCTTCCGAATTCTGGTCCCAGGTAAAGGAGGCCTCGGAAAACTGCACAGCGGTGTCTGTTGAGAAAGGTCCTCTCTTTTAGTCAGATGCAGTTTCCCCATGTCTGTCCTCCCTTCCTCAGCCCTCGGATGTCCCTCTCTGCTTCCTCCAGCAGATCCTGAGATGACTTTTGTCAGTGCTGGCTCCCACTATACTAGGAGGAAAACAAAAACTCCTGGGGTGAGACCAGGAGTTGCCTGCATATGAAATCCTTTCAATTCAGGAGTCCCAGGCCTGTTGGTAGCCCAGATTCTAGACATGCAGATGCTCTGGGTACATTCTCAGGCCCTGCGTCACCTCATGTTCTGGTATAAATCCCACCTCTGGGTATAAAATCAGCCACTGCTCACCCTGGAATCCAGGCCAGCTGTTGCTCTGACCATTAATGCCCCCAAACACTTAAACCTCCAGAACCTGTGTTTTCCTTTGCTCCAGCCTCTCTCCCCAGCACTGCATGCTCAGCTCCATTCTGACTTCTGCTTTTGAGACCTTTTGCAGGATTTCCTGCTTATTCTCAGAACGACTGACTTAGCTTTGTCTAGCAGTCTGGCTAAGCAATCTATTCTGAGTGAAAACATAACTTAAAGTAAGCACAGTATGCTTATACGTGGTAGGTAGGTCATGGTAAGTCCCCAAACTCTCTCTTTCAATCAGTTTGCTGTTGCTGAGCCCCATATATCAAAGCTCTGGTGCAAGCACTGTGAAGAAGTCTGGGGAGAAACTTCCAAGTTCATTTACCAAAATTGCCGTCATGTCGAATGGCAGATGTGTCCAACTCATCCCCTCCCAAGTACTTCTCCAGCCGGTCTTTGGAAACACTGGCCTAGAGAAGGACACAAAGGATCTCAAGAATAAAAAATCCAATGACCAGCACAAGCAGGGAGAGGATCTTGACTTTGTCATCAGCCTTAAATGTGGAAGAAGACAGGCAACCTGCCAGGCTTCTTGCCCATAATTTGCCACTTGCCACAGCTGGAACGTCCCGATATCCCGACATCCACCACAAACTGAGGCACATCTCAGCCATGAGAGAGCCATCTGGACAGAGGCAAAAAAGACGCTCTGTTTCAGCCCTTCAGAAAACTTGAGGCGGGAGGAGCAACTCCACTGCTCTTTCCAGTCTTTGGGCCAATTTCCAGAAACTGTCTCCTGCCTTCCTCTAAGGTCAAACCCTAACTTCTATCTGGTTCTGGCAACTAGGCCCCGAGCATGCTCTTCTTTAACTGAGTTCATGCCTTGATGACCCGTTCAGTGTCCTAACTGAGCCATTACTGGGACTCTGTAGAGGAGTTGGCCATGGCACACTTCCACACAGGCCAAACTTAAACTGCAGCTGATCTAAGTGTTGGCGGAATGCCCTGGATTGCTCCTGAGCCATGGGAACGTGGGAAGATTTCCAGGAGCTTTTACAAAGATGTTTCTCACCTGCTCCCTGCCTTCCCGGAAGGCTGGCATGAGATGACTTCTCATTGCCCCTGGGTTCTGATGAGTATAAGGCTTTCTGCCTCTCCTTAGTGCAACTGCAGACCGTACACAGCCTAGCTGCCTGCAGGGACCAGCTCCTGAGAAACGGGGTGCCCATTGCCCTGT